>SJYO01037955.1:54470206-54599786 GCA_006410555.1 Capra ibex
AAAATCCCTTCAAAAGTTGATAATAGAGGACTTCATAAAAGAGTATCATAAAGAAAACCAGAAGAAGAAGACCCTGAGGATATTAAACTTACAACCTCGCAAAGTATAACAGAACCTCCAGAGACTCTAACAGGAGTAAAGAAAATTAAGTAAAAAGAAAAAAGGAGAGACGAAGTAAATAAAGATGGTAAGATATAAAATAAAGTGATTAGGATAGAAGACGGAGGTAATAAGATGATAAACAACGGAGGTCTCAGAAAGACTAGAGTAAATAACCTAATAAGTAATATATGCCTGAGAAAAATAAAGGAGATCCAGGAACAATTTGGAAAGAACGTAGAAGAGTTAGGAACAGAAGTCCGATAAATAGACACTAAAGTAAAACTAAAGTTCTAAAACCTAGTAAAAGTGATAGTTATAAGCCTTAAGAAACAGACCATCTAAGGGATAGAAAAGGGGAAAACAAACCAAACCACCCGTAAATAGGACAAGGAAATGGACGACCCATAAGGAGACAGAGAAGTAGAACGAATATAACGACGTAAACCCCACCGGAAAGACATAAGACCGTCAAACACCTTAAGAGAAATAACACCGCAAAGGAGTGACACCCACCCCAACATGTCCACCGAACAGTTCCAAAGAACCAATCCCTTCGAACAAGGTCACAAGACCACCCACCTCGACCTAAAGAAGAAAGACCTCACGTTACTCCACAGGTCATTACTTAATACTCTACAGTCACGAAAACTTCATTGAAACTCAACGGACATATAACTTCGAGTCCCGATACAAGGACTCAACGACCTCTTAAACGTACCATACAGAACGAGACCTTGAACAACCGAGAACCCACTACGAACCAAAGTCACATCCATACCTCCGCAAACTACTCGAGGATAGCTAATTACAAGAGACCTCAGTCCTTAAGAGACTACAAGAGTCCGAAACCTGAATTCGGAGGACGAAGACCAAAAGTCAAAATAAAAATGTCAACAGAGTTCTGAAGTGGAAGATATGGTGTGGTAACTATTTTGTAGATCCAATTTCTACTTTTCAAAGAGGTGTAACTCTCTGTGGGTCTCTCCAAGTGTCTCAATGTACTTCTCTTCTCCCTCTTCCCTCAACCTCCACTGGACTTACTCTACTCCACCTTAGTTCTTTCCTCTCTCGATCGATCGGTCATTAGTGAAGGAATACTCACGAGGTGTCAGACCTGGTGAGTCTCTACAAGTGCCTTAATATGTCTCTCTTCCTCTCCCTCCTTCCTCTGTTTCCACCAGTCCTCGTATTTTCTCCCCTTACTTTTCCTCTCTCTGTCTAGGTCGGTCCACAGTCAAGGGATTCTAAAGAGGTGGCAGACCTTGTCTGTCTCTAAGTGTCTCAACCCATCTCTTCTTTTCCCCCTCCCTCCTCTGTACCCGCTAGATCACCTCTTTTTACTCTCAGGTTTCCTCCTCTGTCGTCAGTCTGGTCATTAGAGCGAGAGTTCATATTTACCCATGACTTCTAACCCCAAAAACTTCCATGTTTTAACGATTGTTTATGGTTTTTCGTTTCTAATTTTTAGATCTCATCTCCAACCTAAAAGTTTTTATGCTATAATTTTTTATCTTCTTCTTCTTTTTTCTTTTATTATTTTTTTTGGTTTTAGTGTTCTTAATAAAAATTTTTCATTATTTTTATTTTATTTTTTATATATACTTCAAACGAAATTTTTATCCCAGAAAAAAACCCCCCTCCTTCATTATCATCCAATATTTTTACTTTTGATTTCCCCTTTATCTCCTGAATTTTTAATTTTTCACAATTTTTTTTCTTCTTTTTCTTTTCTTTTTTGTTTATAGTTTTTTTTTTTTCTTACTAGTATTTTTACCATTTCTATATAGATCCTGAAAGAGACCACAACACCCGTCATACGCCAGTCAAGTAAAAGTCTACCAAGGAACCAGGCCGAATATAAAGAGTTCTAGATATCCGGGGAAGGATACATCACCCATGATTACTGTCCTAAAATTAGATAACATGGACAGTGAAGGTTCCGTCAAGGGAGACAAAAGAAGATAAACGACCAGAGAAGTCACAGGCTAAAGTCGGGACTGTGTTCCCCCCACCACCACCTGTCAAAAAAAATCCGAGTAAACAAGTCAGCGCGACACCCCTCCCTCCCTACGACGTTTCTTTATTGTGACCGTTCACGAACATCACAGGGTCGGTACGACCCGGACGGGGCGAGTACCGCGCGTGTCGAGTCCGAGATCCAACGAGACGACCCTTGGTAGACTCCGGCCGGGACCCGACGTGTGTGGAGACTCCAGATTCGGTGAGTCCGAGTCTGTGAGTCCATCAGGGGTCTCCGCGTCTGACCAACCCGGACGTAAAACACGGGAAGGGTCCAGGATCATCGAGTCCACAAACCGCTCACGTCAGCGACACTGAATAGTGGAGAGAGCAGGGACGACGAGTCAAAAGACCCACATGTCGACCGTATGAAAGAGTCCACCTACTACTGACAGGTCTTGGTGTTCTTCAGAATCAATCGTTTCTTCGGACAAACGTCAAAGTATCCATTACAGAGAGACCCCGACGCTAACGGGGGAAGGTCGGGAAGGCTGAGACCGACGGACAGTGGCCTCCCCCTACCAGACGTGGGCCGATTAAGACAAGGCAGGAAACAAGACACACGCCAGGACCACCACAGAATACAATCTCGAAAAGTGTACCATCGATAGGGTGTCGGACCAAACGATCGGGTTCAATCGAGCGAGACCAATGTCAGCCCCGTAAGCCCGGTAAGACCGGGCTAGGAACATTTCGTTACGTCGGGCGCGGAGGGACGGGTCGGGGGCGAACGATCACCGCCTACTTTCACAGACGTGACGAAGAGGCGACCTCCTCAATGGCTACCCGAGCATTAGACACCCAAAATTAATAAATAAATAAAAAGGAGGGACAATACAACGGGAGACCTGAAGGTTCCGAACGGTGTCTGAGCCGTGACTCTCACAAAGGACCACAAACCTTTGAAGAGAGAAAAATTCTGAGGGAAGGGCCCTGATTCGAGGGAGGGATGAAGAAAACAGAGAAAAAAAACAGAAAATATAAAAAGAATGGACAAAAACTTCTGTTACTCGACGAAAAGACCCACGGACTACAGGAGACGGTCGTAAGTCTTCAACAAAACACCTTAAATGAGTCGAAAATCTACAAGAAGACTACTTAAACACCCCCTCTTTCACCACAGGGGCGGGATAAGGAGACGGTAGAATCCTGGCGGGGGACACTTTCTAAGAACTGACTTCTTCACTGTCCATTTTACTGTGCTACATTCCCTAAATGTGACATGAAATTACCCTTCAAACCTCTTCCGTTACCGTGGGGTGAGGTCATGAGAACGGACCTTTTAGGGTACCTGTCTCCTCGGACCACCCGACGTCAGGTACCCCAACGATTCTCAACCCGTGCTGACTCGTTGAGATGAAGGTGAAAAGTGAAAGGACGTAACCTCTTCCTTTACCGTTGGGTGAGGTTGAGGTCACAAGAACGGACCTCTTAGGGTCCCTGCCCCCTCGGACCACCCGACGGTAGATACCCCAGCGTGTCTCAGTCGGTACTGACTTCACTGAATCGTCAATCTTCAATTACCCTTCAATCTCTCATGTTTAATTTATTCTGACTGTTGATTACTAGAGATTACGATCGTTGTCGGTTGTTAATACACACATACGTCGGTATACATAATTGTATACACTTATACACTTACTCATATATTGACAAATAAAGTGACAAATCCACTTTTTATATACACACACGTATGGATACACGTAAAATTTATGAGAAATAAACACCCTCATAGAAGTAGCTGTGAGTGTTTTGCGTGTATAATAGATGGATAAATAGGTAGATGGATAGGTATACCTACGAAATGTCTTCTTTTCTATTTTGAATTATTATCATTGTAACATATATACTTTAATGGTCATATTTATATAACGACCACCCTTTCATTTAAGTATTTTAATAACATTCTATAATAAATTGTCGTTAGTTCTCAAATTTTTAGTAATAGTAAAACTTAAATCATTAGGATGAGATACGTAAATACTTCCTCTTAATTAATCTTCAGTACGGTTCAAAATACGTCTTACAAAAACTAATATGATGATAATTATCTCTATTTTTATTAATGACAAGTAATCTTTTTTTAACTACATTTAATGCACTACACACCCGAGTCAGCGAGTCAGTACAGACTGTGAAACACTGGGGAGTTTGAGATCACGGGACCCGAAGAGACAGGTACTCTAAAAGGTCCGTTCTTATGACTTTTCCCAACGGTAAAGGAAGAGATTTTAATACGCTATTGTCTGTGATTTTACAGAGAAACCATAGTATTCTCTTCTAAATGTATTTACCTTTGTGTAATAGGAAAACTTCCTCCACTAAGTTATTAGAGTTATACATATAATAAAACTTGACAAGACAAACTGATCGTTTTAAGGTTTCACATTCATCACCTTATATGAAATTTTAATTTTCAATAAGATTTTGGTATTATGTATTCATGTATATAATAGATTCCATAGTCTTCCTATTTAATTGAACCGATGTCATTGTTCACTGTGGGTGTAGAGTAACTAATCTTGTTGTCTACAAATAAGAAGTGAGTCTAGTAATGTCTAAGAACGAAACGCACTAACATTAAAAGTACGGTTTCAGTCGGACGACTCTGAAGTGGAAAGATCTTGTCAGAATCTATTGTTTGGTCTCTTTTTTCATATAGTCTACTTCCCGTGTGACTACGAAAAAAAAAGGGGAGAACTAAACTATAATTAAAAGTAATAAATAAAAACTAAATAGATGAATAAAACCGACGTGACCCCCGTACACCCTAGAATCAAGGGACTGGTCCTTATCTTGGACGTGATGAGGGACGTAACCTTCGTGTCTTAGTAGTAGAAGAAGAAGAAGAAAAAAAAAAAAATGAAATGTTATGACATAACCAAAACGGTATGTAACCGTACTTAGACGGGGCCCACATGTACTCAAGGGTAAGGACTTGGGGGGAGGGTGGAGGGTGGGGTATAGTAGAGAGACCTAGTAGGGACCCTTCGTGTCTTAGAATTGGGATTAAAAATAAAAACAAACTGTGTGACTGAGAATATGATTACAGACATTAACAGTACAGTCAAAGTTAGAGCAAACTAACTAGTTTCGTTCATTATAACGACACACAGTCGAGTCTTATAGGTGTTTCTTATTAAGAGGACTCCTTCCCGTTACCATTGACGATGTATTAAAATTAGACGTCTTTCTACTTGTCTCCTCGATTTGGAGGATCTGTCTTTTATTCATTGAATAAATCTCGTTTTTATCATAGGGTCTTTATATACGTATATATTACAGTGGATTGTTATAAAGACAAATATGTTTATACTTACATTTATGGTTTATATTTATAAATATGTGCTTAATACGTATTGTATAGTTTGTATATTGTATGTCTTCGTATAAATGTATAATAAAATATATATTGTATGATACACTGTATATATTAATTTTATATTTAATTTACGGATTTAAAATATCCAATTCATATAAATATATTTATAAATTTAATATTAATAAATATTACTATAACATATAATTATATGATATATAATGTTATAAATATAATATTTGGTGTTATATAATATACTGTATATTATGTTCCATTATGTATTATACATATAAGTAATATAATACATAACACAATAAAAAGTATAATTTGTAAATAATATTATAAATAGTAATTTATATATTTTATCATTTATAGACAATATAATTTTATTTACATATTTATAACTTAAATAGGTTGGACTTCTTGTCTCTTTTGATCTTACTTTTTCTTACTCTCTTTTTCTTTGGGTCACTTATCGAATTCCCTTGACATCTATTATAACTTAATAGGTCATAGGTACATTAACGAGGAGTCCTTTTTCTTTATACATTTTAACCTCATCTTTTTTTATAAACTTCTGTATTAACGATTTTGGAAAGTTATAGACGTCTTTCTTACACAAATATATACGTTCCTAGAGTCATCCTGTGTTCTTTTTATTCATAATTTTCTGAGTATGATGTGTATGGTGTCAGTTTTACGATATTTGGTTTTAGTTTTGTCTTTTGGTTTCTTTGAACCCTTGTCGGTCTCACCCCTCTTTTCTTCTTCGTAATGTTTTTCCGTAAATTTTTATTCTTATTGACGACTAAAATGTCTTTATAATATGAAAATTTCATGATTTATAATTTTTTATTCTTAAATAGTCGGTTTTCATAGGAGGATTCGACTCTCCTTTAGTCCTATCGAAGCACAATTGTCTTCGACTCTGTTAGACGTGTCGTCCTTTACGATTCGTCCCGGTCAGGAAGTCCGACTTCCAGGACTCTGGTCAACCTTTTGAACTAGATCTTCGTCTTTACCACCCGTGTCATTTACTATTTACCTATTAATTGATATCTTTCACACAAGAAAATAGAAATAAATTAAATGATCTTTTAACTGAAAACTTCCTTGTTGCGATATCTCATCCTAAATGCTATATAAATCTCCATTTACTATACTGACTTTATCGTAAGTAAGAATTCACCCACGAAATAATAGGGAAAAAATGTCTTTCTTCTTTTACTTGTGGGACCCAATTTACCAAAGGAATTTTTAGTGTATCGTCTATTCATCCCGTCTCTACTCTTAGACTGTATGTTGGAACGTGATGCATAATGAAAATAATGGTGAGAGTAAATAATTACTGAATACCGTTGACACACTAATTTGGAGTGTAATACAAGTATACCATTTGTGCTTTCACAGTGTTATAATTTACAATGAATCCCGTCAATTATATTATAAAGTCAACCAATATAAAGATATCGTAATAGATACCTTTCCTCACTATAAATAGAAGACAAAGTAATGTACAAAAGTTAGGAAGTCTGGAGAAGGTTTAAGTGATTCTAAAGTGACATTACAGACAAGGTCAAACTTAAAGTAGGAGTCTTTGGTGAGTTCGTTTCTTTTAGAATATTCGGTACCCTCAGAAACTACACTTTATAAATAGATGAAAACGTTTAGTATCCGTCAATAAGGGGTACTATTATTGAGTGAACCTGGTTTGTTTGAGTTTTTCCTTGTAAATGAAGATTCATATGTTAATCGTCGAAATACCGTCAGTCACTGGTTAAGTATAATGTTCCTTATATTTTTTACTGAGAAATTAAGTATTAACGATGTAGGTTTCTTCTCGAATTTCCATAATGTATTTTAGTTCAGGAATCTGTTAAAAATTTATGCATAGAAACTTTCACCTTGGAAAAATCTAAATTCCTTCTGAATCTCACACATGTCTCTAAGGTATACGGAGTGTGGTAAATAGGATAATAAATGCAGAGTGAAATCACACCATATAAACAATGTGTTATTTGGTTACAGCTAAGTAATGTTCAGATATGAAATAAGTCTAAAGGACTTAAAATTGGATTACAAGGGAAAAACTAAGACCCTATGTGACTCCGCTAGCGTAACGTTAATAATTGGTCAGTAGAGAAGAAGTCCGAGACGAACCGACACTGTCAATGAGTCTGAAAGGAACGAAAACAACTGGAACTGTCAGGACTCCTCATAACTAGGGAATGTGACATCCTAAGGGGAACCAATCCAACTCAGACTATACAAAGGGTGGGACCCCAAAAATCAAAACTCTGCTTCTGGTATCTTTATTTCACGCCAAAAGGAGTGTAGTACAGTTTCCATGTATGACGGTTGTACTGATTAGTGATTCCCACAATCGAAACTAGTTAACTGACTTCATGAAAACAGTCCGAAGAAATGGTACTTCAATGAGAAAAATGGGGAAAGTCCCAATATGAAAATCTTTCGTCGACGATATACGTCGGGTGTGTATTCAGTACCCTTCTATGTGAAGTGAAGAAACTATCCCTTCCCACTCAGAAAATTTATAAACCGAGAAGACCTAAAGACCTCTTACTTTTAAACGACCCGTTTAAACTCGTTTGTTTTTGTGTACCTTCTTTATTAAATATACATTATTTTAATGTGTGTATATACCCGAAGGGACTATCGAGTCAACCATTTCTTAGGCGGACGATACGTCCTCGGAGGTCAAACTAAGGACCCAGTCCTTCTGGACGACCTCTTCCCTATCCGATGGGTGAGGTCACAAGAACCCGAAGGGAACACCGAGTCGACCATTTCTTAGGTGGACGTTACACTCTTTGGACTCAAACTAACGACCCAACCCTTCTAGAGGGTCTCTTCCCTTTCCGATGGGTGTGGTCTTAAGACCGGACCTCTTAAGGTACCTTATATGTCCTTTCTCATCCTGTGTTGACTTGTTGAAAGTCAAAGGGAAAGTGTACCCGAAGAGTCCATCGTGATCACTATTTCTACGACGAACAAGTTACGTCCTCTACGTTTTGTGAGTCTAAACTAGTGACCTAACTCTTCTAGGGGATCTCCTCCTTCACCCTAGAATGAGGTCCTAAGAACGGACCTCTTAGGATACCTGTCTACCAACCACCCGATATCAGGTACCACAGTGTTTCTCGACCTGTGCTGACTTGTAGACTCGGTTCGTACATTTTATGTTTACTTATGGATGCTGAAGTAGGTTAAATCTTTGTAGACGAAAAATCTTCCGTTATAAGTTAAGTCAAGTCAGTGACTCAGTACAGGTTGAGAAACTCTGGGGTACCTGACGTCGTGTGGTCCGAAGGGACAAGTAGTTGTTGAGGACCTCGAACGAGTTTGAATACAGGTAACTCAGCCACTACGGTAGGTTGGTAGAGTAAGAGAAAGTATGGGAAGAGGAGGACGGAAGTTAGAAAGGGTTATAGTCCCAGAAAAGATTACTCAATCAAGAAGTGTAGTCCACCGGTTTCATAACCTCGAAGTCAAAGTCTTAGTCAGGAAGGTTACTTATAAGTTCTAACTAAAGGAAATCCTAATTGACTAAAGTAGAGGAACGACAGGTTCTCTGAGAGTTCTCAAAAAGGGTTGTGGTGTCAAGTTTTCGTGGTTAAGAAACCACGAGTCTAACGAAATGCCAGGTTGAGAACGTAGGTATGTACTGATAACCTTTTCGGTATCGAAACTGATCTACCTGGAAACAGTCGTTTCATTACAAAGACGAAAAATCATACGACAGATCAAACCAGTATCGAAAAGAAGGTTCCTCGTTCATAGAAAATTAAAGTACCAACGTCAGTGGTATACGTCACTAAAACCTCGGGTTCTTTTATTTTAGACAGTAACAAAGGTAGCAAAGGGGTAGATAAGCGGTACTTTACTACCCTGACCCTACGGTACTAGAAGTAAAAAACTTACGACTCAAAATTCGGTTGAAAAAGTGAGAGGAGAAAGTGAAAGTAGTTCCCTGAGAAATAACGGAGAAAGGAAAGACGGTCTTCCCACCACAGTAGATACATAGACTCTAATAACTATAAAGAGGGTTATAATTTTCGTGATTTTGTCTGTGATTTCTTCTAACCTTCTTTTATATATGTTCAGTGTATAAAGGAAGAGGTCCCCTAGAAGGGTAGGGTCGCTTCTGTGCCAAACTTGGGCACGGTGAGACTAGAGGACATAACCGGTCGCCTAAGAATTAACGACTCGGTGGTCCCTTTGGGTAATCACTTGTTTCTTTCCGTTCAATCTTGGTGTTACTTTATATGATATATGGGTAATCTTACCGATTTTTAAATCGGGTGTTTTGTCACAACAAACACTACGTCTCATTGTCCTCGAGAGTGTATGAGGACTCCCTGTGTATCTTACCTCGTTGGTAAACTTTCTCTCAATCGTAAGTGGATAGCATATAGAACCCTAAGGGACAACGAGTCATCATTTCTTAGGTGGACGTTACATCCTCTGGGACCAAGTTAAGACCCAACCTTTCTGGGACGTCTTCCCTATCCGAAGGGTGAGGTCATAAGAACCTGAAGAGACTACCGAGTCTACCATTTCTTAGACAGAGGTTACGCCCTCTGGAACCAAATTAGGGACCCAACCCTTCTAGGGAACCTCCTCCCATACCTCTGGGTGAGGTCATACGAACGGACCTCTTAGGGGTACCTGTCTCCTCGGAGCACCCGATGTCAAGTTCCCCAGTGTTTCGTGTCCTGTACTGACTCACTGATTCGTGTAGTGTCGTGTAATACATAGGACCCCTAAGGACCACCGAGTTAGCGTTTCTAGACGGAGGTTTCGTCCTCTCCTCCCAAACTAGGGACCTCTTCCCTTCCCGTTGGGTAAGGTCATAAGAGGAGACCCTGTAGGGTATCTGTTCACCTCGGACTGTCCGATACCAGTCGGTTTTTAAACTTTGTTTCCTATACAGATACTTGTAGATGAAGGTCTACAAGTTCGACCAAAATCTTTTCCGTCTCCTTGGTCTCTAGTCTAACGGTCGTAGACGACCTAGTAACTTTTACGTTCTCTCAAGGTCCTTTTGTAGATAAAGACGAAATAACTGATACGGTTTCGAAAACTGAGACACCTAGTGTTATTTAACACCTTTTAAGACTTTCTCTACCCTTATAGTCTCGTGGACTGGACGGAGAACTCTTTGGACATACGTCCAGTCCTTCGTTGTCAATCTTGACCTGTACCTTGTTGTCTGACCAAGGTTTATCCTTTTCCTCATGTAGTTCCGACATATAACAGTGGGACGAATAAATTGAAAATACGTTTCATCTTTACGACCCTACCTTCTTCGAGTTCGACCTTAGGCATAACGACCCTCTTTATAGCTGTTGAAGTCTATATATCTACTGTGGTGGGAATACCGTCTTTTGATTTTTCTTGATTTCTCGGAGAACTAATTACACTTTCTTCTCTCACTTTTTTAAACCGAATTTCGAGTAATAAGTCTTTTGAAGCTAATTCCGTAGACCAAGGTAGTGAAGTACCGTTTATCTACCCCTACCTTTGTCACCGTTTGAAATAAACCCCCCCCCCAAGGTTTTAGTGACGTCTACCACTGACGTCGGTACTTTAATATTCTACGAATGAGGAACCGTCCTTACAATACTGGTTGGATCTGTCGTATAATTTTGTGTCTCTGTAATGAAACGGTTGTTTCTAAACAGATCAGTTCCGATACCAAAAAGGTAATCAGTACATCCCTACGCTCTCAACCTGATATTTCTTGCGACTCACGACTTCTTAACTACGAAAACTTGACACCACAACCTCTTCTGAGAACTCTCAGGGAACCTGACGTTCCTCTAGGTTAGTCAGGTAGGATTTCCTCTAGTCAGGACTCACAAGTAACCTTACTGACTACAACTTCAACTTTGAGGTTATGAAGCCGGTGGACTACACTTTTCGACTGAGTAAACTTTTCTGGGACTACGACCCTTTCTAACTCCCGTCCTCCTCTTCCCCTACTGTCTCCTACTCTATCAACCTACCGTAGTTATTGAGTTACCTGTACTCAAAACCATTTGAGGTCCTTAACCACTACCTGTCCCTCCGGACCCCACGACGTCAGGAATTTCTCAGCCTGTACTGACTCTCTGACTTGACTTGACTACTTGTCCACTTACTTATTTGTTTCAAATCATAATTTACGTAGATATGGTATTTTGCAACCCTTATAATGAGTTTTTAATTTCTCCTACAACGACATCACTATGTATGTTGTAATTATTTACTATTTGTTTGGACTAACTTTCTTCATACAAGAGAGACACACATTACCAGATAGTAGATGAATATACATTAATATCTTTTAAGTCTTACATCTAACGACATAAAGACCCCTACCCTCCGTCTGTGACTTTCCTCCTTCTTTAAAGTCTTCCCGTGTTCCTAAGGACGTCTCAACTACTTATACAAGTGGTAGAACTTACACCAATATCCATACAAAAGACGTGTATAAAATACCAAAAATATATACCGAATGACATACAGTCAATATGGAGTTATTTAGGAAAAATTTAGAGGTCGTGTATATGTATGAAGTTTTACGTTTTCATTCAGTAGAAAGAAATTGTAAAAAGGATATCATATCGAAAGTACGTAATTTTATAGAGATGTTACCTAAGTATTCCTTTAGGTCTCAACTAACGAACTTAACGAGTGTTTATAAAACAATCAAAAAAGGGAAATAGAAAGTACAAATCGAAAGTAAATCAGAATTAAATACTACCTAGGGATTAACAAGTCTCACAGGACAAGTCACTTAGTGTCCCAAATTTGATCACTTTGGACGTCTACAATACAAAACGAAACAGTAGTGAGTACTATTAACTGATAACAATCACCGTTAGACAATTTGCTTACACGGTAATAGTTTTCAGAAACTAATATTGTCAAAGAAATTACATCACTGATTTTCAATTTTAAGGAGTGTGACCTTTAGGTTTAGGTATTCACCTTAACGTATTTTCTTGGTCGAGTAAATTTTTATAAAATATATCAAACATTACTTCTAAAGATGAGGGTACGGAATTGTCATTCGAACCTGTGACCTTTTTACTAATTTATTCTGATCAGAGTCCACTTTGATACCGTTACTGAGTAAGAGTTTGAAAGGACTTATATAACTGATGAGACTTAGCAAACACATCGTACTTGAGAGGAGTGAAATAAACTTAAAGGGTAGAGTGTCTAAATCCAATTTTAAATTAGATCGTACAGACTAACTTTACAATATTAAAACCGTCACAAGAATGGACTTATTGGGATTACTTTCTCTTTTAATTTTTGATACATGAGTCAGTAAACGTGAAAATTCTTCGTATTAAAAAAAACATAACTGCGAATTGAAATATTATCAAAATCTAAAGCTTTTGTCAACATTTTCATCAAACCTCTCAAGACATATGAAATATGAGAAAGGAGATATCAAAAAACTTCATATCGAAATAACTTCATGTCAACTAAATCTTGTAATATAATCAAAAGTCATACTGTATCACAGACCTACAAGATATCTTATGTGAGGTAACTTCAACAATGTATTACAACCGATATAAGGGACACGATACTTTACATAGGAAGATAGGAACATCGAGTAAAATATGTATGACCAAACATCGAAAATTAGGTGATTCGGATCAAACGGGAGGGGGGTAGGGAGAGATCCTACCATTGGTGAGTAACTAAGGGAAATAGACACTCATACAAAGACAAAACAATGGATAAATAAATGTAAAAATTTATAATATATATATATATATATATGTGTGTGTGTGTGTAATAAACAAAATAAAAAACCTAAGATCTACATTTACTGTCGTACCTAATAAACAGACGGGGATTTACGGATGAAAGGGAATCGTATATGGGAGGTCCAAGTAGGTATAAAAACGTTTTCCGTTTTGAAGTAAGAAAAGAAATACCGACTCATTACACGTTAACGTACACACACACACACACACACACACACACACGTGCACGTACTCACATAGAGTGTAGAACGAACATTTAAGTAGACTACCTGTGAATTCGACGAAGGATTAAAACCGATAGTATTTATTATGTCGGTATTTTGACCCCACGTACATCCACACAAATCCAAAAAATTAGGCTAGTTAGTGAGTCACAAAGAACCAAACCTAATAAATCGGACAATTGTAATTTTCTCTAATAGCTATCGTACGTAAATAACGTAAAACGACGGAAATAACCCTCCCTCAAAACAAAACAAAGAATCAATAAGAATCGAGAAAAGAAGAAGAGAATTACAGAACAAAACACTAAACAACTAAAAGAAATCACAATACGAACTCAAGTCAAGACCTTTCAAAAACACAATACATAACATCCAAAAAGTAAATACCAATGGTACCCCAAACATACACAACCGGACATTGATACAGATGAATAAAATTTGAATATTAGTAAATTTAAGTTTACGAAAGATTTCACGTATAAAAATGAGGGACGGAGATACAAAACACAAAAACTACAGTGTAAAATATAGAAGGACAGAGTCGGAATTCCCAAATAAATAACATTAATATGAATTGAAGTATTAAGAACAGAAAATTAGTACGACCGAAACATCCACCAACCAGGTGTAGGAAATGTACAGGAAGTGATCACCTTAAAAGGGAAAGGATACTTAAGAAGGAAGAATGTACAAAAGAAAAGGGGAATTTCTTTCGTGCAATCGTAAAAATCATTTTAGTGAAGTCGTACACACCCGAGAGAGTCATCGTCTCAGGCAGAAGGTCTGAGGTCCAACACAAGTCACTCTCAACGAGGTACACTCCTACATAGAGGAGCACGGACACCCTCAGACCTCGAGTCCTAGGAGAGTCAAGTGGTAGAGAGGAGGGTGGGAGGGGACAATCGTAGAATACAAAACACCACATAAACAGTGTTGATCACTAGGTCAAAACTAGTGATCACGGTTGACTTGACATATAAAATAATATGAAATAAACCTAATATAATCGACATGGGGTAAGAGGAAAAAGACAAGGTCCTCAAGTAGTTCCTATCTTGTAACCTAAGTGAATAGTAAAGAAGAAAAAAATACGAAAATAAATAAATAAATTTTTTAAATTTTAGTCCTTGTTCTGTTCCCACGGGTGAAAGTGGCGATGATAAGTTGTATCAAGACCTTCAAAACCGGTGTCGTTAGTCTCGTCTTTTTCTTTATTTTCCTTAAGTTTAACCTTTTCTTCTTCATTTTGAGAGTGACAAACGTCTACTGTACTAGGAGATGTATCTTTTGGGATTTCTGAGGTGTTCTTTTAATGATCTTGATCAGTTATTTATATCATTTCAACACCCAATATTTTAGTTGTGTGTCTTTAGGGAACGTAAGGATATGTGATTATTACTCTTTCGTCTTTTTCTTTAATTCCTTTGTTAAGGTAAGTGGTAACGTTACTTTTCTTATTTTATGAACCCTTACATAGATGGATTTCTTTGATTTCTGGATATATATCTTTTGATATTTTGTGACTACTTTCTTTAGTTTCTCCTGTGATTATCCACCTCTTCATATGGTACAAGTACCTAGCCTTCTTAGTTATATCACTTATACTCATATGATGGGTTTCGTTAGATGTCTAAGTTACGTTAGGGATAGTTCGATTGTCCCCATAAAAAGTGTTTCGATCCTGTTTATTAAGGTGTTAAACATACCTTTATGTTTTTTGGAACTTATCGTTTCGTTACAACTCTTTCTTTTTACGTTGACCTCCTTAGTTAGACGGACTGAAGTCCGAGATGATGTTTCGGTGTCAGTAGTTCTGTCATCCATGACCGTGGTTCTGTCTTTATATCTAGTTACCTTTTTTATCTTTCGGGTCTCTATTTAGGTGTGTGGATACCTGTGGAATAGAAGCTGTTTCCTCCGTTCTTATATGTTACCTAATTTCTGTTAGAGAAATTGTTCACCACGACCCTTTTGACCAGTTGGTGAACATTTTCTTACTTTGATCTTGTGAAAGATTGTGGTAAGTGTTTTTATTTGAGTTTTACCTAATTTCTAGATTTACATTCTGGTCCTTGATATTTTGAGGATCTCCTCTTGTATCCGTTTTGTGAGAGCTGTATTTAGTAGAGAAGAATATTTTGTTCGAGAATTACGAAAACTCTGTTTGAAGGAGGGACTAAAGTTTTGTAACAGGACCTAAGTAAGTCACTTTCGCGTGATCAGTCCTCTAAACGTTACGTTTATAGACCGATGAAATAATACGATCATACAATGATATTATTATCAAACATGTCTTAGTACTTTAGAATCTCTGTATATTCTTTAGTAGGTCAGATTACGGGTAGGGTTTAGTATGTAAACTTTATACAACGAGGTAGGTACAAGTTGTACAATCAGGTATATGACATAAGATTTCATAGTGTTTTGTTGGAAAAGGAAGGTTGGTATCTAGGGAAATTTGGACACTACAACGGGGGACTTTAAGAAGAGATTAGAGACGATACTCACCTGACAGAGGGCACCATTGACCGGGTGAGAGAACTCCGAAGGTCTGAGTAAGACCACAGGACAACTAGGAGAAGACCCATGACATCAACAATGTTTAGGAGAAAGAATACCGTCTCAACACGAGGTCCATGTAAGATTAAAGTGGAGCAATCGAGTACAGAGGTGTTTTTGGATGTAAAGACGAATCTTGTTTCCTACATCTAGGGTTATCCCTTAAAGAGTCATGAATATGACTCAAATAATCTGTGTAAGTCCAAATATCGGTTCTACGATACTACTTGTCAAAGTATCAGAAAGAGTCTTTATAGAATGACTTTGAGACTGTTAGTTAGGACAAAATTTTGGGTCTCACGTAACAAGTTACGTCATTACTTGAAATATATAACAGTTGATTTAAGTGGACGTTTCTCTTTAGTATACACTTTTATTTCTAGTTAGTTTACTCTTTTAGTTTTCGATGAATATGTCTCGAACGGTCTCATTCCCTCAGTCAATGGTAGTGAACGTAAAGTCGTCTCTGAGTTTCCGTCCGTCTACTCACCCCTTAAGATAAAACCTTTTGGTTCTCTGTCACAAACCACACGAGACTAACCTTCAACACCACATCCCTCCAACGACGACGACGACGACGACGATTCAGAGAAGTCAGCACAGGTTGAGACACGCTGGGGTATCTACCGTCGGGTGGTCCGAGGGGTCAGGGACTCTAAGAGGTCCGTTCTTGTGACCTCACCCAACGGTAAAGGAAGAGGTTACGTACTTTCACTTTTCACTTTCACTTCAGCGAGTCAGCACAGACTGAGGATCGCTGGAGTACCTGACGTCGGGTGGTCCGAGGAAGTAGGTACCCTAAAAGGTCCGTTCTGATGACCTCACCCCACGGTAACGGAAGAGACTCCCTCCGATCTCAACTCGATTGATCTTAACTCCGGAGGTTACACTAACCAATCCTCATGTAACCAATCCCCAATAAGACCAATCAGGATCTAATTTTCACTCCTATTTTTAATCCCTCCGACAGTCAACAGTTGGTTCAGGACCAAGAAAGACTGGTTAGTAATATCCCTAATAACTACTCCAAGGTCCTAATCAGTACTTTCTATCATTAGACTGAAGGATGTTCAGACTGTATCTTTCGTTCGACCGAAGGACCCGGGAAATACACCTATTATCAAACTAAAGGACCCGACCAGTGACGTTTAACACCCAGTCCAAAGATAAAAGTATGTGCCAGATTGTGACAGGTAAACATATAAGTTAGGGAGTGTGCTAACTAAGGGTTTTTACAAAAACACGGGAAAATCTTAATACGAGTATGTTTATTACCTCTAAACAGACCGAGGGGTCACTGTGGGTCTACGTCTCCACTAGGTGTGCTGTAGTGAGTGTTAGACACTAAGAAACTCCAAACCAGACACGACGTTATAAAGTATTTTCTATACCCCTCGTCGAATCTAACGTAAACCGAAAGTTTATTTTACTTTATAACACAAACCACCATGTGTCTATTCAGATACTTTATTGTTTAAATTTACATAAAGATGAGACCCTTTATCACTTAACCCCTTTTTTTCGTTATGTATTAAATCAGTCAAAATTTTATCCAGAACAATATACCGAAGAGACCAAGAAAGTCGTCTCGTGTGTAAACAAAAGACATACTATTTAGTTTAATTGTGTTTTTGTACCTGAAGTCAGAGGAGGTCGACACTCTTCCGTTCCGAACTACCTGTCTTGTAGATTCTTTCAGTTTGTCTTCTACGTATTTTCACTTAACGGGATTCTCATTTGTGTGTCCTTTATTATTTATAAATAAATTTTCAGTGTAAAAACAGAAAAATTACTCTTTACTGACACCCCAGGAAGGAAGGAGTCGACCGTGGTATCTTCGTATTGGAACAACCTCAGTCATTAATAAACAAATACGAGAAGAGGACGCTAACTTGGACTTGAGGGGTCTCCGTCTTTGGAGAAAAACAAAAGGAACAACTACAACGACTAAAACGACAGTAAATAGGGAAAGGTGCGTGAAGATTAGGGAGAGGACGTCTTTGTTTCCTCTTAAAGACTAAGTGCTTTCCACGACCATTTACAAACAAGTCGTTTATCCACGTCTCTTTACTTACCTACTGTAAGTAAAGAAAGAGTCCAAACAAGTTTTACGGTCCTTTCGTAAGACGTAAGGTCCCGACAAAACGGGAACTATATGGGAACAAATCTTATAATACATAAATTATGAAATCTATAAACACAAATTTTGATTTAAGTTCTGTACTATTACCAACTTTATACTATGGATTTAACTTCGTACTCACATATACAGGGTAATGACTGTATATGACTGTAAACAGGCACTCATTAAATAGTCACTCCCAAATTTGTCCTGTTTCCCTTAGTAAAACAGATAAATTTTGGTGATATTATAAAATTAATCGGAGGTTAATTTTATTTAATTAAATGGTTTTTTTTTTTCCTCTAAATTTGTTACTACAAATATGTACACTACCTCTTTGACTCTTAGACTTACTCAGACACTCCAGTGGGTCCCTACCCGGTGTGTCCTGTCCTTAAATAAGGAGACGTCTAACCTTCGAGTTTCCGTCCTCCGTCACAGGTCTCGGGTCCCAACCTCAGTGGGTCACCGTCCCGATCACGTCTTAAGACAGACCTAGGTGTCTCTTGTAGGTCGACGACTGTTTCAGAGGTCGGTACTATCTAAAGAGGGAAGGGAAGAGGGAGAGAAAAGGGAGATCTCGGAGTATAACCGTCCTAGGGTGGTCTTGTTTCGAGAGTACCCTCTTGCTCTCTGTATCAGACGAGCCCGAACGGGTCACCACTTCTTAGACGGGTGGTTACGTTCTCTACTCCAAACTAAGGACCCAACCCTTCTAAGGGACCTCCTCCTTTACCGTTGGTCGAGGTCACAAGAACGCACCGTTTAGGGTACCTGACTCCTCGGACCGTCCGATGTCAGGGACTCCAACGTTTTCTCAGTCTGTGCTGACTTGTTGACTCGCATGTATGTGTCTATTTGATCTTTCATCCCTCCTCTTCCTCCTTCTTGCGTTGTTTCTGGTTATCCAGGTCTTCATCCCGGACAACCTCTAGCACCACCATTACCACTGATAGAGACTCAGGTAAGGGTCTGTCAACTAACACTAGTTCAATACTTGAGTAAACTTCTTTAGGTGAGACCACTCAAAGGACTGGATTATTAGTCTTTTCTAACTAAGGTTGACAGAAAGTCTTTGACCCCTGTAGATTTGTGCAGGGCGTCTAGAGAGGTTTAAAGATAGTTCCAGATGTAAAGGAACAGAAACAACAGTTGCATAATGGAGACACTTGAACTAATAGAGAACAGACAAAATTCTACCAGGAATGAATTACGGGACCACAGGAAGGTCATCAGTACATACCTACACTCTCAACCTGACATTTCTTTCGACTCGTGACTTCATAACTACGAAAACTTGACACCACAACCTCTTCTGAGAACTCTCAGGGAACCTGACGTTCCTCTAGGTTGGACAGGTGGAATTTCCTCTAGTCAGGCCACACAAGTGACCTTCCTGACTACGACTTCGACTTTGAGGTTATAAAACCGGTGAACTACACTTCTCGACTGAGTAAACTTTTCTGGGACTACGACCCTTTCCTCCTCTTCCCCTATTGTCTCCTACTCTTCCAACCTACCGTAGTGGCTGAGTTACCTGTACTCAACCCCACTTGAGGTCCTTGACCACTACCTGTCCCTCGGGACCGGACGACGTCAGGTACCCAGTGTTTCTCAGCCTGTGCTGACTGGTAGACTTGACTTGACTTGACTTAGGAAAGTCTGGGTTCTTTATTAGGGAAGACGAAAAAAGAGAGACGGATTCCGTTAACGATTTAAACCGATCTTGAGAGGACTTTGTGACGCTCTCGAGTAGAACATAGGACGTACTTAACTTTGTATGTTACTGACACAAAGGAAAGTCAATAGAACTGTGACTGTAGAGAGGGATTGAGAAGAAATGGTCTACTTTAGGACCGAATAATAAAATGGGCGAGAAAAGAGAAGAAGGGATGAGGACACGATTAAGGAGTGAGAAAGAGGACCTTTCATTGACCCGTAATTGTCAAGAACAAATACAGTTCGTAAATTGAGTGGGGTCACAGGTAGCTATTTGAGTCGAAATGTTGGTGAAGTATCGTAAGACATCTAGTTATTCTTGAGGAGACAATATTCGGGAAGGGGTACCTTTTGTCTTCAATAAAATTTGTTAATTATTTTACAATAATTGTTTTAGTAGAACCAGGGTGTTTCCCGTCTCTTCATCTCACACAAATCCCTATCTATTACTCTAAACCAAAATCTTAAGATTTAAAGTTGACGGAATCCTGTAAAAGTACTTTGACAAGACATACATCGAACCTCTACACCTAAATTCGTAGTCTTTTTACAGTTTTACGACTTTCTACAAATTTTCAACATCGCTTTCTGTACTCCTACCTATCACACTAGATATTTACTACGTCTCTACCTCTTCTTTAAACCGGAGTATGACCTGAAGACTCATTGTGACCCTTTCCCCTCTCTCACCTCCTCCTTACCTTCTACATTCACGAACTCTGTACTCGACACTTCTTTACAACAGACATTTCTAGAGTCCCTCTTCCGTTACGAACACCTTCTGGTTTTTCGGGGGTCTTCTATAAAATCGTCGTCTAAATTTTTTACAGGAAACGTACCTTTTTTTTTTACCTATACGTTCAATATCCAGTGACAACTGGAACCGTTTACGTTAAAGGTCTTTTATTGTTTATTTAACTAAAATTCCTTTATCGTCTCAAACCCTGAACCGGTTACTTACTCTCAATTTCTTCATTCGTGTCACCACGATCTATCAAGAAATAAATCAAAAAAAGAACATAATGAAAACATTAGAAAACTAGTACGGTGGACCCTACCCCCAGAATCGAGGGACTGGTTCCCAACTTGCGAGTCGGGGAGGAAACCGTCGTACTTCAGAATTCGTTACTCAGTGTTCCCTTCAGGGATCTATCAAGAAAGATCCCAAAACCTTCTTTTCCCTTACTATCTCTATCCACTCGACGTACTCTCCTTCTGTACTACTCTTCTAATTCTTTATAAAGAAAATCTCTATTACTGATTGTCTGTGAACAACAACGAGTCAGTGAGTCAGGACAGGTTGAGAAATACTGGGGTACCTGTCGTCGTGCGGTCTGAAAGGACAGGAAGTGGTAGAGGACCTCGAACGAGTTCGAGTACAGGTAACTGAGTCACTACGGTAGGTTGGTAGAGTAGGAGACAGAAGGGGAAGAGGACGGAAGATAGAAAGGGTCTTAGTCCCAGAAAAGATTACTCAGTCGAGAAGTGTAGTCCATAACCTCGAAGTTAAAGTCGTAGTCAGGAAGACTACTTATAAGTTCCGACTAAAGGAAATCCTTACTGGCCAACCTAGAGGTACGTCAGGTTCCCTGAGAGCTTTTAGAAGTGATTGTCGTGTCAAGTTGTCGTAGTTAAGAAACCGTGAGTCGGAAGAAATACCAGGTTGAGAGTGTAGGGATGTACTGATGACCTTTTTGGTATCGAAACTGATCTGTCTCGAACCGTACCTGAAACCGTCACTTTACAGAGACGAAAAATATACGACAGATCCAAACAGTATCGAAAAGAAGGTTCCTCATTTGCAGAAAATTAAAGTACCAACGTCAATGGTAGACGTCACTAAAAACCTCTGTGATGACATACAATACTGTGATGACATACGTTACCTGTGATTACATACGATTTCCTTTCCACGTTGGTCTCCCCTCTTTCTGTACTATCTTCAATACGAAGTGACACGTTTCATTTTCAGTATTCACGATCCTCTTCGCCTCTTCCAGTACCGTGGGGTGGGGTCATGAGAACGGACCTTTTAGGGTACCTGTCTCCTCGGACCATCGGACGCCGGGTATTCCAGAGCTTCTCAGTCTGTGTTGATTCACTGAAGGGAAAGTGAAAAGTGAAAGTACGTAACCTCTTCCTTTACCGTTGGGTGAGGTCACAAGAACGGACCTCTTAGGGTCCCTGCCCCCTCGGACCTCCAGACGGCAGATACCCCAGTGTGTCTCAGCCTGTGCTGACTTTACTGAATCGTCGTCGTCGTCGTCGTCGTAGATCCTCTTCTTAACTGAGAGTAGTTCTCCGTTACGGTAAGAGTAACAGATACTTCTAGGGTACCTCTTTATCCACCCTACCTTCCAGAAATTTTGGAGTTCATCAACTGAGGATGAAGACGTTCCTAGGCTTCTACTCGTCCCTTTTAGTTCGTTTATATATTAAATAGTGAAATAAGGAACTAGATCCTAGTATCGTACCTTCTGAACATGGACCACTTGGTCAGACCTGACCCACACTTTGAAAAGGACTACACTACTTCGGTACCTCACATCCGACATGAAATCAAGTACCGAAAGTACCCCTCTCCTTTAGAGAGTGGGTAGGACCGTCTATTATCCCTGGTGAACTCCGAAGGTCACTCCTCTCAAATAACTTTTCTTTGCCTCTTCTGAAGACTGTGTCTGTAGTCTTCCTCCACTTTCTCCATAAGAGAAGGCAATTGAACTCGTCTTGTAATATACGGAAAACTAATCAATGATCGTTACCTAGTCTTCTGATAGAGTTCCAACATTTTCAAGAGGGTCTTCGAGAGGGTGTAATATGTAGAACTCTATTGTATCCATGTTCTAATCGGTCTTCCTTTCCCAAGGACAATTCTTCTTTGTACAGGAATTCGTCCTATGAAACGACAATATATTAGTAATCGTGTCCTGGATTCCTTTTTGTACTGGAGTCCCTTCTATGTAACAACAAGATATCAGTAATTGTGTCTCGGATTCCTTTTTGTATAACAACTCGTTCTATCTAACAATAAATATCCGTTTCTTACATATGGAAGAAGAATTCCCCGGAACCTAAGGAATGGTTGAACTGATTTCAATTGAGATAGTCTATAATCAACGTGTTTGAACCAAGACTTGTCATGTCCTATTGTTTTACTTATTGTTTTTGTGAACGGACATCGTAGAAAGTGTGTAGATAAGTACGGGGAGGTAAAGTAGGAGGTGTCTACACGTACAGTCATCCCTCCTATTACTCTACGAATGAAGGAGTTCAGAATACATCGACCAGTTTCTGAGTGTAAGAGGTGGGAGGGGGGGAGGGGCGGGGGTGTGAAAACCTAAGAAAGGATAGGTAAGATTTTAAAGTCTACAACCAGAACGCGTCTACATCGGACGAAATCGACTATTGACTTGTATATTTTTGGGTTTCTGACAAGTTCAACCAGTCGGGTTTTCTTTTCCCAACTGATACTGTGCTCCTTCCTCCTTCATGTCGTACGTTTTCTTCTTTTTAGTTTCTCCTTCTTCGAGGGTTCTTCTAAGAGTTTCCCTACACGGTTCACCCAAAGTGTCAAAATAGATAAGTAAAAATTTAAATGAAATAATAAAGACAAAAGACCAATACGGTACACCGTACACCCTAGAATCAAGGGACCGGGTTCCTAGCTTGTGTACGAGGGAAGTATCCCTCCCGTCTCAGAATTGGTGACCTAGTGGTCCCTTCAGAGCCCAAGATGTCAAAATTAGAAATATACGACTGTTGAGATGACTAACGTGTCAATACAGTGTTATCACTGGAACCGAAACTTAGAATAGGACCGATAAGATCTACTTTTTCAGTCACACCGTGATCCTTATCACTTACCCTTGACTTTCTTGTCTCAGTACTTCATTTACAAATAGGACAAGTAAGTAAGAATTAGTCAGCGTCGTTACGAATAAGTTCTGTGTCATACACGAATAGGAACCCGGACCATGACTCTTATGAGTCCTTTATTAACTGAGACACAAGACCGTGTCCCAGGAATACCGTCTCCGTCAATTTTTAATTAAATATTGTATTACACTTTATACTCCATTACCGAACTGACATACATAAATGTCTGAAGGGTCCACCACAATCACCATTTCTTACACGGATGGTCACATGCTATGTATTCTCGGTGTCGAAGTAACGGACCTAACACTTCTAGGGGACCTCCTTCCTTTACCGTTGGGTGAGGTCATCAGAACGGACCTCTTAGGGTACCTGTCTCCTCGGACCGCCCGATGTCAGGTACCCTAGTGTTTCTTAACCTGTACTGAATCGTACATCCGTATGCATACACAAATGAGGTCGGAACCCTCCAGTTCCTACCGAAAGAATCTTTCAGTACAGATTATTCTCCTTACTATTTGGGTGTTTACACTTTTCGGTCATTTCAAATTAGTCCGGTCGGTTCCTCCCGTCCTACGTCTACTCTCTTGCACTTCTAGGTCTCCCACCCGTGACCCCTTGACTGAGTCAGATTTCTTTCCTCCCGACCTCGGGTCTGAGATCTTCACCGACACAATTCGTCTCGAGCAGAAACAGAACCCGTTTCCCTACATGAACTTACAGGAGACGTACAAATCTACTCAGAGAGAACCAGTCGACCCTATCTCTAACTTCCTTTGTCTAGTCAGTGGTCCATGGATGAGTCCTCCTGTCCAATCTCCCGTAAGTGGTTCCATGACAGATTCTTTCCCATCTTTCCATTTGTGTAAAGTCAGTATAATTCTTCCATTTTAATTGTCTCCCTGAAACCCCTCTCTTTTGAACCACAGAATCAGGTAACCTACTATTTTTACGGTACATGACATCGGTCTCGTTGTCTTTAAATAAAGAGTGTCAAACTTCTACCCCTTCAGGTTTCTACTTCTGTGACCGTCTAAACCGCACACTACTCCCGACGAAGGACCAAATGTGTACCGGTAGAGAGACCCGGCAGTGCACCGTCTTTCACACTCCCTCAAGAGACCCCAGAGAGAATACTCCTGTGGTTAGGGTAAATGTCCTGAGGTACGAGTCCTGGATTAGTGAAGGGTTTCCGGGGTGGAAGACGAGGTAGTCAAATCAAGTCAAGTCAGTGAGTCAGTACAGACTGAGAAACGCTGGGGTACCTGACGTCGTCCGGTCCGGAGGTACAGGTAGTGGTTGGGGACCTCGAATGAGTTTGAGAACAGGTAACTCAGTCACTATAGTAGGTTGGTAGAGTAGGAGACAGTAGGGGAAGAGGACGGAAGTTAGAAAGGGTCGTAGTCCCAGAGAAGTTTACTCAGTCAAGAAGTGTAGTCTATCGGTTTCAAAACCTTAAAGTGGAAGTCGTAGTCAGGAAGGTTACTTATAAGTCATGACTAAAGGAAAACCTACCTGACCAACCTAGAAGAACGTCAGGTTGCCTGAGAGTTCTCAGAAGAGCTTGTGGTATCAAGTTTTCGTAGTGTGTCCCCTAATCTGAAGTCGTATCTTTAAAACCTCTCTGTGTTTGTAAGTCAGACATCGTAGACCGATGTTGAATCAACGTAAACGTTCGTAAACTAACTTTCATGTGGTAATAGGTACATGTCCTATACAACTAAAGATAGTTTTACTTATGTCTTTCTAATTCACCTCACCGTGACACCATATTGACATTGGTCAGTCTACAATTGCATACTTATTTGTAGTTCTTGTGGTACTAACTGATTTATATGTAAACCGAGTCTCACCGTTAAAAATATAATTGAGTGTAAATACTTCGTAGACGGTTCACAAAATGTATCGACTAGAGGGTAAGGACTTAGATGTATTACTTGACTCGGAAGCAAAGGTATACTTCTCTACTTTAGGCCACTCTTAGTCCTTCTAACGGGTGGATCCCACCGACCAGACTCAGTTCCAGTCCCCACAGAGTGGGGTCTCTTAGTTGAGTTGGAACTCAGAAGTAGGGTCCTCCCTAGGAGTAGACACACTAAGGGTCGAAGAGGGACACCGCGGGTCGTTTCTCGGCTCAGGTCACCCCTGGGGACCTTCCCGCTCGACCCATTGTGTCCGACGGGACGGAAAGGAGAGACCCCCGTGAACGGACTGGGTCGCTCAGACGACGTCCGCGACGGGAACCGGACTCACTTCACCCCTCCGACCGGAGAAGGGTCAAGTGACTTGGAGAAGGGAGAGGTCTTAGGCCACAGGGGGCGATCGGAAATAGTTCATCCCACCACTACGAAGTACTCTGTAGACGAGTCACTGAGGGACCGTCTACACCTCGGGGTCACCCCGGTCCGCCCCCTCGACCCCCCACACCTCCAACATAACCTGGTAACTAGAGGGGTCGTGTGTGAGGGACAACGCCCCTCTGACTTGTCAGAGACGGTCCTGGTACAAGAACACACAAGAGTGAGGACACTCACTCCGACCTCAGTGTGTGGTCGCACAGGAGGCTCCGGTACGCCTGTCGAGTCCCCGGTTTCGGTTCACGAAATCGAAAGTGACCACCTATAAGACGGGGTTGAAACGGACTTAGATAACTTAAGGAAAGTTTTGTAATTCCCGTTAAACGTCTTGTAAAAATGTTTACGATAACCTTTACGATACTTTAGTTCTGTAGTTACATGTCATAAACGAGTCCCGTTCAAAGGAGAATAAATTACAAAGGAGACACAGTAAAATAAAAGTCAGAAGGAAAAATACATTGGAAGTTACGACATTAAAAGAGAAACGTCTTTCGGAAACGGAAGTGATTCGTTACGTACTCTTCTTTAACTTAAGTTAAATAAAACGGGACTTAAAGAATACAATCTTTAAAAGGTACCGTTTACTCGACTTTAGTCGGAAAATAAAACTTGTCTTTAACGTTCGACAACGAATTTTTTCTTAAATGAAAAATTTTTTCTGTCTTGTATTACTCAGGACCATTATACCACTGGACTTAAAGTCACAAAACAAATCTTCGAACCTGTCTATACTAGTTTTTAAAAGAGGACACTGTTTAATAATCTTGTCGATTTTTTTTTTTTTAGTAAGTTCGAAAATTCAAACAAAAAAAATTTTTAAAAGAGACACTGTACTCTTTTCGACTTCCAACGGGAACTTTAGGTCGACCTGACCCACGAAAAAGTGAGGAAATCAACAACAAAACCTTACTTATAAAGACTTCGTAGTCCATAAAAAATGGTAGATCGGGAACGAAACGTTGGTACATAAGTGACACTCTGACGTTACCTTATACAAAGAATCTTTAGTTGGGTAAGACGTTAACCTTTCAATTTATAAACTAACGTCATTTATACATACGTTTTCCAAATACGTGACTTTTTATTACACCTAAGGAGATTTCTATCTACTTTACCTTTGATATTAGTAAAGTCAGAAGGGGATAATTAAGTATAACAGGAATCATTGTTAGTATCGAAAATCCAACTCTCTCTTCCGTGATGTAACATATTTTCGGGATTTTATTAAGTGACATGATATCCTCCCTTTCGTATCGTCTTCTGTCCTTCTAGACAAAGTACAAATAACTTGTCAAAGTAAGGGGTTACTTTAACAGAAATTTTCAAAACGATCCTTGAAGGGACTAACAGGTCACCAATTCTGAGTCGAGAAGGTTTCGTCCTTCGTGTTCGATCTAGTGGCCAAACCCTTAATTCTGGAGGTGTAGGACGTGTCACACCGGTTTCTTTTTATTCAAAATGAACATTGAATCTTTTATTAACTATTAGTAATTTTGTTTTTTACTGTTCTTGTTGTTTATAGTTTTTCGTCGTCTTTCTTCTTTCATCACTTAGTAGTCTTCAACTTTATAATTATGTCTATTCTTTTTAAGTCACTGGAAATAAAGTATCGAAACTATGTGTATGAAGTATATATGTATACGATATATATTATAAATTGTATATTACATTTATGTTCAATACACACGTACACGCCATCCTCGGTTCTACTCCGTATTTAGGAATCGTTTTATGAACTTGTTAGATAAAGTCATAATTCACTAAGGTTTATCAAATTTAAGTTTTAAGAATATAGAATATAGTTTTTTTGTCTATTAAGACACCCCTATTAACAATTTAAAAGACATAATAAACTTTTGTCATGGATTCTATCTTTTTAATTACCGGGGTCTCTCTACCGGCCAAGGGTAAGAGACTTTGGACACTTAAAGAAGGTAATGTAGAACAAGTCTCCCAGTCTCAACATAAAGAAAACGAAGAGAGTACGAGAACCCAAAATATCAATTCAATCAATTCGGCGAGTCAGTACAGGCTGAGAAACGCTGGGACAACTGACATCGGGTGGTCCGAGGAGACAGGTACCCTAAGAGGTTCGTTCTTATGACCTCACCCAACGGTAAAGGAAGAGGTCTCCTAGAAGGGCTGGTTCCCTAGTTTGGGTCCAGAGGGTGTAACCTCCGTCTACGAAATTGGAGAATCGGTGGTCCCTTCCGGAATATTATACATTATATTATATACATATATTATATTATATGTATACTCACTCACTCACTTCAGCGAGTCAGCACAGGCTGAGAAACACTGGGACACCTGACATCGGGTGGTCCGAGAAGGCAGGTACCCTAAGAGGTCCGTTCTTATGACGTCACCCAACGGTAAAGGAAGAGGTCCCCTTAGAAGGGTTGAGTCCCTAGCTTGTATAATATACATATTATATGTATATTATACATATATTATATTATACCTAAATATTATACAGATATTGATGTGTTACTCTTATTACAAAGTGACAATAGACAGTATATCTCGATATTTATAACTTTTACAACTAGCCCAAAATTTCTTTCGGTAGGACAAACGTTTCCGTGTTATTCCCACGTAGAATATTTTATGAAACCGGTGGACTACTTTTCACGACTGAGTAATCTTTTCTGGTACTATGACCCTTTCTAACTTCCGTCCTCCTCTTCGTCTGCTGTCTCCTACTTTACCAATCTACCGTAGTGACTGAATTGCCTGTCCTAAAACTCGTTCGAGGCCCTCCACCACTTCCTGTCCCTTCAGAACGGACGACGTCAGGCACACCCAGT
This sequence comes from Capra ibex, assembly GCA_006410555.1. Taxonomy (NCBI): domain Eukaryota; kingdom Metazoa; phylum Chordata; class Mammalia; order Artiodactyla; family Bovidae; genus Capra; species Capra ibex. The sequence continues at coordinate 54,499,107 of SJYO01037955.1, forward strand.
GTTTCTCAACCTGTGTTGACTCGTCGACTTGCTGTTGTGGTGGTGGTTTCGATTTTTACTTTAAATAAATCGTGTCTGGTCCGAAGGGACCACCGAGTCGTCATTTGTTAGACGGAGTCACGTTCTCGGAGTCTTCTGTAACCGAGTAAGGGACTCAACCCTTCTAGGGGACCTCCTCTCGTGCCGTCGGGTGAGGTCATAAGAAAAGACCTCTTAGGGTACCTGTCTCCTCGGACCACCCGGTGTCAGGTGACCCAGTGTTTTTCAGTCTGTACTGTCCTCGTTGAATCGTCCGTCCGTCCGTTATGTTTGGTATCAGTGTAAGAGAAAAGTAAACTAAAACTTTTTCAGATGAGAGGGGTCATCAAAATCCCTAAAGTTAAATCGGAATTTTAAACCTATATAAATAAGTTACGTAAAATATTATGACATAATCAAAACCTTTTGACATTCTTTACGGAACAAGTACTCATGTAAGGAGACATTTTGATTATCGAAGAGGACACATACGAAAATTATTACTTTCTTTACATGAAAAACAACAACAACAAATTTGGTCTAGATTACTTTAAAGACCTGGAATACTACCCCACCCAGAAGACCTAATAGGTCTGTCCGGGACAGTCTAGTACACTTGGGTGTCTTCGTCTCTTGAAAAAAGTCGACTCTGTCTTGTGTGACAGTCTCTCTAACCTTCGGACTCTCCCTAAACTGTAACTGGAACTTCTACCTCCGATAGTGTTCAGTTCCTTAAGTCCACAGGAGATTTTCGATTCTCACTGGAGGTCCGTTTTCGATCGTTTTACCCCTGGAACTACGTCGGTGGTGGACCATGACTTAAGACGGTTGTCGGTAGTTCTTGGATCCTCTCCTACGAGGTGTCGGAGGTCGTTCCTCGTGTCGAGACGACTGTGGAACTGAAGTCAGTACTCTCCCGTCCTCGTTCTTGTAGAAGGTTCGACGGACCCAAAAGTAGGATGTCTTAACAGTCTTTTATTTAAACGACAAAATTCGGAGACACAAACATCATTAAACAGTACCGTCGTTGACATTTTACTTAAGTCATGGATATAAATAAAATAAAAATATAGAAAGTTTCGTTTACCTTATAGGTTCATCACACCAAATGAAAGATGATTCGTTAGAATGTAAGAACTAATTTTGTGCGTCGACGTTCTTCCATACAGATCCTCGTCGTTTAAACGGAGTGGCCGGTGCCAAAGAGACCATATGAGGGTGTTCGACGTTTAAGTCGATGAATAAAGTCCTGTGCCTCTCGGGTATAGTTCAACAGGTTTTATTATACCTCTGGGCACTTATGTTTTGATTTACTAAAACAATATTTATGTTATGTTTCACTAAAACCATGTGAATACTGTTATACTCTTTATAAGAAGAAACAGTCAAGTCAAGTCAACGAGTCAGCACAGGCTGAGACGCTGGAGTACCTGACATCGTACAGTCCGGAGGGACAGGTAGTGGTTGAGGGTCTCAAATGAGTTTGAGTACAGGTAACTCAGACACTACGATAGGTTGGTAGAGTAGGAGACAACAGGGGGAGAGGAGAGTGGAAGTTAGAAAAGGTCGTAGTCCCTGAAAAGTTTACTCAGTTGAGAAGCGTAGTCCACCGGTTTCATAACCTCAAAGTCGAAGTTGTAGTCAGGAAGGTTACTTGGAAGTTCTGACTAAAGGAAATCCTACCTGACCAACCTAGACGAACGTGAGGTTCCCTGAGAGTTCTCAGAAGAGGTTGTGGTGTCAAGTTTTTGTAGTTAAAAAGACGCGAGTCGAAAGAAATATCAGGTTGAGAGTGTAGGTATGTACTGATGACCTTTTAGGAATAAAAATCTACGTCGGAAAAAATAACGGGTCAAGACCCTTAAATTATAGTTTGAGTTTTATCTAACGAAACGAAAAGAAGTCGCACAGAGACGAGAATTACAGATTTAACTATGTACATATACTCACGTTAGAAAAAAGAAACGAAGTACACAGATTCGGGACATAACTATTTCATTGTATTATGTCATGAACGTAAAAGGTATGTGAGGGGGGGGTGTGGTTTTTTTTAGAAAAGTTGATACGGTTATACATGTAAAATTTTAAACAGCGACCATCAGTGATTTTCGTGAAGTGAAGATTTGAGGTACCGAGGGTTTATATGGTGAAACCTTCAGACTGAAAGAAAAGAAAATTGGATTTGTAGTGTAACTGGAAATGTGAAGTGATAGAGGAGTCTTGGTTGTTGGACCGAAGAGTAGTTACTCATTATCTAGTTTCCTCGAATTTCGACTTCGCGAGTGTAAGTCGAAGTGACCTCCTCTACGCAAAGAGTAATCTACGTTCCGGACCAGTGGTATGTCGTTATGCATATCCTCAAAGGTAGCAGACTTATCTCACTGGACCATTACTTTTTATGAGATCGCGATTCACACCTTTTGACTAAAATAGTGGGAACAAAGAGAGAGTCAAGACACATTGTGTACGTTCCCACCCCTCGTGACCCAACGGGAGACTCTGACCTCTTGTGGTCTCGTGCAGGTGCCCATGACCACATCTGTCCAATTCTGTCCGGGTCATGTCCTCTGGGTTTATTAAAAGGTCTTACAACCATTACACACTTTGACGTCAGAGGGGGGGGGGGGAAGAGGTTAGTTCTCCAAAATTTTTAGGAGACCCAGAGATGAAATACAGTCATTCCTCTCGAGTCCGTTCTCAGGGACGGTGTCCACAACAAGAAGAGTCTTTACTTTTATAGAACCAAAGAATTTTACAATCTTTTCTGTGTCGTTACAGAAAGAGTCGTAATCGTCCTTAAAAGAGAAACCGAGACCCGACTTGGAATTTTGGTGCATCCAGTATTTTTACTTTTGGGTATTTCTTTGTTTAGTCCTCCTTATGAGAAAGGCGCCAAATCAGCGATTCAACACAGGTTGAGAAAACACTGGGGTACCTGACATCGGGAACCCCCGAGGGGACAGATACCTTAAGAGGTCCGTTATTATGACCTCACCCAACGGTAAAGGAGGAGGTCCCCTAGAAGAGGTGGATGCCTGACTTGGGCTTAAAGGACGTAAATGTCTGCCTAAAAAAAAATGGTAACTCGGTGGTCCCTTCGGGGATAAAAAGATCCTCCTAGTTGATATAGTTATACATACTGTGAATATGGGTAGACATATCTATTTCCCTCCTGTAATAAACGTAAAAGTCTTTTCTTTTTCGTCGGTCATGGTTCACTATTGTCTCACCCCAGTGTAAGAGACCCTTTTGACTGTGACTAGTGGAGACGAAAAAGAAATACATCCAGTAGAGGACTGTGGTACCGACGTCACCGGTGGTATACGTCGACTTCTTACCTGGGTTCTAGTTCCAGTCTCCTTCCAACTTTACAGAGGTGAGGACAAGAGGACCTCGGTTACAAGTCGTAGAGGTTGTGTCTTTGAGGGAGTATACCTCCTCCATGGTGACTGTCGAGAATCAAACACAGAGTTTTAGACATCATTTATGTCTGAAAAGATCACCCTAAAACTATTGACATCTTATTCCGTTCACAAGAGTTTTATTAATAATTTATATAGATAGAGCTAAAATTATAAAGTCTTAGTCTTAATGTGTAGTTCAACATCTTCGACTTCTGCTTCGGAACCCAGAACTAAGGACCGGGGTCCCAGAGTAGGTACCCTGCGAGGTGGTCGGACAGTAAAAGAAACGAGAACGCAGAAACGGAAGAAAGAGTCCCTTACACAAAGGGAGAAGACCTCTACAGGACCAAACTTTTTTCAACAAAACCCTCAACTCTCGACTGTTGTGAACAAAAGAGTCTCTCTAAACTGTCTTCTCCTCCGACACTACCCCCAAAGGGAAACGAGGGGTGTCGGGAAGTTGTGGACACTCTCCTTCTGAAAGAGGACGTCCCCTCCCTGCAAAACAGACGTTCCTTTCGATCACGTCGGCGCAGGGAGTCAATCCTGAAAGGTTATTCGAGAGTCACGGGTTAATATCTGCAAGGAAGTCCCGTTACGTCTTTGCGTTTAGGTATTTAAGAAGGTTGAAGATGAGTAAAACAGTGTATTCAACGAAGTTGTCCGTATACCTTCGTCTTAGATTTTACTTACCCGGAAAAGTTCTAGTAAAGAAAAACTTTTAATGACGGGTCTTCATAGTATACAAGACTTTCGTACTTCCCTTCTGTCCGACTCTTGTCTACCCTCGTCCTCTTGTCCGGACGGGTTCCCTTACCACCTGAAAGAGAGGTAGCTACGACGGTTGGATACGGATCTGACTCTCGACGGGTTCCGCTTTCCCGGTTACCCGGTCCTGTTCTTACACGGGACCCCGTGACACAGATCTCCCAGGGTCAAAAGTAGAAGGTCCCAAAGGTGTAGTGAAAAGGTCCGAGGGACCCGGACACCAAGTCGTTCTGTACACACGTGCTCAAACCCCTTTATGGTGCCAGGCACGAAAGGAACCTTTCACGAATTCTGAGAGAGGCACAGGGAAGAGTGGTGTAAAGGGGTTAGGATGTCTTGTGTGGTCGTGTGTCGGGAAAGTGTGTGTGGAAGAGAGTAAGTGAGTGAGTGTCTGTGTGTTTATGTAAGCGTACGAGAGTATGCGTGAGTATGAGTAAACACATCGGTGTTGATGTTGGAGTGTAAAAGTGTGTCAGGTGAGTGTAGGTGTTTGTGTTTTGTGGGTGTGAGTGTTTGTGGAAATGTGAGTACGTGTGAGAATGCAAGTAGTACGTGAGTTGTTATGGGTACACGAGTGTTAGTGTAAAAATTCGTAACTCATGTTTGTGTTCATAATAGTGTCCGTAAAAGGTGGGGTGGTGAGAGAGAAAGAGAGAGTGTCGATGAGGGGGGGGCTGTGGGGGTAAGGTGTGTGTGTGCACTAGACGTCTAAGTGGTCGGAGCCCAGAGTCGGGTCGGTCACACCCTGGGTGGGACAGTCTACACCAACCTGTACCTTTCTCCGACTCTGGGGGAAGAGAAGGAGTGCGGGTACCAGGGACGTACGGGGGAGGAGACCAAGTCCTCGTCGTTCCCGACGTCTGGTGCACGGGGGAGACGTGCTGGGGTGTGGTCTCGACTCTGTCCGCAAACGACCCTGTGGGCCCGTACTCTGCGACCACACTAAATCAGTCGGAATTCGAAATTCGAAGTGCCTAGGACGGGACCTTTCTTTTTACGAAACGTTAACCCTCGTGTCGGAAGGAAGGTTCAGGAGACTTTTCTGAGGGCAAGAACCTCTTTACGCCAGTAAAGTCGACTGTCTCCCTTTTCGGTCCGTGTCCCGGACCCTCCGGCTCCAGAAGTCCTTACTCCGCGGGACGGCGGTCCTGGGGCACGAGGGGGGAGCCCCGTCAGTCCCGTCCAGAGGTCGGAGGGGAGTCGGAACGGAAAGGGGAGTACCCAGGGACACACCGCCCCTGACTTCTCGGTCGGGGGACGAGGAGGGTCAAGTGACCAGACACCAAGAGTCGAGACTTGACTGTCCTCGTGAAGACCAACAGGAACTGTAGGCTCAGGAGAGGGGGCACCAGACTATTGACGAATCACAACGGGAAGAGACACTTCACCCCAGAGAGAGATCTGGAAACGGGTCCCTAAGTTCACTGTCAGTGGGACTCGAGTGTGTCGTCTTGATTACCTTTTATTTCTTTTTTTGTCGTCTCCCGTTGAAATTGAGATCTCCAGTTCGTTTTCGTTGTGTCCCGTTTTCGGTACTCCCAATTCTCTACCTATGTTTACAAGTTCACCGACGGAGCTCCCTCAACCGGTGTCAAGTAGTACTCTTCGAAAAGACAACCTTAACAACTACCCGTAATACTATTGTGTGGGACGACACCACATAGGGTACATTTTAGTCGTTGACTAGCTTCCGGTACACCCCAACCGTAGGAAAAAAAGTTGTTTATCCTGTCGTAAAGGTTGATTTTCTTTAAATTCTTGTGGTAGTGATCGCCCCTTTAAAACTCTTCTAAGTTGGGAGTCTTGGAGTGAACAAGAGTAGACCCATCGAGTGTGTCAAGACTCTATTACTTTACATAATAGCCAGTACTGACACCGACCCCCTTTTAGTGTAGAACACACCTCGCAAACAGTACAAAAATAATGTCAGAGTCTAAACCCCCATAGTAAATCTGTGGAAGAAAAGACTCAACTCAGGATAGTAACAGAATCCCAAATTACTGGGGAGTCTTCGTACGGTTTCGTCCACCATCCTGAAATTAGACAGGACGAGTAGACTCCTCGAGAATAAAGTGACTGGAGGGTGTTCGACGGTACTCCCTACGGACCCCTGAGAGGAGGACTTAGTGTCCACGGAACACCCACACCCGAGAGACTGTCGGCACCTGGGTTTACTACAGACTGACACTCGTAGTCAGTCTCCAGAAGGAAAAAAGATTATTTGGAATTCGTAATGGAAATTATATAGTTACTTACATTAGTTTCTATGACACGAAGACAGGGAAGGACTGACACCCCGACGAACTCCTGGGCCCGACGTACCATAGTGGAGACAATGGTACTGAAAGCCCGTACCTAGTCCGAAACTGCTGTACACACCTTATTCACTTACCACTTTCTTACCCCAGTTGTGATTAGACGAATACGAAACACCAGTAAGCTCCAGAGTAGATTTACGGAGTCTTCCAGTCTCCAGACGACCAGGTTTCGGACACGAAACAGAATTCCTCCTACTTGAGGTTTACCTGTCTCAACCGTTGTGCCGACATTTTGATGTTCCAATATCTTTGTTCAGGATTTCGGGGGTCCCGTCCCGAAAGGACGGTGATGTAAGAAGACAATTGGGACCCTTAGACCCCTCTGAATGATTTTCACTTTATTCCTCTTTTTCGCGGACCTAACACTTGGTTGGTCCTTGTCACGACTTACACAAGGGATTCTCGGAGCGTACCGACGACCGACGACACTTGCCAGGAACACAACTGAGTCAGTTGAGTCTCGGTCCGAATGTAAACAAGGACTCCGAAGACACAGGGTTCTCCACCCCAACACGGACTTACACGTAAGAGTGATGGTAAAATGATTACGCAAACCCCGGGGACCCACTCCGTACTCCCACTGACCTGAGGCTTCCGTAATCCTGGGGTGTGTGGGAGAGGACCTCCACTGAGTCTCGGGGGAGTGGGTTGTGTTCTCCTGAGACACTCATTACTCGTTACTCGGGGTGACGGTGGGACGGGACGGAGACCGGCGAGAGGACAGGGGATCCACCTCTACTCGACGAGTGGAACTTATAAGTACGGACAGACAATTTGACGAGGTTATGCGTCAGTCAAATGTTTGTAGTGAGTGAGGTCTGAATCTTCACCCTTTTCTTCTCTTCGAATTTATGTCCCGTGTACGACATCCGACTACTGAAACGTAGACGTTTAGGTGCAACTCAGGGTAGGGGACTTTTGGGTAGGTATCTGGTCGGCAGGAGTGTACTAACATGGAAGACACACACTCGTCGTAGACAGAACAGGACCACGAACAACGACACGGAAGGACCCAGAGGTCACCAGGTCACCCACCGTTTCAACGAGAGGAGGTGTCTGTGTCTGAAGTGACCGCTCCAACCCCGACCCACCCAGAGAAGTACCGACTCTGGTGGGGGTTAGGGGCTCGTAAATTCAGGAGGAACAAACCCCCACGGTCCGAAACGACCGAGAAGAGGTCTCAAACCTTAGTGAGGACCACGAGTGTCTCTAAGAGGAAGGTGTCTAAGATTAGTGTACCAATAAAAAGAAAGGACCGAATTTGAGAGTACACCCCAACGAAACATAATCAGTCGTCGTAGGTACGAAGACAGGACGACTTCTGTCTGACTAAACAGAGCTCCAGCAAGAACCCGAGATTTTAGGTGTTTTAATTTTCTACGAACGAGGAACCTTTTTTTCGATACTGTTTGGATCTGTCGTATAATTTTTCGTCTCTACAGTGAAACGACTGTCTTCAGGTGGATCAGTTTCGATACTAAAAAGGTCACAGATACATGCCTACCAGTCAACTTAGTATTCTTTCCGACTTGTGACTTCCTAACTACGAAAACTTGACACCACGATCTCTTCTGAGAGCTCTCAGGAAACCTGTCGTTCCTCTAGTTTGGTCACTAAGGGTTTCCTTTAATTGGGACTTATCAGTAACCTTCCTGACTACGACTTCGACCTTGAAGTTATTAAACCGGTGGACTACGCTTCTCCACTGAGTAACCTTTTCTGGGACTACGACCCTTTCTAACTTCCGTTCTCCTCTTCCCCTGTTGTCTCCTACTCTACCAACCTACCGTAGTGGCTGAGTTACCTGTACTCAAACTCGTTGAGGTCCTCTCCCACTTCCTGTCCCTTTGGACCACACAACGTCAGGTACCACAGCGTGTCTCAGCCCGTACTGACTCGTCGACTTGTTGTTTAATTTGTCCTACCATGAAAATTTCATAAAAACCTTAAAAAAATTTTTAACTCTAAGTTGAAAACATTAGTATTCCTAAATCTATCGATGTCTTACATTGTGTTTTCGGGACCCCAAAACCCCCAAAGACCTCACTAAGAGCACAGGTAATTGGAGATTTCCTACTTCTTTTACTCCTCTTTGTCTAGGTAAGTAACGTCTAATAAACATGGTCCGTCGTGTGTAATGTCGTAGAACTGTGTTGTGGGAGGACTAGCTACTATCTCCGTTCACTGTAAAGACCAAATGTCTATTTAGTCAATGGTCGAAGGAACTGACGACCCTGATAAGTTCTCAGACTCCCTAAGATTAGTGACCCGACCAGGGAGTAAAGGACCGTCATTTATCGGTAAGGACTGTGAAAATAGTTCATTTGAATTGGATACCTGAGGTTCTCTATAAAGGCAATAAATTAGGAAAACACTCTCGTTCTCTATCGTTGCGAGTCATGGATAGAATGAGAGACAAAGGAGGGTTTTATAATTCTTTATAATTTACCATTATTTACTCAAAGGAGAACTCAATTTGACCGAAGGATACACCTTAGACGAGTTATTCTATAATGTCGTGACTAGATGACACATCGTACGTAGGAAAAGTAAGTTTTCTTGACCCGACTTTTTGACATGAGGGAATTAGTAGTGTAGAAGAAACGAGGTGATCGGAGGTCATCTACTTTCCGTTAGTTTGGTCAGTTAGGATGTCCTTTAGTTGGGACTTATAAGTAACCTTCCTGACTACGACTTTGACTTCGTGGTTATTAAGACGGGGGACTACGCTTCTCGGTTGAGTGACCTTTTCTGGGACTACGACCCCTTCTCACTTCTGTCCACCTCTACCCCTGTTGTCTCCTACTCTACCAACCTACCGTAGTGACTGAGTTACCTGTACTCAAACTCATTTGAGACTCTCTCTCACTTCCTGTCCCTTCGGACCGCACGACGTCAAGTGCCCAACGTTACTCAGTTTGTCTTGGATCACTAACTTGTTGTCTGATCAAATGGTCTACCGGAACTACTTGGTACGGACGACCACAAACAGGGGGAACCCATCGGAAGAGAGCGTGATCAAGTTCGACTGGGACACACTGGTTCTCTTACGTCACAATCACCACGACGAAGGACTCTGAGTCAATGTCCTTTGGATTTACTGTGACACTTTGAAGACACACAAAGGAGTGTAGTGGACGAGACCACATTAAGTCCATGGTACGTACTACGAGCTTGGGAACTTTGATGACATGTACGTTCCTAAGGTTCTGACAAATTGTTTACCTTTCTCTACGAACCAAATGGGGACTGAAAAGGTGGGTAAAACGTAAGTTCTGGTTACGATCTGTACATCACTTCTTCTGAAGTCTGTAGAGGTCTGAGTCGGGACTGGAGGGAATTACTTACCCCTGGGATTCTACGTCTGCGAGTCTACTGAGTAGTTAAAGGTCTTGACACTCTCTATCGCTGGTTAACAAAATTAGGTCAATCAACAATGAGACGTTATCTATAGGTCTTGAAGTATTGACTAACTGGTCCCCTTTATATGTAGACTCCTAAGTGTCTTAACGGAACTCAAACCAAGTCACTTTCTTGGTCGACTCAAGTAGGTGTGTTGAGGGTAGGAAAATCATTTACCGGATATGATTTTACATCATTTACCTAAAAATCATTTACCGGGTATAATTTTACTTATCAAAACCGTTGACTAAATAGATAGATAGATAGATAGATATATATATCATGTTAAAGATCTCACGGGATATTGTGTCACACTAGAAACATCGACAGTATATCTGAAGAAACTTTAGAGCTGTAAGACTTTCCGTAATTTTTGTCTTGTGTCTATGAGACCACGTCTTAAACAACTTATGAGACAAACTTAAACGACAACCGGAGAACGTTCAACACAACAGAAGAGAATATTTAAGTCTCGACAAGAAACGGAGAAACCTCTCACATTATGGTAAAGAACTTCTCAAAGATGTCTTACGATGAAAACCGGTTCAAGTACGTTGCGTATATGTTCCCTTTTTCCGACAAAAACTCTGAGAGTAGAATCTTAGTATCGTAAATTACGGTTTTTCTTTGTACCTTTATCAGGTTAGGTTGTTGTGTTCGTGTGAACTAGGAGATTAGGTAAAACACATGAGATTCCCCTTACAAGAAAATCTAAGACTTCATTTAAATTAGTACGGAACGGGAATTATTTTTGAAGGTCACCAAAAAGAGTCACGAGCATCCTATTTTTCATGTTTCAGGAATTATGTACGCACTATAGAGACGTACCAGGGCATTGTATAGATAATAATTTGTTTTTGTAACCTGACTAAGGTATAAGATTACCTTTTTTCTGGGTTGTCAGATGTTTTTATTAACATGTACTTAATTTTTACATTTATATTACCTTAAGAGAGTAGAGAGGGTAAAAGAGAAAGTACAGACGAAAGACTAAAATCGGTCATTAAAGTCTCATCTTTATTTTGGGTAAAATGACTACCCGAGATAAAAGGGTTCTCCCGACCGCGTAAAAGACGATGTACACCTTGGAAAGGAATACGATGTGGGGTGTACACAAATTGACCTACGGAAAATACACTACAACTACCAAAAGAGTTGTTTCTGACTCTGTAACTTACACGTCCAGGTGTCTTAAGAGTAGTAAAAATAGGTACGTGGTCATTGAGTGTAAGTACCTTTCGACTATAACCTGAACCTACCCCAGGTACCCCCTGTAGTCACATCTTTTCTTTACAAGAATACTAAGTAGAGTAGGTCTTTCATCACTTTTTCTCCGAAACTATAGAGTCTTTTTAATGACGTGAAACAACGGATTCCTTCAACGGAAGTACGGTTTCACTGAGGAATGTGGAATTTTCCAACTGTCAACAACGAGTTCCTGAAATTCCTCTGTCATCGTAACGGGTGCAAGTCCGTTTGGACACGGGACTGACAGTGTGGACTACGAAAATTAGTAGGAAGTAGGGACCAGTTCCAGGTAAAGAGAGTACGATCGAAGACAAAGTTTGACGGGACCCTTAGGACCGTCTATAAAGTGAAACCACCTGAGAGACCCAACTCCAGGAGTGAGAAAGAGTAGTAGCGACCTGGTTTGAGTTACGTCTCTAGACGAACGCGGGTTCACACTATACCCCCGTGCCACCCTGGGATGGGTAATACAAGAGGTGAGTCGAGGGTTACGTCTTAGGTGTCGGAGTGTGTCAAATTACGTTTACAAGGTGTTGTTTTAACTCGTAGTTTGTCCTCAAAATGTTCTGACTTAATGATTCCTGCACGGTAGTCGTAACTGGACGTACCTCTTGCACCTACAAATTTCTAAGACTTGTCACGTGTCGTGACACTAAATTTTGGGAGCAGAGAGCAACGAAGACTAAAAACTAGAGAAGTAGAAGACAAACTAAGACTCTGGGACGTGACCGTAGAGGCGAGGAAGAATCTCCCCCACTACTGAGGACTGAACACGAGACATACATGGGTTGACGGTCCTCTGTCCCGTGTGTTCCACCGAGGGAGGTGCACTCACGAGCGTCCACAGGAGTCACCGTGGACTCCTTTTTCGGACAAAACTCTGAGAGCAGAATCTTAATATAGTAAATTACGGTTTTACTTTGTACCTTTCTCAGGTCAGGCTGTTGTGTTCGTGTAAACTAGGAGATTAGGTAAAACATATGAAAAGTGGAATTATTGGTACCTTGTTTCCGTATCGGGAAGTAAAGTCGAGTCTTGAGTAGAACAGTTTAAAGAGAACTACAATAAGGGAGTTGGTCAAATTGAGTTGAGGATGACATCGAGACACTTAGTCCTGATATTAGACCCAAATATCATAATTTTAATGACGTCTACCACTGACGTCGGTACTTTAGAAACGGTTGTTTCCAGGCAGATCAGTTTCGACACCAAAAAGGTCATCAGTACATACCTACACTCTCAACTTGATGTTTCTTTCGACTCACGGTTTCTTAACTACGAAAACTTGACACCACAACCTCTTCTGAGAACTCTCAGGGAACCTGACGTTCCTCTAGGTTGGTCAGGTAGGATTTCCTCTAGTCAGGACTTATAAGTAACCTTCCCGACTACGATTTCGGTGGACTACACTTCCTGATTAAGTGACCTTTTCTGGGACTACGACCCTTTCTAACTTCTGACCTCCTCTTCCCCTACTATCTCCTACTCTACCAACCTACCGTAGCTACTGAACTACCTGTACTCAAACTCATTTGAGGCCCTCAACCACTACCTATACCTCCGGACCGCACAACGTCAGGTACCCCAACGTTTCTCAGTCTGTACTGACTCGTTGACTTGACTTGACTTAACTGACTTTGTCGATCCACAAAAAAACAACAACAACAATTAGGGTTCGTCCTTTTATCCCACCCGAACCGATTGTTTATTGAGATACACCTAAATTGTCTTCGTCATCCATCAAGGATTTAAATGATATGGAATGGGCAGACACAATCGTGTTGAACCTCCCCTCAGAGATATTTAAACGATATCCCTCTATTAGAACATAATAACATTTCATGGTAAATTGAAACCAAAGAACTCTCAACGAAGAGAGTGGAGTATAGAAACCCAAATTGTACCCATTAAACCCCTTCGTAGACGACAGTTACTATGTCTACCTTGAGAGTATTAAAGTATTAAGTGTACTCGGTCCTGAAGGGTGCCCTGTGTCACCATTGCTTAGGTGGACGATTACGTCCTCTGTGTTCTATAGATCCAGTCCTTCTAGGGGACCTCCTTCTTTACCATTGGACGAGGTCATAAGAGCGGACCCTTAAAGGTACCTACCTCCTTTGACCGCCCGACGTCAGGTACCCTAGTGTTTCTCAGTCCGTACTGACTCACTCATGCGTGTGGGTACTGGTTCCAATATAAACACAGAAGTACACAAAACCCCTGTACAGATAAGGTGTCTTGAAAGAAAAAGGACTAGGTACCCACGACCAATTAGTCTAACCATTCTGTAGATATTTAACATTAGAGTGTGCTCCACAAAGTGTTCGGTAAATAATGATCAAGTCAAGTCAATTCAAGTCAACGAGTCAGCACAGACTGAGACGCTGGGGCACTTAACGTCGTGCGGTCCGGAGGACCTCAAGTGAATCTGAGTACAGGTAGCTCAAGTACTACGGTAGGTTGGTAGAGTTGGAGACAGTAGGGGAAGAGGAGGACGGGGGTTAGGGAGGGTCGTAGCCTCAGAAAAGGTTACTCAGTTGAGAATCGTACTCCACCGGTTCATGACCTCGAAGTCGAAATCGTAGTAAGGAAGGTTTCTTTAGGGTCCCGACTAGAGGAAGTCTTACCTGACCAACCTAGAGGGACGTCAGGTTCCCTGAGAGTTCTCAGAAGAGGTTGTGGTGTCAAGTTTTTGTAGGTAAGAAACCACGAGTCCGAAGAAGTGTCAGGTTGAGAGTGTAGGTATGTACTGGTGTCCTTTTTGGTATCGGAACTGATATGCCTGGAATCAGCCGTTTCATTACAGAGACGAAAACTTATGCGACAGATCCAACCAGTATTGAAAAGAAGGTTCCTCGTTCACAGAATCTCACCGAATTACTACAGGGTGACAAACAAAACGTAGGTTCATCTACCTCACAATAGAAACCTTGGATCGGAGACAGCGAACGTAAGACTGAGGAAGTACTCCCCTATTATTTCCCGAACACACCTTGGGTCGTGTCTGAGACTACCACAGTCTTTATCTTTCCAGTAGCTAATTTCAGAAGAGACTTGTAGGTGGTACGGAGTCCAAGAGACGGTCCCTCTGTCTCTACCTTTTGAGTCTGGAACACGAGATCCTCGAGTCACGAGTCCCCATGTCTTGTTACCTCTATGTCACACTATTAGTGATCGTCGGTGATGTTGTCACAAACTCGTCCGAGAGTATATCTTGGGGGTCGGACGCGGTCCCTCCCCGTCGTTCCACAGAACCTTTTTCACTCTGGACTTGAACCACAACCCTTTGTTATCCCTATTTGTTTCGGTTGGTTTGTCTTTCCTTACTCGGCTTAACTCGACACCTCTTTCCACGTATCCCCGGTCTACCTCAAGGGACCAATGAGTCAACCATTTCTTAGGTGGACGTTGTATCCTCTGGACCCAAGCTAGGAACTCAGCCCTTCTAGGGAACCTCTTCCTTTACAGATGGGCGAGGTCATAAGAACGGACCTCTCAGCGTATCTGTCTCCTCGGACCACCCGATATCGGACCACCCGATGTCAGGTACCCCAGTGAAAGTGAAAGTATCCTTGGTTTATCGTGGAATCGTTGTCAGTCCCTTCGTTTTTCCTGGTATGGAACCTTTACCACTTTACATTTTCTAAACAGTAAACATGAAGACCCCATTCTCTATATAAAAGTAAGATGGGGTTCGAATAGAGATTAGGTTAGAGACCTTCCGGAATGTGTATAAGTGAGGAAAGGAGGTCTGACGACGAAGGTCCATGGGTTCTTTATCTTAAAATAAAGGAACCCCCGTTTTCCTTTAGAAACCGAAGATTTCCCGTCAAGACTATGTAGAGAGTTAGCAGTAATACATTTATAAACTTCAATCAACGAGGCAGCACAGACTGAGGAACGTTGGGGTACCTGACATATCAGGTGGTCCTGCGAGACAGGTACCTCAAGAGGTTCGTTCTCATGACCTCACCCAACGGTAAAGGAAGAGGTCCCCTAGCCTCTCTTCTCAGATGTCTCTCTCCAGAGACACCATATCTTTTCCGTAACTAAGTCGTGAACGAAGGTAAAGATTAAAGTCGGTCCCGGACGACGATCGAGCACCTCCCGTAAGACATGTTTTGTTCATTAAAGAAGGAACAAAGGTTTTTCCTCCCTAAAATCTAGTATAACATATAGATCCGTAGAAAGACGGGAGGAACACGTAGATTCGGTTACAAACAAACGAACAAAATTTACACCTTGTGAAGACCTTAAACGTACAGTAGAAGGGAGTCTCCTTTACGATTAAGAAACATAGAAAAGTCGAAGTCACATGTACGAAGACTTCGTTCGCGAGATTCGGTTACAAAAACTGACGAATACAAAAGGAGATTTAAAAAGGGAAAGTCCATTTACAGTTCTGGACATTAATGGTACTCTTTTTAGGTAAATGACCAAGATTGAGATACGGGTGATAATAATAATAACAATACGGGAGGAGATCCCCTAGAAGGGTTGAGTCCCTGACTTTGACGTAGGGAATACAGAGGACGTGACCGTTCCTTTAAACGATTTGATTACCTCTGAAACCATTTGGAGTTACTTATATTAAAATAGTCAACTATAAAATTACAATGGTTTATCCAGTTTAGTTCTCCAGTAAACATCCGTATTTACCGGAAAGCTAATCCGGAATCAACTCGACCCAGGGACTCTTCCACTTACACTACCACCGGACCGATCTCCGGCACGAAAGAGGGAGTAGCGAGGTCCACGAATTTCGATAAATAGAACCTACCGGTCGCACACGATCAGGGTGTCGTGTCACAAAGTCGTAAAAGCAGTCGTAAAAGATTCGAGGACGTTCCGATCACAATATTTAAGGTCGAGAATAAAGAAGACACACTTGAACACTAATCCTTCAGTTGTAGAGGGGAAAAATTTTTCGTTTCTTTGTCAGACGTTTCTCCATATTAATTCTTACCAGTCCACCAGTGTACTTTATGTAGACGCTCTTCGTTTTGACAGGTTTAACGTCTAGGTACTTACCAGTCTTAAGGGTGTCCACTGTAAGATCTTGTAAGTCACGGTACACAGAGTTATTTTAAACTGAGAGAAACTACCCAGGTAAAAAAAGAACGTTTCTTAATTCCATAAACTCATTGTGACACACTGGAAACCTCCTTCCATCCTATCCCTGTGTCCTCACTTTCTTGTCCGCCGAGTGGTCTAGGTTGACTCAAAATTAGCACAAAATAGAATCATGCAACACACACAAACACACTTGTAGGGATTTCGGAAAGACCTTCGTGTAGGACGTGCCTAGTTAGTTTGCGTACAGTCAGTCGTTCACTTCAACGATGAGAGACACAGAACAAACTTCGACTATAAAAACACTATGTTTGATAAGTTTAATTAGTGACTTCACATTTATTGAAGTTTGATAGGAGTCCTTTTTTGTATATTTATCCTTTGTAAGATTAACACACTTGTTAATCAAGACATTAATTAGTCACCCCCTTTTATTGAGTCCTACTTAAAAGACCTAACCATTTCTGGGGTCGACGTTTCGTCCTCTGTCTCCTCTGCGTCCAGGACAGGGACCAATCCCTTCTAGGGGACCTCCTCTTGTCCCGTTGGGTGAGGTCATAAGAACGGACCCTTTAGGGTACCTGTCTCCTCGGACTGTCCGATGTCAGGTGACCCAGAGTTTCTCACCCTGTCCTGAATCACTGATTCGTAGGTTTGTGCGTATTTACTATTTAGGACTTTTTCATGTATAACCCCTAGGTTTCTTTGTAAACCATGTTATCATGTACTAAAAGATGTCTTGGAAAAATTGATGTTTCACTAAAATCAAATGGCTAACAATTAAGTATCATATAAAAATTCAGGATAAAAATCATTCTGTAATATAGAAGTTAGTTTTACTTTTATTTTGATTTACGTCTGACTAGAATTATTTTCACAACTATATACTTTTCTTTGAGAAGTTAAAAAGAAAACTTATAATTTGACATAAATATATAAAACATCAGTAAGTACTTTCTCGACGTTTTCGTCCTACTCTTAAAATACAAAGTACACAAAATCACTTTATTACAACACCTCATATTTTAAAACGTCAAAATTATTATTTTCTTTAAAAATGGGACTTTAAAAATATAAAACTGACTCTTCACTAGATTATCGATGAAAAAATGAGAATTAAAATAAATAAATGAAACTTGAAAATTAAAACATAACCCCATGTCGGTTAATTGTTACGGTACTATCACTGAAGGGACCACCGAGTCTGTCATTTCGCAGACGGATGTCACTTTCTCTGGACCCAAGCTAGGGCCCCAGTCCTTCTAGGATACCTCTTCCTTTACCGTTGGGTGAGGTCATGAGAGCGGACCTTTTAGGGTACCTGCCTCCTCGTATCATCCGATGTCAGGTACCCCAGCGTTTCTCAGCCTGTACTGACTCGTTGAAGTGAAGTGAAGTACTATCAAAGTCCACTTGTCGTCTCCCTGAGTCGGTATATGTATGTACGTAGGTAAGAGGGGGTTCGGGGGCCTTGTAGGTCCGACAGGGTCTTGTCACTCGTCCCGAGGTACACGATATGTCATCCAGGAACAAGCAATAGGTAGAATTTATATCGTCACACATGAACAGGAAGGGTTTGAAAGATTGATACGGGAGGGGAGTGGTTGACATTTAGGTAAGAGACACTCAAAGAAAGACAAAACATTCAAGTAAAGTTATTAAAGAAAAGTTTAAGGTGTGTATTCCCTACAGTATACTGTAAAGAGGAAGAGACAGACTGAACGAAGTGAGTTATACTGTTAGAGATCAAGACAGGTACAACACCGTTTACCGTAACACAATAAACAAAAGTACCGATTCATTATAAGTCAACATATTTACTTGTTGTAGAAATCGGTAAGGAGAAAAGTTACCTGTAAATCGGACGAAGATACAATTAAAATCTGTTTCAAAATTCAGTTAAGTGAAAATCTAAAGAGTCACAAAAGTATAAAATTTTTCAGAAATAAAAAAACCTACTACGTTTGTATTTATGAAATTTCGTAGTAAAGTATAAATAAGTGATATACTTCCTAGTTTAACTCCTCGAACTTATCTTTAGTAAATAGTACAAATCAACCAATGTGTCATTGTGTCATATTAATTTGATCTATTAATTAAACTATACTGTATTAGTCTTTTATTGAACTTAAAAAGAGGTTTACTGAGTCACTAGTGGTGTATTCGAAAGAAATTGTTGAAGATTCGTTAATGATCTTCTATGTTCTTTTCTACTTAAAACTATTAACTTAAATCCTAAAAACAAACGTATACATACACACACAAACACACACACACTCTCTCTCTCTCTCTCTCTCTCTCTCTCTCTCTCTCTCTTCATTTGTTCCCTTTCTCGCGTTACTCTGGACCAACCTCCGACTCCCGTATATAAATGTAGTTCAGATAAATTCACACTTCTCCAAATGTTCAATCNTTTAACTCCTCGAACTTATCTTTAGTAAATAGTACAAATCAACCAATGTGTCATTGTGTCATATTAATTTGATCTATTAATTAAACTATACTATATTAGTCTTTTATTGAACTTAAAAAGAGGTTTACTGAGTCACTAGTGGTGTATTCGAAAGAAATTGTTGAAGATTCGTTAATGATCTTCTATGTTCTTTTCTACTTAAAACTATTAACTTAAATCCTAAAAATAAACGCATACATACACACACAAACACACACACACACACACACACACTCTCTCTCTCTCTCTCTCTCTCTTCATTTGTTCCCTTTCTCGCGTTACTCTGGACCAACCTCCGACTCCCGTATATAAATGTAGTTCAGATAAATTCACACTTCTCCAAATGTTCAATCAGTTATTACTACATGAGTGTATACTGTCTTTGAAATTTTTGTGAGATTCATTTAACGATTAGACCAAAAAAATGTATAACGTAATTTTCAAAATTTTGAATTTTTTTTTTTGGTTTGTAATGAAGTGTCTTCCGACACCAATTTACACTGTCCTAGAAAGTTTCGCTACCATGTCGACTCTTGACGGAAAAGCCTCTACACGAAACTGGACCAAATTGAGGTGTCACTTGTCACCGGATCACACACTTCGAGAGGGAAAAAGTATTAGTGGTTCAAGATGTCGTCGTGTGAAGTACTTCTGTCTTACAAAGAAATCATAGTCTTTACATAAGGAAAAGATTTGGAAAAGAATTTCAATTGTAACACAACAGATAATTTTAGAAACTGATGATTAAACTACCGACTAAACCCCCTTTTTAGTAGAGAATTTCTTTTAGTTTCAAAGTGGTTCCTAAGTCTAAAATACGGGAGGAGGAGAAGACGATTCTTCAGTATCATCCACTCGTTTCTGAGGTTTTTCATAATTTAGAGACACTTTATCTACTACAACCGATTTTAGTATTATGTCACAAGTTATTGTTCCGACTGCTTATGATTTAACGTATGAAAAAGTAAGTTTGGTAGATACAGTATGGTCTTTTTATTTATTTATTTTTGTTGGTTCTTCAGACACGTAGGTTGAGTACCGGGAAATTACTGTTATAAATTTTGACTCAATTATAAATTTTAAAATGAGAAACGAACATAGTCCACCAGAGACTTCATCGTATTTTCACTTTCGTTTAGTCTTAGGACAAAAGACTAGACGGTACATTTCTCAAGTCCTTAGTGGTGATGAAGGACTGTTCACTTTTGGTCTTGTTAGACTTTTTAGTCGGTGAGAAGAATTTAGGAAATCTCTTCACACTGGTGTCCCGTTCGACAACGGAGGTCTCCACCTCTCTCTCTTACCGTCCACGTCTCTTGGTGTTGATTGGTTACAGCTTTGAGGACTCGTCTTTGAAGAGTCTCTTGGTTTCGAACCCATCCTTTCGTACTTGTCATTAACTGTTAACCACCTCTGATTCACACCTGTTTATCCACTCAATTTTTGAAGTACCCCTGTACCAGTAGCTCTCCCGGGGAACTGAGACGAAATGAAAGATCTTGAGAGTTGTCTAAGACTGTCACCTCTAGACTCTTTTTAGAGGAACGGAAGGTCGTCCCTCTGTTCTTCTCATTCGTATAACTTTATGTAGTCTCGTAAGACGGACGAATTGTTTCAGACGGGAGTTCTCTTTAAATAAAAATAGTCTCGAATGGAATGAACCGTAAATAATCTCTGATTATTGGGACACTTTAGGTGAATCAACACAGACTGAGAAACACTGGGGTACCTGATGTGTCAGGTACCTCAAGAGGTCCGGTCTTATAGGTTCACCCATCGGTAAGGGAAGAGGTCCCCTAGAAGGGTTAGGTCCCCAACTCGGGCCCAGAGGGCGTAACATCCGTCTAAGAAATAGTCGACTCAGTGGTCCCTTCGGGTTCTTATTACCGCACCCATTTATAGGGAAGAGGTCGTCTAGAAGGGTTGGGTTCTTACTTGACCTCAGAGGACGTAACGTCCGTATAAGAAATGGTCGACTCGGGTCCACTGTGATCCCTTTCCCTTTACGAGTTGACAGATCTAGGGAGATCAGAACTTGTACTTCTTTCCCTTGATAGGTGTAGGTCTGAGGAAATCGGTAGGACAGGGTGGATTCTCCCCACGTCATTGACTCTTCGGGACCCCTTTCAAGTGCCAGGTCCCCATGTCCGAGTGACTTTCTGACTCTTGAAGGAAAGGGGGTGAAATGGTGACGTAATGACATCTGGATAAGTGGCGTCAAGGAAAATGTGTCATATACTACGGATGGAAAGTTCTTTTTACCATTCCACTTGTTTTTCTATTATTTGTTATATTTCTCAGTGTCCTTCGTAGTCTAGGTGTGGGTAAATACCGTCCCTACAACCTTAACCTCTAATACTAAAATTTTGTTGATACGAGATATATTATTCCCAAGATCACCCTTTTCATACAGGTATGCGTTCCTGTATACTCATTACACTCGTCTCTCTACTTTTAAAATTCTTTTTGTTAGTTTCTTTTTACGATCTCTTGTTTTTGTTACATTGTCTTCACTTCTTACGGAGACTATCTGAGTAATTATACGACATGTGTCAACTCCTTTCTTAGAGACTCGAACTCTTATACAGTGACCTTTTAAGGTTTTACCTTTTGTCTTCTCTTTTTTTTTCCGTTTTTTTTTAATACCTTGTCTTATAGATCCTTACCACCCTGTTGTGTTTTTCTCATCCATATGTCCTTAGGGTCTTCTTCTTCTCTCTCCTGTCTTCTTTATAACCTTCGTTATTCGTGACTCTTAAAAGGAGGTGATTACAGTCTAACATTCGGTGTCTAGGTCCTTCGAGTCTATTGTGATTCGTCCTATTTACAGTCTTTTGTATGCAGATCCGTATACAATAAGTTTTAAGTCTTTTAGTTTCTATTTTAGAACTTTCTTCAGTCTCCTTTTTATAGAATAAATATCTCCTCCTTTCTATTCTTAGTACGTACAGTCGAGAAGTCTTAGTTATGTTCGTTCTTCTCTTACCTCTCTTTATGAATTCCACAACGTTCTTTTTTTGTTTGTTTGGGTTAAATCTTGAGATGCGGGTCTTTGAGTCCACCGTGATTACCATTTCATGGACGGACGGTCACGTCCTCTTCAATTATCTACACCCAAACTAGGGACCTAACCATTCAAAGGGACCTCCTCCCGTACCATTGGGTGAGGTCATGAGAACGGACCTCTTAGGGTTCCTGTCTCCTCGGACCACCCGATGTCAGGTATCCCAGAGTTTCTCAGTCTGTGTTAACTACACTGAATCGTCTCGTCTCAACGGGTCGGTTTCATAGAAAGTCTTCACTTTCACTTTATTTCTAATAGAGTCTCTTTGTGTTTAACCCTTTTAAACAACGGTCAACTGAAGAGAACGTTCTTTATAATATATCACAGAAGTTCTTCTTCTTTTTACTATGTCCAGTCTTTCGTCCTAGATGTGTTTCTTTCCTTCTCATACCCTTTATATTTCATTCCATTTCAGATCAGTTCCGATACCAAAAAGATCACCAGTACATACCTATACTCTCAACCTGACACTTCTTTCTACTCGTGACTTCTTAACTACGAAAACTTGACACCATAACCTCTTCTGAGAACACTCAGGGAACCTGA
The DNA here is from genome assembly GCA_006410555.1 of Capra ibex. Taxonomy (NCBI): domain Eukaryota; kingdom Metazoa; phylum Chordata; class Mammalia; order Artiodactyla; family Bovidae; genus Capra; species Capra ibex. The sequence continues at coordinate 54,521,400 of SJYO01037955.1, forward strand.
CGTTCCTCTAGGTTGGTCAGGTAAGATTTCCTCTAGTCAGGACCCATAAGAAACCTTCCTTACTACGATTCCGACTTTGAGGTCATGAAACCGGTGGAGTACACTTCTCAACTGAGAAACCTTTTCTGAGATTACGATCCTCCCCAACCCCCGTCCTCCTCTTCCCTGCTGTCTCCTACTCTACCGACCTACCGTAGGGACTGAGTTAACTGTATTCAGACTCACTTGAGGCCCTCTACCACTACTTGTCCCTCCGGACCGCGCGACGTTAAGTACCCCAGCGTTTCTCAGTCTGTGCTGACTCACTGACTTGACTTGACTTGACTTGACTTGACTTCCATTTCATTTTGGAAAATAAAAAGAATAGAAATTAAGTTGATTTTCCATTATAAAACAATCTTTATTATTATCGTTTTACGTACCCCAATACGTACGTTTATACAAAATATGTATTCATTTAATATACTATGTTTCCTACCTCCCTCCTTATTCCTTATATAACGACAATATTTCATGAACGTAGTACATATTTCATGATACCACAATAAACTTTCACCTTGACTTAGTCAACGTTTTTACATAACGGGTGAGATGTCGTTCGTGATATTTTTATATTTCTTTTACCGTTGGGTGAGGTCATGAGAACGGACCTTTTACGGTACCTACCTCCTCGGACCACCCGATGTCAGGTGCCCCAGCGTTTATCAGCCTGTGCTGATTCGTTAAAGTGGATTTAAAGTGGATACGATTGTTTCCTCTCTTTTATCTTAGTATACATTCCGAGTTAATTTTGTTTGTTTGTTTTTTGTATATTTCGTACCCTCTGATTTCATCCTTGTTTGTTTGTCGCGTTGCTTATCTTTTGTAATTAGAAACTTCCACCAGTTTTTCGTGTTTGAAAGTGACTAGACTACTTATTCAAGACCCCTGGATCATATGTCGTACCACAGATACCAGTTGTTAAGACATAACAAATATATTTTAAACGATTCTCTCATCTAGAATTTTCGAGAGTACTGTTCCTTTTATTAATCATTGATACACGTCACCACCTACAATTGATTTAAATAACTCCGTTAATAAAGTGTCATATATGTATGTAGTTTAGTAATACAACGTATAGCTTTTGATACGTTACAAATGTAGTTATTGTAAAGTTATCGATAATTAGGTTGATGTAATTATTAGTAAAATTCATAGTTACAATATAACATGGTTAATTTTGTCTACCAGTCTCACCTAGTATTATAGATTGAACCGACAAATGTACTTCAGTTAAATTTTTATATTTTAGTATATCTGATTTTCATTTTTCTTCCTCTTTCTACGACGACGACGACGACGATTCAGTGAAGTCAGCACAGACTGAGACACGCTGGGGTCTCTACCGTCGGGTGGTCCGAGGAGACAGGGACCCTAAGAGGTCCGTTTTTGTGACCTCACCCAACGGTAAAGGAAGAGGTTACGTACTTTCACTTTTCCCTTTCACTTCAGTGAGTCATCACAGACTGAGACTCACTGGGGTACCTAACGTCGGATGGTCCAAGGAGACAGGTACCCTAAAAGGTCCGTTCTCATGACCTCACCCAACGGTAACATGATAAGTTTTCTTTCGTATCTACTGTTACAATTAAAGTCCGTCTTGTTTAAAGTTCTTTTCTTTTCATAGTTCCCGTTTCTTCCCGGTAACAAAACAACAATAACAAACAACAAATCAACAATTCAACATAGACTATAAAAACGTCGGAGTACCTGACATGAGACGGTCGAAGGAGACAGGTACCCTAAAGGGTCCCTTAAGACTTTCACTTCACTTTCAGTGAGTCAGTACAGGCTGAGAATCGTTGTAGTATCTAATATTGTCAGGTACCTTAAGAGGTCCGGTGTGATGACCTCACCCAACGGTAAAGGAAGAGGTCCCCTAGAAGGGTTGGGTCCCTGACTTGGACGTAGAGGACGTTACCCTCCGTCTAAGAAATCGTCTCTCGATGGTCGCAATTGTGTCGATGGCATTTCTCCCTGTAACGTTTTGTTATTTCCCAGTCAAGAGGTTCTCCTATATCGTCAGATTACACATGCGTAGATTTTGTCTCGTTGTTTTATATTCTCCTTTTAGACTATCTTTATGTCCTCTTTATTTACTTAGATACGACTTCGTAACTGCGAAAACTTGACACCACAACCTCTTCTACGAACTCTCAGGGAACCCGACGTTCCTCTAGTTTGGTCAGTTAGGATTTCCTTTAGTCAGGGCTTATAAGTGACCTTCCTGACTAGGACTTCAACTTCGACTTCGAGGGAATGAAACCGGTGGTCTACACTTCTCGACTGACTGACCTTTTCTGAGACTACGACCCTTTCTCACTTTCGTCCCCCTCTTCCCCTGTTGTCTCCTACTCTACTAACTTACCGTAGTGGTGAGTTACCTGTACTCAAACTCGTTCAAGACCCTCTAATCGTTTCCTGTCCCTTCGGACCACACGACGTCAGGTACCCCAACGTCTCAGTCTGTACTGACTCGTTGACTTGTTGCTGACAATATCAACCATTATGGGAGATAGTCTTTGTCTGTATGCACTGGATCGTCCGTATTTTAGACCTTCCTGTATAAACTCAAGTGACCGTGGTAGTTAGTTGACCTATATCAACTGTAGTTAACTGACGAAGGAGGTTATTGGCGTCTTCTGGGTCGACCGATCTTAAATACCCTGACTCTTAGTCTCTCCTTTCTCTTGACACCTCCCCTCCTTTAGACCTCCAGAAGTTTCCCAGAACTAGACCTCTACAAGTGTCTCAGACAAAGTGTCTTATGAGTCCTCGCACATACACATTCCTTCAGGAGTTTAGACCCCCTCCTTTGTTGGTTTTTTAGTCTTATCGTACACGACGGTACTGGTCTAAAGTGTTTAAGTGTCCCTAAGTCAATACGAGTTTCCCAGGACGGAAGTATCACTCTTCATGAATTCAGATGTGACTCGTGACGGAACCACCACCACCACATCAGTGAGTCAACACAGACTGAGAACGCTGGGACACCTAACAATCGGGTGGTCCGAGGAGACAGGTACCCTTATTATCCCTGGTACTTATCTTTATTATCCCTGACACTTAAGTCCTCATGACGAGAACCCTTTTTTAATTTTTAGAAAAGAGACCAAAAGAACTCTCCATCACTAACTATCTTTTGTTAAGTCTTCAAGGTCCCCTAGAAGGGACTGGGTCCCCCTATCTTGGGTACACAGGGTGTAACGTCCGTCTAAGAAATGGTAGAATCGGTGTTCTCTTCGGGTCACTATCTTTTGTTAAGTCCTCAATACTCTGATTTTCCCTTCTGCAGAAACTTCACCTACAAGGTCCTTTCGATTAAAAGTGACCTTTAGTGATGACCCACTCATCTTTTCAGATCCACAATTCTCATTTCCGACCCAAATTTTTCGGTCCGACAGACCTAAGTAGGAACCGAGTGGGAACAGGATGTTGGAAACCTTTCAAAGAAACGATAAACTATGAAATTAAAGGAATGTACATTTTGCCGTTACTAATACAGTGAATAAAGTATCAATAACCTCCTTATGTTACTCTAATATAAATAAGAGAACATACTACAGAGGTCCGTAGGATCAAAATGAGACAACCTTCCTTATTCCTAACACGAGTTAGTGTAGACTGAGAAACACTGGAGTCCCTGATATCAGGTTGTCCGAGGACAGACACCTTAAAGGGACCATTCTTATGACCGTAAAGGAGGAGGTCCCCTAGAAGGGGTGGGTCCCTGACTTGGGTATGGAGAACGTAGAGGACGTGACCGTCCGTCTAAGAAATGGTGACGTGGAGGACCCTTCGGGTCAATAAGATATAATTTATAATTTTGTAAATAACAATAAAATTTGTACAAGACAGTTTTTTTAGTTTATAGTTTAAACAGGTCCTAATTCGTCTTGACTGAAAGACAAATAGATTTAAACGAAGACTTTTTTTGTATTACCAGGAAAGTTCATACAAGAAAAAACCTTTTACCTAGATGTGAGAAATTCTCGTGTATCTCACTCCCTGATGACGACCCTTTTTTTTTTTCTACCGTTAACATGGTCTTAACCGTTTACATAGGACCTTAATTCAAAGACTATACGTATATATTTATATATAAATAATGTGTATGTATAAATAGTCTTTTTGTTATTGGTTCCGTATTATCTATGGAGATGAACTACTTCAAACAGTCATTAATAGTTATAACGTAGGTGTAATACTAATCCCTTTTAAAAAATCTTTTATAAATACGGACTCGGGGTAAAAGTCTTCAAGAATCATATAACCTTTGGACCCTCTTTGACTGTCCAACTCTTCGTGTCTAAATAGACTCAATTCTAAAGCGTTCCGGAGTCTTTGTTGTGTCACTTATAACGTACAGTACTTAAGAAAATTTATTTTTAATAAAATACATTTATCAATAATCGATGTTATACAGTGTGTAATAAAGAGACTCTATTTTACATGAAGGAAAAAAAATATTAAACTTTCAGTTTTCTTAAACAGTAGAAACATTTTTTATGTTTGGTAAATGAAATATGTGTGTGTGTGTGTGTGTGTGTGTGTGTGTGTGTACTATAAAGGTTCATAATTAAGTCAAGTCAACGAGTTAGTACAGACTGAGAAACGTTGTGGTACCTGACGTCGTACGGTCCGAAGGGACAGGTAGTGGTTGAGGGCCTCTGACGAGTTTGAGTACAGGTAGGTGAGTCACTACGGAGGTTGGTAGAGTAGGAGACAACAGGGGAAGAGGAAGACGGAAGTTAAAAAGAGTCGTAGTCCCAGAAAAAGTTACTCAGTCAAGAAGTGTAGTCCACCGGTTTCATAACCTCAAAGTCGAAGTCGGAAACAGGAAGGTTACTTATAACTCCTGACTAAAGGAAATCTTACACCTGTTTAGTCTCTCAACAATGTAAGTTTAAGGTAACCGATTTACACAGTGTCCTATATTCTTACCAATAATAATATAGTTACGTCTTTGTGATACTATTACATGTCTGAATAAAGGTTTTGAAGGACTTCTCCTGACTTTTATCACACACAATAAAGACCTATCACGTTTTTTATGTGAAGAAAAACATAAGACGTATCATTATCACAAATATTGGTACTTAAAATAATAGTATTTCGTGAAATCCTTAGTCACTTCTTGTTTTGTTAATCCTTACAAAGTTTGAAAATTAGTACATAATTTAATTAAAAGATATATTGACGAATACGTTTTACTCTTTAATTTACCTTTATTTAAATAAATTTCAACTTTACTTATTTTAACAAAGAAAAAAATTCTAATAGAAAAGAAGTTAAATATGAATGGAAGTAAAGACCATGTTAACGGTAGAAAAAAAAAAAAAAAGGGTCGTCATCAGGGAGTGAGATACACGAGAATTTCTCACATCTAAGTAAAAGGTTTTTTCTTGTATGAACCTTCCTGGTAATACAAAAAAAGTCTTCGTTTAAATCTATTTGTGTTCCAGTTAAGACGAGTGTTCCAATAGTAACGTGAGCCTACGATGAAACAATAATCCCTTAATTAGTTAGACGAGAAGGAAACACTAGAAAGAACTTCGTTTAAGAAAAATTACGTGAATCACCATTAAAAAAAAAAAAGATTTTTCATTTGGTGGTATTCCTAAAGAAGAAGTCTATTATCGTCTCATCGAGTATAACCTGATTCAGGAGAAGTCTATTATAATTTGTTAACTTTTTGTTTATTTGTTTGTTTTGTTCAGGTTTCCTTGATTTTTTTGTGGGTTTCGTTCATCCTCCTTTCACTCACACCTTTCTTCTGTTACTGTGACGTATCGAAGGGGTCAAACACCGAGTCACGGACCACCGTCGGGGAGCAACAAGGGTGTTCCTCACCGGTTTAAAGATCATTTATAGTTGTCAAAATGACCTAAGTCTTAGTCTCACTTAATTCCTCTCTGGTGTCATCAACCTTACACTACCTCTTTTAAGGTACGTTTTATTTCGGTTTCCTTTTTTTTGTTTAAGAGAGATTAGACAGGTCTAATAACCGACAGGGGAATTCATACGAAGATGTCTTGTCCGAGGTCCATTGGGTCTTTCACAATTGACTGAAGTGTATACACTCGAAGGTTGTTGAAATCAAGTCAAGTCAAGTCAAGTCAGCGAGTCAACACAGACTGAGAAACGCTGGGGTACTTAGTGTCGTGCGGTCCGGAGGGACAGGGAGTGGTTGAGCGTCTCAAGTGAGTCTGAGTGCAGGTAGCTCAGGCACTACGGTAGGTCGGTAGAGTAGGAGCCAGCAGGGGAAGAGGAGGACGGGGGTTAGGGAGAGTCGTAGTCAGAAAAGGTTACTCAGTTGAGAAGTGTACTCCACCGGTTTCATGACCTCGAAGTCGAAATCGTAGTAAGGAAGGTTTCTTTAGGGTCCCAACTAGAGAAAGTCTTACCTGACCAACCTAGAGGAACATCAGGTTCCCTGAGAGTTCTCAGAAAAGATTGTGGTGTCAAGTTTTCGTAGTCAAGAAGTCACGAGTCGGAAGAAGTGTCAGGTTGAGAGTGTAGGTATGTACTGACGACCCTTTTGGTATCGGAACTGATCTACCTGGAATCAGTCATTTCATTACAGAGACGACAACTTATATGACAGATCCAACCAGTATTGAAAAGAAGGTTCCTCATTCGCAGAAAATTAAAGTACCGACGTCAGTGGTAGACTTCACTAAAACCTCGGGGGGGGGTTTTTTTCAGACTGTGACAAAGATGACAAAGGGGTAGATAAAGCGTACTTCACTACCCTGGCCTACGGTACTAGAAGCAAAAGACTTACAACTCGAAATTCGGTTGAAAAAACGAGAGGAGAAACTGAAAGTAGTTCTCCGAACAATCGAGGAGAAGTGAAAGACGGTATTCTCACCACAGTAGACGTATAGACTCCAATAACTATAAAGAGGGTCGTTAGAACTAAGGTCGAACACAAAGAAGGTCAGGTCGCAAAGAGTACTACATGAGACGTATCTTCAATTTATTCGTCCCACTGTTATATGTTGGAACTACGTGAGGAAAAGGATAAACCTTGGTCAGACAACAAGGTACAGGTCAAGATTGACAACGAAGGACTGGACGTATGTTTAAAGAGTTCTCCGTCCAATCTGCCAGACCATAAGGGTACAGAAAGTTTTAAAAGGTGTCAAATAACACTAGGTGAGTCAGTTTCCGAAACCGTATCAGTTATTTCGTCTTTATTTACAAAAAGACCTTGAGAGAACGAAAAAGGTCTTAAACCTCAGACTCAAATCGACTCTATTTTCACTTTCCTTTTTTTAGTTTATAATATCGTGACATAGACTTTAAATACACTATGCTTATATATACTTGTATATTTATGTGTACTATGATTTCATATTTTTAAACCCGTACCATTTATCTTGGAAAAATGATAAAGATCTATAAATACAAAATATTTACCACGTTATAATTAAGATTAATCTGACTTCTTAGTTACTATGATGGTTCATATAACGTTTCTACATACCCACCCTTTTCGTCGCCTATGGGTATTGACACCTAGTCCATGGGTTTACATTTCGGATTTGATATTTTAAAGATCTTCCTTTAGAACTACTGGAACCCCATTTCCAAAATTATATCTTGTGTTATACCTTCTTAGTATTTTCTTTCTTCCTTGACGTTTAACTTCAGTGTAACTTTATCGTGACTTATGAATCTGCTTACTGGAGAAAAGGAGGAGGAGTTTTTTTTCTGTTTTACTTACGACCGTAGAAACGTAATATGAAACATATTAACAAAACCCCTAATGTCACATATAGAAACTAAGGAGTGTCAGATTAATCTTAATTATAACATGATGAATGTTTTATAACTATAGATCTTTGTCATTCAAAGGTAAATGGTACGGGTTTAAAAATATGAAATCATCAGTACATATAATATATAAGTATAGTGTATTTAGGGTATTTTATCAAGTGGAGTTGTATACACTCTACTTTTTTAATAAAAAACTTTTTTCAAAAGTCAACCTAATTAGCATCTACTATTCGGGTGACTACAGAATTTCAAGGTTGTGAAGACAAGACCCTATAAAGAAGGTAATCATAATTATGGGACCCTTTATCCTCTTTGTTCCGTACGTGGTGTCTCTTAGTCGATTCTTACTCCAAAGTTTTCTATTAAAAAGTAAAATAGAGTTCATCCAATTCCACTTTGTATAAAATTTAATTTACTAAAGTCATAATTACCCAAAAACGACGTATTGTTCCGTAAGTAAATAAGACTCTTCGATCTCCGAACAATATTAAGTAAACATATACTCATTGTTTATGTGTGTTGAATCCTAAGTGTTTTATATTTTCCTATATGTTACTTCACACTAAACAATGTCAATGTAAAATACCTATACTAGAGAAATGCCTCTTATAAGTCCATCGGAGGGTGTGAAACATAATGTTCGTTACAAAGTGACTCTGCGAAACATTTATATAGTAAAATGTACACACGTTCTTCTGACTGTCTTACTCAATCCATATCTTAACTACTTAGTTTCCGACATACGTGAGCGTTAAGACTGTACATGAAAGTTTAATGGAAGGTATCTTCAACATGGTTAAATGTAAGAGTAGCAGTTACATACTTTGTGACCGAATTAAACCTTTTTTTTTTTTTTTCTGTTTTGTGAAAAAAACTAGAAGGTGTCGTTCTAAAAATCAATAAGAGGTGACGTCCGTCTAACGTCGTTGGAGTTAGACCCATCACTGTTGAAGGTGGAGGACATCACATATATCTCTATAGCACCCCTATGAAACTCGGTCAGGACTTCACTGTCAAAACTTTAAGAACTTATGTAGGATACTAAGTTCCGGGACACGGGGGTTGTCGTACCATGACCCCTCAAAAGGGACCAGACAATAGTAGAGTCGGCATTCGACTTTAGACTTAGAAAAACATCGTCTGGGTACGTCTGACTTCACACTCACCTCATAATTATTTTCTTCCGGTCTCTTGTAACTGGATGCTGTCATCAGAGACAACAGTTGTGGACCTCTCCCAAAATAAACTGTGTCGAACCCCCTCCTCCACTACGCCCAATACGACCATCGTAGATGACATTTCTCCGGTTCTACGACAATTTGTAGGATGTCCCATCGTGGAGTTTTGTTTCTTACTAGATCGGGGTTTACAGTTGTCAAGGTCCAACTCTTCAGGACCATGTGTGTGTGTGTGTGTGTGTGTGTGTGTGTGTGTCTCATAATTTTCACACATGTGGGCACCACCTAAGTACAGTTACATACCGTTTTGGTTATGTCATAACATTTCATTTTATTTCATTTTTATTTTTAATTTTTTTATTTTTATTTTCACCAAGAAATGTTTATTCCTTGATCTCAATGATGGTTACCAACCTCTAATTCTCATTCCTTTCGCTTGTAACCGAACAGTAAAAAATGTCATATATGAAGGTAAACAAAGTTTTCTAATTATTTACCGTATTACAGTAGAATGAACGTTTGTATTACGTATTGGTATGAGGGTTTAGGTGTACTATTAAAACTCAGTTCACTTTTTTTTAATAATCATGTATAACATCAGTGGTTCATAAAAAAGACGTATTAATTGACAATTTCCGTATTTGTTAAATTAATAATTATGTAAAGGACCAGTGTCACTCAACATGTTGAAAATTTTAAAGAAAACCGGTTGTCGAACCATAAATGAAAAGAAGTATCAAAACTCCCAAATAAAGGGTTAAAGTCATCCATTTCTATGAGAGGACAAATCAAAAATTAACAGTAGTATAGACGTCTGACTCAACGATACCATTGTTCTTTTTGAGGTTGTCCCCTTTCCACTTTTGGCTCAACTAAGACAAAACAACGGTTATGTCACTCTCGACTTAAATGGAACTTTTTTTTCATCTCGAAGTTGTCTAGTCAGGACCCAGATCAAATGTATAAATGTGTTTCCCGTATTTCTTACTAACGTTTATGGGAAGGGAATATAACATTCTGTGGTAGGTCTTCCCACGAAGGGTGTGAAGTTTCGTCTCTAGTACCAGGGAGTTATTGGAGAAGGTCCAGGACAGAGTACAAACAAAGGACTCTAATCGATGTGTCTGTCGAAACTTAGGTGGACGGTACGCCCTCTGGGCTCGAGTTAGGGACCCAACCCTTCTGGGAGACCTCTTCCTTTACCGTTGGGTGAGGTGATAAGAACGGACCCTTTAGGGTACCTGTCTCCTCGGACCGCCCGATATCAGGTACTCCGACGTTCTCAACCTGTACTGACTCGTTGATTTGGTAGTGGTAAAATTTTTTCAGACTTTTATGACGTGTCATATACTAAAGTACTTTACTTTAAGACCTTTCCAGTTTTGATGCCTCTGTCATTACTCTAGTTACCAACGTCTCAAAGTCCCAACCTCTACTCCATATCTATTCTTCTCGTGTCTCCTGAAAATCCAGTCTCTTTTATAAAATATATTATAATATTACTACCTATGTATAATATTTAAACGAGTTTGGATGTCTTACGTTTTGTTCTCTCATTTTGTACTCGTGACCCATTAATACTACACAGTTGTATCAAAGTAATGTTTGGTATAACAATTAGTAAACAATCAATTGTTTGATTAGTAAACAATCAACATTGTTTACAAAATAAGATCTCTCCTACAACTATTACCCTCCCCTACCAATACTCATACACTCCTACCCATATAAACCCCTTAGAGACATGAAAGGGGATCAAAATGGAACTTAAAATATGACGAGATTTTTAACAGGATTAAAATTTTTCAATATTATCTTGATCCGGGTTTGTTTTCGTTTAATACTTATCTCTTTACCACTTTTATTTAACTATTCTTTTTTCTATTGACTCCACTACCTATACAAGCAATCGAACTAACACAACTAGTAAAGAGTGACATATGTATATGGTTTCTAGTCCAACATACAGAATCACTTTCACTTTCAGCGAGTCAGTACAGACTGATATGTCAGGTACCTTAAGAGGTCCGGTCTTATGACCTCACCCATCGGCAAGGAAAGAGGTCCCCTAGAAGGGTTGGGTCCTTAACTTGGGTCCAGAGGGCGTAACGTCCACCTAAGAAATGGTCGACTCGGTGGTCCTTTCGGGTTCTTATGACCTCACCCATCGGATAGGAAGAGGTTCCCTAGAAGGACTGGGTCCATAACTTGGTCCAAGAGGACTTAATGTCTACCTAAGAAATGGTTGACTCGATGGTCCCTTCACGACATACAGAATTTATACATGTTAAGGATACACAATTAATAAGGAGTTGTTTAGACTTTTTGATGGTTTTTATATACAAGAAATTTCAAGAAGTCGCTTCTGACTGACTACCACTTTTAAAAATCAAAAACTACTGAACTTTATTTTACTGGAAGTAATTACTTCACTCACAACGAGGTGTCTGTCAAAATCCTACTCTAGACAAAAGGAATCGTGAGACCCCTGTATCAAAAGACGGAAAATAAAAACACGGACTCATCGGTAAGGAATATAATAAAGTAATTTACTAAGAAGATAAGAGAAAAACAGGATTCTTACAAGAGGTAAAAAGGAAAACAAACATAAAAAATGGCATCATACTTTTTTATGTAAAATACAATTTTTTAGTAAAAATTCGTTAGGTGTAATTAATACAGTACCTAATAACCATCTCTGACACTAAGGACCCTCTAATTACATCAGGTAGGAACACTTTTTAAGAGTCGGTAAAAAACAAACTTTTAACGAAGAGACTAGAACAAAAGAAAGAAGGACCATAGGACTAATAAGTGTACACTCTGAAAAGGTTAGAGGACGTACCTAAAAGTGGAGAACACTGGGTCTCACAAAAGATTTCCACCACGTTTTACAAGAGGATACTACACTGGAATATCACCCTACGTACATGCGAGGTAGGAAAACTTCAACCAACCTAGAAACACTGACAGAGTAGGTTGTCTCTTACCATCTACACTACGACCGACTAAAGGTTCCACTCCAGTATTGTTTCCGTGTGAGGAAGTCTTGTGAGTGAAAGTCTCGGGTCGTTGGTGTTGAACTCCTTGGGTTTATACAGGAGAGTATAGTCCCCCACGTGTCTATTTTGGGGTACACATCTTCAGTATACCTTAACAAGACAGTCGGGTTAAACTCATGTTCGACTATCGATCATAATGGGTAGTTGGTACATTCAGTTCTACAAGGGTCTACTAAAGTCGGTGGTCGATTTCAGTATGGTCAAAACTCAGAAGGATCCACCTACTTACACCAGTGTTCCGTACTTGAAGGTTAATAATCTATTTATACTAATTACATTAAATGTGACGATATCCAATATATACTTTAAACAACTCAGTTAGGATTTACAGGAGTAACGTTCCTTTTGTAAACAAAGAAAAAGAAAATTAAAATATAGATATACTCTACCATTTACAAGTGCTTTGATAGCATTAGTAGTAAAGTTGTAAGTACATTCAGTTTAGTAACACGACATATGCAATTTATATATGTCATAACATATGGTAAATATAGAATTATTTTGACCTTCTTTTTTAATCACATAAAAAAAATTAAGTAATTTTTAGATTAACACTCCATAAATTAAACGGTATAACAATCCTTTAGTAATGAATATCTACATCGATATCTCTATTAGTATCAATACATATTCACATAAAGTATGTTTTGGAGCTTGCACTGACAGTAAATCATACCGAAAGTAGAAATGTACTTCTTGTACACCCTAAAAGTTTACGTGAACCGTTACTGTTTAATCTCAAGTTATCAAACAGGTCCATCTAATCTTTTCTTATTCGCAAAATTAGTTATGTTTCCCGTCTTCCGATTTTCAAACTTTCAGGTATTTAATCTTTAAACTATAGTCGTAATGAGAAATTACTCCAGACTAAGGAAAGAGTACTTAAAGATTAACATGAAAATTCTATTGAAATTAACCTATTATTTTTTACCTAATATTTTGAACGAAGTTTACAAGGGGATCAAGTACCAAATCTTGTTTGTGCAATCTCAACCCTTCAATAGTTACTAATGGACGGAGTGTGTCTTCGTAATCTATTTAGAGAATTTAATAAGTATATAAAATGTTCATTTCACAATTGAGACGTAGAATCATACATTTTATAATTTACCAGGAAATTGTCAAGTTATGATACCCTCTAATCTTCGGAATGATGACGACGAAACCCTATACAAATGAGACAATAATAAATTTTATGACAAGACAGGTAATGGACATCAAGACTTCTCAAGTCCTACAAAAGATGGGTTCTATTATTCTTTATTTAGGACCGAGAGTATCAATCTAAAGAAATCGGGTAGAGTCGAAGGGTCTTGGTGAATGTTTCCTCTTAATATGACGTGAACATAAATTTCTAACATGTGTCGAAGATCCTATTTAAACTTCTACCTTAAGTTCGACATTCTTGATTTAGAAAAGGAGGGTCTTTAGTGGTTATTTTGATCAAAGGAAAAAAAAAAAAATTCTATGTTTCGTATCCTCTCACTTTTTCGACCGAATTTTGAGTTGTAAGTAAGGGGTTCGACGGCAGTACTAGACGATAAGTCTAAGAGTTCTTAAACTGATACTATACGGATCCCTATGAAAAGAAACGAACCCTAAGAGATTCGTTAAACCTAAACACCAAACACGATAATTTGAACCTTTTAAGGACCTGTAGTGTTATCAGTGAATTATAAATACTTCTAATGATTACCTACTTCAAACTTCACTGAAATTTTCAAAAATTAGAAATATAAATATAATAAACAAAGTTAAGGATATTATTTAGAAATAGTAAAAAGATTTTTGTTACTAATTTTTTATCAGATTCTTTTTTTTTTTTGTGGAGTTATAAGTTTTTTGTTTCTAGTACTGTAGGTCAGGGTAGTGAAAGACCGTTTATCTACCTCTTCGTTTCCTTTGGCACTGTCTAAAATAATAGAACCCGAGGTTTTATTGACGTCTATCACTGACGTCGGTACTTTAATTTACTGTTAACGAGGAACCTTCTTTTAGATACTGGTTGGATCTGTCGTATAATTTTCCGTCTCTATAATGAAACGGTGGTTTCCAGGAAGATCAGTTTCGATACCAAAAAGGTCGTCAGTACATTCCTACACTCGCAACCTGGTATTTCTTCCGACTCGTGACTTTTTAACCACGAAAACTTGACCAAGACCTCTTCTGAGAACTCTCAGGGAACCTGACGTTCCTCTAGGTTGGTCAGTTTGGATTTCCTCTAGTCAGGATTTATAAGTAACCTTCGTGACTACGACTTCGAGGTTATGAAACCGGTGGACTACACTTCTTGACTGAGTGACCTTTTCTGGGACTACGACCCTTTCTAACTCCCGTCCTCTTCTTCCCCAACTGTCTCCTGATCTACCAACCTAGTGTAGGGACTGAGTTACCTGTACTCAAACTCGTGTGTGGTCCTCTGTTACTTCCTTTCACGTCGGACCGCACGACGTCAGGCACCCCAGTGTCTCTCAAACTGTGCTAACTAACTGACTTGTTGTTGGTGTTGTTTTGTGCCCTCTCCGACGTTATCGGCACCCCAAATCTTAGACCTTCCTCTACGATTTCTGAGTGGACCCAGTGGACTCCGAAGGTCTACCACGACACTAAAATTCCTCTCGCATACACGAGATTTTACCACATCTCTTTCAGACCTTTGGTGTCAAATGAGTCAAATGTACCGTCTAAGAGGTTTACCGGATCCTTTACCACGTTAGCTCATAGAGTCCCGTACCCTAGTTTGTCCGATTTTGATCCTTTCACTTTCCTTTACAAAACTATTCATCATAAGACATTTTTGTTTAAAGAAGAGTCCACCGAATAACCATTTATTATGCGGACGGTCACGTCCTCAGTGTCCACTACGTACAAGTTTTGGACACAGTCCTTCTAGAGGACCTCCTCCTTTATCGTTGGGTGAGGTCATAAGAACCGCTCTTTAGGGGTACCTGTCTCCTCGGAGCATCCGATGTCAGGGACCCCAGTGTCTTTCAACCTACCCTGACTCACACGCGAGTGTGTGTGTGTGTGTGTGTGTGTGTGTGTGTAGGATATTTTATGAGGGTACGGTTCCAAGTGGTAAAATTCTCCTTTTTTTTTTTTTCTGAAAACTTCAGTTTCTTGTCTATTCTCTCTCTCTCCTATTACATTTATATATTCTTTACGGTATAACTAAACGACGACAACAATTTTTGTCTGTATTTCTTTACACAAGTACATTCTTTTCTTAATTTGTTACCAGACCACTTTTAGACGAAAGCTACACCCTCTGGGGTCCAACTAAGGCCCCAACCCTTCTAACGGACCTCCTCCCGTACCGTTGGGTGAGGTCATAAGAAACGACGTCTTAGGGGTACCTGTTCTCCTCGGACCACCCCAACGTTTCTCAGTCTGTTCTGACTCGTTGATTCACGTGTGTGACAGAGGTACTTCTCTGAATTAATAGACGTACTTAGGTGTACCTTTAACTAGTGTGTCTCTTCAGTGTTTCCTTTATTACTAAAGTAACGACGATGAGTGCAAATGAGTGGACCTATATCCATGTTTATCTCTTTTGTAAAAATTTTTAAGTTTCACGTTAGTACGATTACATTCTTTTTAAGTTACTTTTATAAAAGTCTAAAATTAGTTATCTCTGTCTTCCGAAATTTCCAATAATAAAAAGAAAGTCTCGGATTCTTTGGTGTAACCAAATTTATAATTATTGACTTTCCTCAATTCAAAAAAAGGTATTGAAAAGGTTTATTGTAAATAACGATCGAACTTCCATCGATCTCTTTAAAATCTGGTTGTCGATAAAAGAACACTAATTCTTGTTTTCAAATCGTACTTTTGCTGAGGAGTTTGTATCGACTAGCATAAAATATCTAGAAAGTACGTAAAATCGTCGTTTTAAGTCTGTCTTTCAATTTGGTCTTTGTCATTTCCTTCTTTTACCTGTTAAAATAACATTCTACTTACAAAAGATTAAGATCGTATCTTCAATTCTAAACGAACAACCGTGTAGATTTGGGTAAAGATGGAAATACAAGGTCTTCACTGTATATTTAAAGAGACTATTATTTATTATTTAAGGTTAGTTGACTTTTTAATTGTCAGAGAATACGTGTTACAAGGGTCCACTAATCAAAGGGACGAAGAAGTATAAGAAATTATTATACTAAAAAGAGTCACTATAATGTATACCTTGATCATCCCCGGATCATAGTATAAAGTAACGTATTCACATGTTTTACAAAAATAGCCAAAGAACAGCCTTCCGTATAGTCAGTCAAGTCAAGAAGTCAGTACAGGTTGAGAAACACTGGGGTACCTAACGTCGTGCGGTCCGAAGGGACAGGTAACGGTTGAGGGTCTCGAATGAGTTTGAGTACAGGCAGCTCAACCATTATGGTAGGACAGTGGAATAGGAGACAAAGGGGACAAAAGTTAAAAACGACACGTAGTCTCGTTTTCAATACCGTTACTTTATTAGAACCTCGTTGAGACTCACGAAAAAGATTATCTATTGATCTTCATATTAAAAACTCAGTTCCCATTCACGAAAAAAATAACATAATTATAAGTAGAATATTAAAAAACAGAGTGAACGACGGAGCCGGAATGGTTTTGGGAGGCCATCATTCGCAATATCACTAAAGTCACCTACCCACCCCCCCAGTCTACTTTGTTTGTTTACTTTTTTCTCTTCGGTCAGTCTTCAGAGTTTTGAGAAAGATTTCTTTCACATTACGTAAATCGCTTAACTTCGTGAAAGATATACCCACTTCGGGTCCCCTTGGTTCCCCCTGACACAATTTCCCACTCCGACCTTTTCTATTTTCCCAACTCGTCTAATGTCTAAGGAAGAAAGTTGTAGTATTATCACCTGAAATGAAGCTTCAGATTCCCCTTTGAAACGTCCTAAGACATGACGTTTCCTGTACTAGTTTACACACGAAGTCCTTATAGTGGTACTGTTGTCACACTTGTCGTAAACCTACCCTACGCCACTTACCCTCCTCGGACGACGGTACTCTTAAATACTCCCTACATTTAATTGATGTCCTCTTCCCCTGACTCTTATCCTGTCTGGATTCCTTAAAATAAAGATTTCTCCTCTTCCCCTACTGTCTCCTACTCTACCAACCTACCGTAGTAACTGAGTTTCCTGTACTCAAACTCGTTTGAGTCCCTCTATCACTACCTGTCTCCAGACCACCACGATGTCAAGAACCCCCGTGTTTCTCAGTCTGTACTGAATCGTTGACTTGTCGTCGTTGTTATTCCTTAAAGTCTCCCTTGTGGATGGTTGTGGTCTAATGTAGACAATCTCTTTTCTGGATGGGATACTTAAGTACCCTGTGTAAACAACAACAGGTCAACGAGTCAGTACTGTCTAAAAACCCCCCTGGGGTACCTGACGTCGTACGGTCCGAGGGGACAGGAAGTGATAGAGGACCTCAAACGAGTTTGAGTACAGGTAACTCAGCTACTACGGTAGGTTGGTGGGGTAGGAGACAACGGGAGAATAGGACGACGGGAGTTAGATCTTGTGTACTAACGTATATTTACTTCTACTAAAGTTCTGAGACTCGAAACCCCACTAAATGACGTGTCGTCACTTTGGACTCTATAACCTCAACAATATTTACCCGGTCTGACCGAGTGAGAAGGAGAGGACAACGGTACGTCTCGTCTCGTGAATCCAACTGTCAAAGTGGTCGTCGGTACCTCCTCCTTCTCTTCTCAAGGACACACTCCTTCTGGTGACTTTTGTTCCCACCTCCTTCTCTACGATCCACGTATCTTATTTACAACAAGTAGATCACTTCTCAACCTTTGTTTCTCTGAACTCCTGGTTCAGAATATGGGGTGGTCACGAATTCTCCACTACGGTTTGGGACCTTATTTTATCTCTTCTATATTACTTACCCGAGTCTCTTACTCCAAGACTCAAACCAATCGTTCGTCTCTCCTTTCACAATCAGAGAGTCAGTACAGGTCGAGGAACACTGTGGTACTTGACATCGGGTGGTCCTAGAAGACGGGTACCTAAAGAGGTCCGTTCTTATGTATTCACCCAACGGTAAAGGAGGGGGTCCCCTAGAAGCGTTGAGTTCCTAACTTGGGTCCAAAGGACGTAACGTCCGACTAAGAAATGGGAGACTTGGTGACACCTTCGGACCCGAGTCTCTTGTGTCTAGGACTTTCTCTTACTCTCTCGTGACAAAGGAATCTAATACATGTCGTCATACAGGGGTAGTCCTGTCCCGACACTGAGTAAAGAAGTGATAACAAGGCATTATTCTTATGTACTTTATCTCTTCACTCTTCGACCTCTACCATGAGCTTCTGACGGTCTTAAGGCCTACATGGTAGTCATCGAACCATCTGTCTCACCTTAGTTTACGACAAGGGATTCTTAACACAGGTATTTTAGACCTTTTGTAGTAGATCCCGTAGAATTCATATATATATATATATATATATATATATATATATTTTGTTGGAAATAAAAGTCCGAGACACGTATGGGATTCTACATCATTTGTTATTTTTACTGAAGTTATTTAACAAATCGAGTTTTCACTCTCTTTGTGACCCCAGGTCCTCACGACCTCCTGAGTTCGACTTAAGGATCGTCGACTTCCCTTATATCCATGACTTTCTCCCCCCCTCCATACATCTAGATTTGTATATAGGATATCTCTGTCTCAAAGGTACCCTACCCCCAAAGGAGTGGAACTGTACTGGGTCCTTCCCCTTTATCTCGACTGAAACCGTGTCTTGGTCCCAAGAAAGTTACGACGATCAGATTCATACATTCCTTTTACCGGGTCTTAACAGTTTTCTCCAATGAAAGAAGGACACGGGGGTCTCATTCTCAACTATGAGAGACTTTTAAATTCGTAGTACTTCTGTCCCATAAACGAAGAAACCAAGTAATGATATTGGTAGTGACCCTTGTCACAGAGTATGTAGTAACTTCGGATCAATTATCAACAACTTTATACCTTTTAATATATAACTCAAGAACTTGACAATGTAGTAACTACGGATCAATTATCAACAACTTTATACCTTTTAATATATAACTCAAGAACTTGACACTTCAAACTCAGACGTAATGGACGTACCCAACCCTTAGAGTTGGACTTTGTCAATTCAAGTCAAGTCAGTGAGTCAGTACGGGTTAAGAAACGTTGGAGTACTTGACGTCGTGTGGTCCGGAGGGACAGGTAGTGGTTGAAATGAGTTCGAGTACTCAGTCACTACGGTAGGTTGGTAGAGTAGGAGACAGAAGAGGAAGAGGAGGACGGAAGTTAGTAAGGATCTTAGTCCCAGAAAAGGTTACTCAGTCAAGAAGGGTAGTCCACCGGTTTCATGACCTCGAAGTCGAAGTCGTAGTCAGGAAGGTTACTTATAAGTAGTAACTAAAGGAAATCCTACCTGACTAAACTAGACGAAGTTCAGGTTCTCTGAGAATTCTCAGAAGAGGTTGTAGTGACAAGTTTTCGTGGTTAAGAGACTACGAGTCGAAAGAAATATCAGGCTGAGAGTGTAGGTATGTACTGATGACCTTTTTAGTACTGAAACTGATCTACCTGGAAACAACCGTTTCAGGCATGTTTTACCGGACCTAACTACTTTGGTCTTTGAACTCTTCTCAGTTCCACCTTGGACAAACTGTGCGAGTGAAGGTACCCGTATGGAATCATTTTAAGTGGTGGTGATTTTGGTGTATTTCTTACACTACACTCCTTTCTCTGCACCAAACCTTGCCTTCTGGACTTGGTGGTATACAAGGAAACCCCTTTTAGCGATCCAAAACACAACACATTTGATCAAATTTTCGGTTATTCGTAATTGTTTACCCGTCACCTTCCGTTCTGTGTTATTTCAACCCTGACCCACTCCTTTACGTCAGTAACTTTCATTCCCGTACTTTAAATATACTCCTCCTAATACCTGTCTTCTCCTTCCTCTTCTTTCACTCACTAATGATTTACCAGTGTGTCCTTTTACTCCTTCCAGAACGAAGCACCGAAGACATAAAAAAAAAAAAATTCACTCTTCATTTTTTCAGAAGAGACTCTCAATCAGTGCTTCCCTTTAGACCATTAAGATGATGGTCAGTAAGTTCGTACTGACCGCGAAGGATAAATAATGAAGATTAGGAATACCGTTGGGACTTCCCATCTACAATACTGGAGATAAAGTGTTCACTCCCTAGAGTTCTAGAATCTTCGAGACCATAAATACAAGGGTCCAGTCTATTTCTCACCTCCATCTTAAGTTTATGAATAAGAACAGTTACTTGAGATGACAGAGTGACCGTAAGTGAAACCTCTCCTCGTCGCCCACCTTTATTAGTAGTGCCCTCCTTCTCTTCTCTCGGGCCACCCCACGTGTCGTAGGTACCACTTCGAGACCGTCCGGGTAGTTAATTTCTCGAGAAACGTCATCGAGGTAGATATACTAAGACTTAAGCAGAGGTGGGTGGGTCTTGGACGGAACCCAACGAGTCGAGTGTCCCTTTCCACCGTCTACTCTGAGCCGACTCTTTAGTGCCAGTCCCAAAACCTATTTCCAACTTCACCTTTCCGCTCCCTTTTCCTGCGTGGTCGAAACCATTCCCGTGACTCACACGACACAGCACTTCCAGTACCGAGACAGTGACGATGACGTCTTGGGTGCCCCGTGTGTGGTACAGTGTCCATTCTGTATTTGGTTCCATTACTAGACGAGTACAAAACAAGATAGTAGGATTTAAAGGTCTATATAACAATTTTACTGTTGTGACCCTTTTTTTCCATGTAAAAAGTGCATTGACTTTTAGTTGTTTTGTCATTTTGTCACCTTTAGTTAATGGTAACAGATGTAGATTCGCAAGGTAATCATCTAACAAACCTGTTACAAACCTATTCGCTATTGTACTTACGTTTTAATGATACAAAAATATCAGTTCTAAAAGTGTGGTTAAAACACACTGTGTTTAAGTGAAAAATAACATAACTATAAGTATTAGATTTTCTGATTTTCATTTTAATTAGTATAAACTTCATACGTTTCAACTTAAATAAAAGGAGTTTGTAGATTTAATTTCCTTTACACTTTTTCAATTCGTAATTCTTAATGTATAATTCTAATCTTCCCATATACTCGTTTCAATAACTTGTAGAAAATACAGTTTAATAAATTACTACGGTTTAAAAAGAAATTTAAATTTCTATTAAGTTAATTTACCATCCTCTATAAAATTTATTAATTTGATAAAGGATAAGATCGTAAGATATAGGTAAATTAATGCATTATGTTTGTCAAACGTTAATCTCAGATGTGTAAACAAAATCTGAGATACGTAAGTTCTAATAAAATCTGACTTACTTGAATTCTAAATTTTGATCAAAAGTTTTACAGGAAGTTGGTAGTATACCTTTCACATTATTGTACGGTTAAATACTCACGGGAGACACTTTTGAGTTCCGAGGAATAACGTAGATAAGACTCAGGTTTAGGGAACAGAACTGGATGACCCGAGACGCCCAGAATAAAATGAATGGAGAGGTCTTAGTAGAGTGTAGCGATATGTGGGAGAGAAGGTGGGAGAAATACAAAGAAGAATACGAAGTATACTGAGAGAACAGGTGAGAGACGGTAGTTCAGGTCGTGTTAATAAGTAGTTCCTTTCAGTCATATACTTAGGAAGTCCATACACTACTCGGGACTACCATGGTCCCCAGTCCCTACGTCTCTACCTCGAACCTGTGCTCTTATCACCTCAAACGGAGGACCACCTCCTCGTCTATCACTTCCGATCACCTCACCTGCTCGGAGTCTCTGAACACCTTACACTCCACCCGTGGAA
This sequence comes from Capra ibex, assembly GCA_006410555.1. Classification (NCBI taxonomy): domain Eukaryota; kingdom Metazoa; phylum Chordata; class Mammalia; order Artiodactyla; family Bovidae; genus Capra; species Capra ibex. The sequence continues at coordinate 54,543,317 of SJYO01037955.1, forward strand.
TTCACCCAAGGAAGACCGTTTTGGAACTCCCTTACGGGTGTCCGTCGTCCAGTACCTCCTCAGTCAACCCCAAACGGTTGTTTCCCTCCTTTCGTGTCAACCCTCCAGCTACCCATTAGACAACCCCCAACCCCGTTTCTATCATCTTTCCACTAGAATAAGTAGTGACCCGAAGATCTTAGAAAGACTACTATAGAGATATTGTCACCCTCGACTTACCGCCACACCTGAGGGGGTTCCGGGACTAATATATTGGATTTGTCGGGAATTCCGATTACCCGGAGGGAAATGTCAAAGTAAAGTATAGAGTATTTAAAAACACTTGTACGTAAAACGAAAAAATCGTAAGGATTCTTACACAATAAAGTTAATTTTTACTACTAGAATTGAACATTCGAATTCACAAATTGTAAAAGGGGGTTTAAAACTCTATTTAGTCACGAGGTCGTATCATTTGGTACAAATAGGACTCTGACGACTGGTGGACTAACAAGAGAACCCGACCCTAAGGTCAACCCACGGTTACAAAAGTCATGGGTGGAAAAAAAAAGAGGAGGTGGTGGGGGGTCTGAGACCGTTGTACAATTAACATACATGGTTGACCCCGCACTCACGTCGTCTTAGTTAAACTATTTACCAAGCAATAAGGTTGACTTGATTAAGAAGTGAAAGGTACCGGTTCATTTCCTTATAGATGAATTTAATGAAGAATTAAGATGTTATTTTGACTATAACGGCGGATAGACGTTTATACGAGGACAAAAAGGTTAGTCTAGGGGCGGAAACTCTTCCTTAAGGGGTGTCCACTTCTTCTCTCTTCAGATTAGAAAACTGCTTCGTCTGCGTCATTAGAGGTACGTTTCGGGTTGTCCTTTTTGTCGGCACTAAGTAACTCCCACTACCTGAATCACTGTTAAAAATTGTTATGTACTGTTTAGTCCAACGTTTAGGACTCTATTACGAAGATGTAGGTTTCGTCTTCCTATTATAATCCGTAGAGTCTCATGGATCGACGGTCACCAGTGTCGCCATAAAACTAAGTTTCTAATACTATTAATGAGTAATGACGGATGAGTTCACTATGTCACTTCTCTTTACTCTGTGAACCTACTGAGAATTCATAGAAAACCCGAGAAAGAAGGTCGTAAGTAAATAAATTTTTTTTAGTTTTGGAAGTTTTGGAAACGACTTATAGACGAAATACGGTTCACACTACATGATCCCTTAATTAGACAAGTTTATTATAGACTTAAAGATCCACGACCCGTGACAGACTGAACTAGTTTCACTTGTCTTGGTGAAAGGTACCTGGAATGAGTGTAAACCCTCTCCGTGGGATATATGTTGTTTGTTTAATTGTTCTTGTTACGGACATTAATATCATTGTCATTCTCACGGTCATCTCAATACACTAGATCTCCCTGTCTGTTTTCAAGAGACTTCTGACTGTAAATTTGACGTTAAACTCACTGTCCTTCCTGAGTCAATGTATCTCTAGTTCCTCCCTATTACCAATAAGGGTTCCAAGATGTGTACCCGAGAAACCCCTCCGACTCCTGGTTTTTCTTCTGAAAGAACGGTCTAACGTCACCCACTTCACCCCTCTCCACACCGACCTCCCACTTCTTTGTCACCTTGGTCCGGACGTCTAGGAGTCACTCGGTCCCAGACTGTAAATGAGACTTGACTATTCATAAGTAATCCTCTAAACATTTGTCGTTCACTATCCTAGTCTAAACGTAAAAATTTTCGAGTACTGACCACGTACCTTTTTCCTTATACCCTACATCCTCCCTTTTTTACCTACGAGTCCGCTTCTACTACTAGTGTACTTTTCACCGGCGTTTTCACCCCGCTGTACCGTCCTGAGTCCCACATATGCATAACCTCTGTCACAGTCGGCCTTGAACAGGACCTATTTAACTCCCTTACTCCTCCCTCCCTTTCACTTTAGTTGTTCTTGAGGGGTGAAAACGAACTGAAGTCGGGATGGAAGCCGGGACGTGTGTGTCTATGGAAGAAGAAGACAATCGACGATTATGGTTTTTAAGTCAACGGGACCGACTGTGAAGTCAGTACGAATAAAGAAGAAAGGACGTGTAGAGGATAGATCGTCGAGACGTACTTTTTACAAGTCAGTAGGTAGGTGAAGAAGACTGTAAAGTTCACGATTAACACACCAGGTCTGGTTATAGTACACTGGGGACCGAGAGGAAATGTCGTAGGATCTTAGAAAGACGAGGAGAGACGAACGGAAGGAGGTTACGTAACAGTTGGGTTCTTCTTCCTAATGGAAGAATTTTACATTTACTTCTTACTGTCCGACGATATTAAAATATAATGTACAACTTGGTTTTGGTTTAAGGAACGTTATAGACTTTTCCAAGTGTTATAGTCTGGAGGTAGTTGGAAGTACTTTTAAACTTACAGTAGGAGGACGAACAGTAATGGACGGTCTTCCCAAACAAGGAAAAGACAGAATTTAGGACGGTTCCAAAAGGACGGAATTCCGAAAACGTGAACATAAGGAAGGTTGCCTTGAAGGGACCACCGAGTCTACCATTTCACAGATGGATGTTACGTCCTCTGGACCCAAGCTAGGGACCCAGTCCTTCTATGGGACCTCTTCCTTTACCGTTGGGTGAGGTCATAAGAACGGACCTTTCTAGGGTACCTACATCCTCGATGTCAGGTACCCTAGTGTTTCTCAACCTGTGGTGACCGGCCGAAGTCCAGTGAAGTAAGGTTACTCTACGAGAAGGTGGTTTATAGGTGTCATACAGAAGAAAGTCCTAAGTGTAATATTGAGTTTAAGAGGTGAGAGAGTAAGTCAAGTCAAGTCAACGAGTCAGCACAGACTGAGAGACGTTGGGGTTCCTGACGTCATGCGGTCCGAAGGGACAGGTAGTAGTTGAGGACCTCGAACGAGTTTGAGTACAGGTAGCTCAGTCACTACGATAGGTTGATAGAGTGGGAGACAGTAGGGGAAGAGGAGGGTGGAAGTTAGAGAGGGTCGTAGTCCCAGAAAAGGACACTCAGTCAAGAAGTGTTGTTCACCTGTTTCGTAACCTCATAGTCGAAGTCGTAGTCAGGAAGGTTACTTATAAGTCCTGACTAGAGCAAATCCTACCTGACCAACTTAGAGGAACGTCAGGTTCCCTGAGAGTTCTCAGGAGATGTTGTCGTGTCAAGTCCTCGTAGTTAAGAAACCGTGAGTCTAAAGAAATATCAAGTTAAGAGTGTAGGTATGAACTGTTAACCTAAGGTAGTGGAGGTAGTCGAAAAAAGTATCACTAGAATTTCGGGTAAACTGAAACGTAAGAAGAGTTCCACTCACTCCTATGGTAGCACCAATAGATCCAGTATTTAAGAAAAGATATATGAAGAAGACACATAAGAACGGTGGAGAAGAATATAGAAGAAGTAGACAACGACGATTCAGCGAAGTCAGTACAGGCTGAGACACTGGGGTATCTGCCGCGGGTGGTCCGAGGTGGCAGGGACCCTAAGAGGTCTTTTCTTACGACCTCTCCCAACGGTAACGGAAGAGGAAGACGAAGACAATCCAGAAATGTTAAAGACAAGATATAGCACGGGTAGAAACGTACTTTGCAAGGGAACCATATAGATTAAAAGAACTTCTCTAGAGATCAGAAAGAGTAAGATAAAAAAGGGAGATAAAGAAATGTAACTAGTAACTCCTTCCGAAAGAATAAAGAGGAACCTAAAAACCTTGAGACGTAAGTTTACCCATCTAGAAAGGAAAAGAGGAAACGAAAAACTAAAAGAAGAAAAGAGTCGATAAAGATTCCGGAGGAGTCCGTTGGTAAAACGGAAAAACGTAAAGAAAAGGAATCCCCACCAGAACTAGTGACGGAGGACATGTCACAATTTTTGAAGACAGGAATCAAGAAGTCCATGAGATAGTCTAGATTAGGGAACTTAGATAAGTAGTGAAGGTGATATATTAGCATTTCCTAAACTAAATCTAGTATGGACTTACCAGATCACTAAAAAGGGACGAAAGAAATTCAGATTTAAACCGTTATTTCGTCAAGTTCTAGACTCGGTGTCATTCGAGGACTAGAACAAAAACGATTGACAGATCTCTAAGAGATAGAAACCGAAGTTTCTTATATTAGTTAAGATAAAGTCATCACTGGTAGACCACTACGGGTACACATCTCAGAAGAGAACACAACAACCTTCTCCCACAAAAGATGTTGGTCACACAAGAGAACCGTTTCGAGACAATCGGAAACGGGACGAAGTAAAACATAAAGTTCTGGTTTAAACGGACAATGAGGTCCATAGAGAACTGAAGGGTGAAAACGTAGGGTCAGGAGATATTACTTTTCCTGTAGAAAAGACCCACAATCAAGATCTTTCAGAACATCCAGAAGTATCTTGGTAAGTTGAAGTCGAAGGAGTCGTAACGTCCGACCCCGTAACTGAACCTAATGACACTATAACTTACCAAACGGAACCTTTGTTTGTCTCTAGTAAGACAAGAAAGACTCTAAAGTGGGTTCATGACGTAAAGCCTGAGAAAACAACTGACACACCGGATGAATTAAAGAAAATTCCCTGAGAACGGGATGCATCATCTGTATTACCAGTAGACTTAATTTAAGTGGATAAGGTCAGGTAAAATCAAGTGACTAAGGATTTTACAGCTACAAGTGAGAACGGTAGGGGACAAACTGGTGCAGATTAAATGGAACTAAGTACCTGGATTGTAAGGTCCAAGAATACGTTATAACAAGAAACGCCGTAACCTGAAATGAAGGTAGTTGTCAGTGTAGATGTCGTCCCGTAACAAAAACGAAACCGAGACAGAGAAGTAAGAAAGACCTCAATAAGGAGGTCAGAAGAGGTCATCATGACACCCGTGGACGGCCGGACCCCTCAAGTATAAAGTTACAGTGTAGAAATACGAAAAGCATGACAACTACCTCAAGAGTACCGTTCTTATGACTTCACCAAACGGCAAGTAAAGAGGTTAGCTGGTGTAAGACAGTCTTGAGAGGTCGTACTGGACAGGTAGAACCCGTCGGAATGTACCGTACCGAGTATCAAAGTGACTCAATTTGTTCCGATACCAGGTACACTAGTCAAACTAATCGAAAGACACTGACACCAAAAGTCAGACAGACGGGAGCCAACCTATTCCTATTCTCCGAATACCTTGGAAGAACTACCTTCTCTGTCTGACTGACACCCCCTTGACCCAGAACAACACTACCAACCTCGGTACGAGTCATTTAGAAATTGGGTTAAAAGACAACTACCCTCCCCGACACAGGGGAGGGACAACAAACTGGACTCTGGTTTGATACCACTTCCGTTCTACCACCTTATCTTCCTACACGTGGGTAGAAGAGGACGTTCTTGAGGTTTCAATGTTGAACGACGACTTGTTGGTAGTTGTCCTCTTTCAACCTAAGTCGGTTTTTTTCTATGGGGTCCAGGTTCCCGTTTCCTCTTCGGGGACGTTCTAACATCCTTCCTGTTTTAGTGCAAATCTTAGTTTGGGGTATGCACGGTCTCTGCGAGTCTCTCGAGTTTGTTTAGGAACCGACATGGTCCTGGGTCTCTGGGGTGTCTCTGACTCGGTCTGGACAGAAACTCACAAACTCACAATAGAGGACGTCTCCATACCCAGTCTTCACCGGACGGTGTCCCTGTCCCCGAGACGTACGTCGTCTGGACCCAGTGTATGAACACTGTATTCGGGAGAACCTCCTCCAGCGATAATTAGGGTGGTATCTCGGTGACTCGTCTGCTGGATGTCCGACGTCTTTTTAATACGGTTTATTTAAGAGCGTAACAATTCTTTTAAGATCCGGGTGTTGTCTAAAGGGTTGGACCCTTAGACCGTTTCCCCGACTCTTGGGGGTCCCTCAAACTCAAACCTCCGGTCACCCTAAACTAATATCTTGAACGTGTCCCGACCCCTTTGTCTGAGAACCTCCCGTGTTTGTTTTGGAAGACGTGTGGTCCTGGGTCCTCTTTCCTCATCACTGGGGTGTTCTCTGACTGGGTCTGAACGGACACTCACAGGTCCTCAGAAACCGTCTCCGTACCTAGCCGTTACCTGACGACATCCGAACCCCCGTGATTCACACCGGCACGTACGTACCCTGTAAAACTTCCTCTAACGGTGAGAGAGTTCCTCGAAGGGTTTATTGGGTCACCTTTATAAAAGGAGACAGAAATGTATAATACTAACGACTACCCTCCACTGAGAACCCCGAGGATAAGAAACGAGGTTCTTCCTCGACTAGAGATAACTGAAAGGGTAATTATTGAGATACGTATCGTAACGTTATGTACCTCTCATAGAGTTTACTAGTCTCCCTAAAATTAGTGAAAATAGACCCTACCACTGAAGGGACCCGACATCGAAACGAGGGACCGGTCCTTAGATTATAGGGTGTACTAAAAACTGGTTTCTTGGTTTTGTATTACGTCTTCGTTATAACATTGTCTAAGTTATTTCAAAAAAATTTGCCTGATGTAATTTTTCTTTAGATTTTTTTTTTCCCCCCCCCTTTACTACTCCCGGATTTTCTCCATTGTTTTATATGGACCTTTCTTCACCACTCATTGTCGGTAGACATTAGACCACTATCCTTACTGAATACCTCCTTCTCCTCCCTTTTTTCACTTTTAATTATGGTCAAAGATTTGATTCTTTGAACTTTTATAGTAAACCTCTTTCCTCAACCTTTTTATTTTAAAAAAATTTTAACACGTCAAACGGAGATTGTGTATCGGACAGAGAAGAAGAACTCATTATTAAATCCTTTTCTATCAACTCTTCTAGTTCTCAAGGATCGTCAACTTAATTTCGAGACCACGGATTGAACACTTTATATCAAAGGACTAGAATAGATTAGAACTCAACTATTTGATTCAGGAACTTACATCTAAAATAAGGAGGTATCTATAACGTCCCACTACTGACAAGAAAAAAATAAAATAAAAAAACGAACCATCGAACTGATAGTACACAACCTGTACTTACTTTACTGGTTCCAACATGAAGTCCTCATTACCCTGTGGAAGTAGTCCCAAAAGGTCTACCCACCATCTCCCCGAATCTGAAACTCCAGTCTCCGTAACACTAAACCCAAGACGGGACAGGTGAGAATCGACTCACTATCTTCACAACGAATCGGAGTGTTTTGGAATCAAAAAGTCTCCGTCTACTATTTCGAGGAAGAGTCCTGACCCCACTCTCAAACTACTCCCTAGTATGAGTTTCTCGGAAAGTGGAGACCATGTAACAACAACAAGTCAGCGAGTCAACACAGGTTAAGAAACACTAGGGTACTTGATGTCGTACGGTCCGAAGGGACAGGAAGTGGTAGACGACCTTAAATGAGTTTGAGTACAGGTAATTCAGCCACTATACTTGATTAAATTACGGTCTAAGGGAAAGGAAAATCCCGTTGGGATGAAGGATCAATGAGGTCAGGTACCTAACAGTCTTCTAACGACTGTAAAAGAGTGGAGGGATGATGTAAGAAGTGTTGGTGTCACGTTTACCCACCGAGGGAGAGAAACCTTGTGTACCGTGGACTGTAAGTAGTCCTCGAACCTCCACGACCCACGGTTGTAGTACTCGTCCACTCGAGACTGTAACGTAGGACCAGGAAGACACTCGGAGTCCACCTAGGACCGTCCCGTCGGAGTAGAAAACAGGACGCCCTGACCTGAAGTACGGACCAATAAAATGTGACCGGACAAATGGTTGGAAACGAGTCACACTTGACGTTTCTCACATCATTACTGAGAGAAGGTAACACACAGTCCTTGAGAGACGACCCACAATCACGGGAACGTTTCGGCCACAACAACGGACGTCAACTGTCTACATCCCCGTAGTTGACGGAGAGTGTCGAGGAGACTTTCCTAACCCGTACACGGACCATCTCCGAAGGAAACCCTCTTCGGGGTTGACCTCGGACGTCGTAGACGTAGGAACGAGGGAACCCCCTGTCTCGACTGGAGTACTGCCGGAAGTGAGAGGGGTGAGGGGTTGTCGGACTACTCTAAATTCGTCAAACGGAAGTACCGTAGAGATGGATCCGACTCAAAGGTTCTTAAGGCTAAGATTAGTTCTACACGTTTAACGGGAAAAATAAAAAATTTCCACCTTAAAATCGACTTCGAGAGTTACCTAAGGAAACCAGCCACCAAGAGAAAACTACTGAAGGTTACTAACCCTCACCGTCAAACGTCTGACTAATAAACCTACAAAAATTATCCAAAAGTAGTGTACACTAAATGAAAAGTACAACCACACTTTGGAGACCAATAATTTGAAGACGTTTAATCGGATCTATTGTGTAGTCAACGGATTTTTCTTTTTAGTACCCAAAGTCTTAGTCAGTGTTGTTACCGATTAATTGAGACACAAGTACAAGACTTATCTTCAACACTTCAATGTTCAGAGTCCTCTGAGTCGGTCGTCAATGCCAAGCACCGTAGTAGTGAAACCTAAAAAAGAGAGAAAGAGATTCAGTAGTCCGATTACCATCGAGTCTGTCGTGGACGATTATCTTTCTCTACGTGACCCGAAGGGAACCCGACCAGATCTCCGACGGACGACACGAGGACGACGCCTACGAGACCCCTCTACACAACCCGGGTTATTCGAGGGCTCGTCTACGAGTCACAGTCTGTTACTAGCTCTACGTTTAGTTACTATTTAATCGCTCTCCTCGAGTGCGAAGTGTCGGGAGACTAAAACTACAAGACGAACCCTGGTGACGTCGTCCGTCGCGAAGGTTTAATTCGTTTTCCTTTTGGAGGGAGTGCGTGTGTCACGTTGTACGAAAGACAAGAGGTCCGTCAAAGACTTGTTCCAGGTCTCTGCAAGTCACATCGAACCACCCTCTTCTCTCTGTAGAATTTCTGTGACAGTACGAAGGAACGAGAAGACGGTTCTGGAACTACGATTGTTTGAGTCACCTAACCCCACTGAAATAATAAGAGAAACGAAGTCACTTGTACGTACACACGTATGATTCAGTGAAGTCAACACAAACTGAGAAACACTGGGGTACCTGACATCGGGAGGTCCGAGGAGACAGGTACTCTAAGAGGTCCGTTCTTATGACCTCACCCAACGGTAAGGGAAGAGGTCCCCTAGAAGGGTTGGGCCCCTAGTTTCGGTACAGAGAATACAGAGGAAGAAACCGTCCATCTAAGAAATGGTAATTGTGTCGGACCCTTTGGGAGTCACTAGTATGCAGAATAGATAATGAAATAATGAAATATATGGGATAATATTGTCTTTCGTTTCAACTTCATTACCCTTTATACCTTGGAAATGAACATAAATTGTAAAGGGTTCAAGATCACGTAAATATCCCTTCCTTACCCTTCATGTGAATATCCTTCCTTAGACATCTTTTGTGTACTTTACCTGAAGCCGTTGAGGGATTTAGTTATCGCACTTTCACTAATTTGTCTGTGTATCTGAGTGAACGGTTCCAGTCTTTGTAGCAAAGGGTGGTGAGACGTCCTACTGGTGGACCTCCCAAGTGTCCGTTTCTTTTTAGGGGAGGTGAGGGGGATGGGTTGACTTAGTGATTGTCTTGACGAAACGAATATCTAGTCCTTTTTTCGTACTTCAAGTGTTGGATGAGTTGAAAAGGTCTTTATTGAATGAGTTTAGACGGTTTCTGTTATTCTATCTGTGTCTCTCACTGAAGACCAAGTCCAATCACCGATCTTCGTTTTGAGACCGACTCGTGGAATTATACAGTAGGGGACGACTGGGGGTCGGGTGTATAACGGGGAGGTCCTTTTGGTTCCCCGTCGGGGGTCTACTACAGTAGTCCTGGCACACTTGAAGTCCCCTTTTCTCTTACGCATCCTATGAAAAGTGGCGGAAGGAGGACCATTGAGAAGAGGGTCGGGACCTCCGACGTCTGCACCTGTCTAGAGGGAAATTCTCTGAGCACCTCTCTAATTTGGAGTATGTCCTCCGTACAACCGACTCTAACAAGTGGTAGGGTTAGGCGCGAAACAAAAAAGTAAAGTTTACTCCCCGATGCTACCACCTAAATTTACAACTAACTCACGAATTCAGACCCTGAAGGGACCACCAAGCCACCAATTCCGAGACGTGAAGGTGATGTCCCCAGTATCCAAAGTAGGGACCAACCCCTTGATTCTTGCTTCTAGGACGTATGACGAGTCACTTCATTTTTTTTTTTTTTTATTATTTTTTCTAATTTTTTAATTCAGTATATTTCACTGATTCCGTATCTTTCATCGTAAAGAAGTAGGGTAGACATTCTAACATTACGAATTGTCTCCCCACTCAAGGATGACAAAAGATTCTTCTAATAATCCAAATAGATCAGAGACTGACTCAAGGTTTTATTTAAATTTATCACAAGTCTCTTTGTCCCCAAAGAGTCCACCGTGATCACCATCTCTTGGGTCGATGGTTACGTCCCCTACATTCTCAGAGTCCAAGTTGGGGACCCAGTCCTTCTAGGGCACCTCTTCCCGCACCGTTGGGTGAGGTCATAAGAACGGACCCTTTAGGGTACATGTCCGCTCTGACCACCCGAGTACCCCAACGTTTCTTGGTCCGTGTTGACTTCACTGAATCGTGGTACGTGTGTCTCTTTGTTCACAGACACTGGGTGACGTGTAGTGACTCTTTCGTTCGAAAAGTCTGTGTGTCTAGACTCAATATTAGAATCGGAACAGACAATGTAAACTTACTGATTCGTGTCTTAATTATTAAAGTAAGGAGACATTTTTTACTTTTATATGTCACAACTCTGACGTTCAAACACCACTCTTAATTTACACTGTCAGGTTCACTTCGTAAAACGTATCACCGACCATTTATGGTTCTGACGATGACAGTCATAGAAACCTATTAAAAAAGTCAGTAAAGTACCTTCATTTTTGTTGTGGTCCACAATGAAACGTAGTTTATTTGTACGCGTAAAGAAGTTTGTGGTTCCCGTCGATAAAACAGAGTCATTACCTGAGGTACGGAAACTTTCGGTCGAAGTGCTGATGATCATTAAAACAATGGTTCAGGTTCGAAAGAGACGAGGAACATGGTGTCCGGTTATTTAGACTCTCTAGGTTCCATACCTCTGGTGCACAACACCCTTCCTTATGTTGAAATAAGCCTTTCGGTCGACTGGCTCTACCACCGTCTTATTACAGGGGTTTATCGGTAAAATACCCCAGACGTGTAGTCCAAGAAAATATCTTGTCCCTACACCCCAACCACTCCTTCGTTCGTTTCACTAAAATTAGAACGTTTATAGAGGATCTTAGAGTTCGGAGCCCACACACACACGATTCAGTGAAGTTACAGACTGAGGAACGTTGGGACACATGACATCGATCGGTCCAAGGAGACAGGTATCCTAAAGGGTCCGTTCTTATGATCTCAACGACAAAGGAAGAGGTCCCCGAGAATGACTAGGTCCCTAGTTTGAACACAGAGAATACAGAGGACGTAACCGTCCGTACAAGAAATGGTGAATCATGGTAGACCCTTCGGAGCCCCTCCCCTATACAGTTAAAGAAGGAGGGACATCACCAGGTGTCCACCTATCCCAGGACTTGTTTCCGTCACACCAAATTGTAGGTCCGTCTCCCCGTCTCAATGGACTCCGTCCGGTAATACATATTTGTCATAGGAAACTCACTTGTTTTCGCTGACTCTTCGTTTCCAATTTCACACCGACCGGTTTTAAAACCGTAAGAAACGGGTGGGTTCGACTTACTTTTCATGCTTCTGTCTTAAACCTCCTTTATCTTTCCACCGAAATTTAGAGTTGGTCGTCTCTCCCCATGGTCATCCGAGTTTGGAGTTCTTGACACGGGGTCTGCTCCCCGACATCAGCTACCAACCACTACTCTTTGTTTCCACAATCCTAGAGTAAAAGAGGACTTCTCCTTTTCGGTTTAAAAATGTATTGGAGGACGAGTGGGACGGAGACATTGAGTCGAACGAGGAACGTTTCAGACCTAGTACATCCAGTGTATCAGAGTCTTTCACCCCAGAATGTTATGATCCTTGACCTCGAATAGAGTGAGTGGTAACAGGACGAGAAACGGACCGGGGACGTTTGGACGAATTAGTGCGGACACATACATTTCCAGTCCGTGGGGGGAGAGACAGAACTGGCGACAAGGACGCGCACTTTGGGGAATCAAATTTGGTCGGATAATTGTCGATCACAACGGGTGATAGCGACCAGATATTTTCGAGACATTGGGGAAACAAACCCCGAGACTCGAACCTCACAATTGAGGAGACCCGGGTGATCTCATTATTTGGACTTAAGAGGTTGAGAGGAACAAACCACGAACCAAAGAGCTAATGACCGAAGACGTTGTGAAGGAGAACACAACAAAGTTTTTGTCAGTATCCGACCACAGATATTAGGTCTTTAACTCGGACCGTCAAACCACCGAGATACTGGAAGAATGGCTATACGTTTTTCTCTTCTTGATGTCCTGTTCTACCAACCTACCGTAACGGTTGAGTTACTTGTACTCAAATTCGCTCAATACACTCTACCCCTTCCTGTCCCTTCGGACCGGATGACGTCGGGTACCCCAGTGTTTCTCAGTCTGTGCTGACTCGGTGACCTGTTGTCGTTCCCCTTCTCACAACATTTCTAATCGTGATTTATGTCCTACGTAAACCGTATCTCAGTTTCCTATTAAGTAACCTTTGTGACTGCGACTTTGAGGTTATGAAACCGGTCAACTACGTTTCTGGAATAAGTAACCTTTTCTGGGACTACCACTCTTTCTAACTTCCGTACGCTTCACCCACTGTCTCCTACTCTACCAACCTACCGTAGTTGTTGAGTAACCTGTTCTTAGACTCGTTTGAGAACCTCTATCACTTCCTGTTCCTTCGGACCATACGACGTTAGGTACCCCGGTGTTTCTCAGTCTGACTTGTTTTCGTTTTTGTTATAGTTTCCTATTATACACGTATTATATCGTGTACGCTTCAATCCCCCGTCTTTTCGTTTGAACAATGTCTAATATCCAATCTTTATCCACTTCAATTTCTATCCTTGTAAGGCCGGACGAGTGACAAGACAAATAGAAGAGTTCTTTCCCTTTCTTTTTGAGTAAGGAGAACGAAAGAAAAGTGACGTTTTCCTCATTGTCTAGGTTGTACTTCAGTCTTAACCGAGAAAGAACTTTGTCAGACTTCGAGAAGAGTCGAGAAAATCAAAAGTTCTTTGTGTACCACATCTGAAGCAAGTTATCATTAATCTAGAGGACATGTCTTCAGTCCAAGGATGATTCCGTTTGGAAATTTATGCACGTCCGATTTAGTGAAGTCAGTACAGACTGAGAAACACTGGAATGCCTGACATCGGGTGTTCCGAGGGACAGGTACACTAACAGGTCCGTTCTTATGACCTCACCCAACGGTACGGGAGGAGGTGTTTATATAAAAGATGATTTTATAACCTTTTGTAAAGACCCTTCACTTTTAGAAGAAATTTGTTTTCGATAATGGTGAGTCAAGTGTCTCAGTGTTTCTCATCCTGTGTCGACTCGTACATTACTTAGCATTGTTAGTTAATCCCGAAGGTTTACCGAGCTCGGTATCTCTTAGACGGACGTTACGTCCTCTACGTTCTCTGTGTCCTAGTCGAGAACCCAGTCCTTCTGGGACCTTCCTCCTTTACTATTGGTTGAGGTCATAGAACGGACCTCTTAAGGTACCTGTCTCCCCGGCCTACCCGATATCAGGTACCCCAGAGTTTCACAGTCTGCACTGACTTGTGTACTGTCTAATAATAGTCTTGACTTTATTCAAAATCTTCAGTCGAAAATTTCTGAATCCAAAATTAATCGTATGTCATTTTACATGAGAAAACCCTTATGCAAAGACACAAAACTGTTTACGTATCACATTAACGGTACTTTCAAACATCACCCTATTAGGGGTTTCCGTTTAGGAACTAGTTATCGTATACTGTGTAAAATGACTACTTACTAGAAGGAGAGTTATAATTACAAAGGATAATAAATAGGTCTTCCTTTTTTTTTTTTGTTGTTCTACTAAATACTACTAAAACACTTTCTCTTCTCCTATTCTTACGTCTGTGTAATCATCGTAGTAATTTTGATGTTTAGGAACGTCACAAAGGTCACCAACGTTTACGAACTTATACCTTATACGTCTCGTGTAACAAGGGTCACGACGTGGAAACCAGGGGTTTAAGGGTCGTCCGTCCAAGAGGTCGGTGTCTTATTTACTTGTATTACTCCGGTGAACCTCGAGTACATCGGTTACGGTGGACTCCGTGTCTAGGGTAGAGAAGTGTGTGACACGTCTGAAACTAACTTCTCGGAACCTATGTAAAGGAGTTTTTCATTGGTTAAGTTAAGACTAGTCGAGTTTTAAAGGCTTTCGACTGGAAGGACGTTTAGTCAGGTCATCAAAAGTCCAGACAGAAACCTTAGTCTCATCAGACGGGATTGGAAAGTATTTCACTTCTAAAGATCAGAGAAAACAACAACAACAACGAGTCGGTATGTCGGCACAAGTCGAGGAACAGTGGGGTACCTGACGTCGTGCGACCCGGAAGGACAGAGAGTTGTTGAGGGTTTCCAAAGGGTTCAAATACAGATAACGTAGTCCCACGGTAGGTCGGTAGAGTAGGAGACTGTGGGAGAAGAGGAAGACGGGAGTTAGAAAGGGTCGTAGCTCCTGAAAAGGTGGCTCAGTCGAGAAGTGTAGTCCACTGGTTTTATGACCTCGAAGTCGTAGCCAGGCAGGTTACTCTTAAGTCTCAACTAAAAGGAGTTCTGACTGACCAAACTGGAGGAACGACAGGTTCCCTGAGAGTTCTCCGAAGATGTCGTGGTGTCAAACTTCAGAGAAAATAAAGTACAATATACTCTAGTCGGTATGTAAAAAGTCGACGTTCTTCTTCTATACTCCTCCCGATTGACTATGAACATGAGTGTGTATCTAACGTAAATTTTTCTCCTTGGGACACATAGTCCTTGGATTTAGAAAATTTTGTCCGTCGTTTGTACGATAAGAACCGGACCTTCCTCTGACAAAAGTAAAATGATTCATCATTCACACGACAGACAGTGATAGAGGGTTTTTAGAAACGATATGTTACGGTCCCCGGCCGCACTCCTTGAGGCGGGTGCCGTTTCCAGTACTCCTTCCTCCGAACCGTATGCGTTTCCGCACTAGTTCGGAGTCCTGCGGGGGACAAGGGCTCGTAGATGGGGTTTTGGTCTCAGACAAAATACGAGAGTGGATGTGGAGACTGAAATGCCCCCCGAGAGGGGGTATTGGCAAAGAGAGCCTCTTCCTCATTTGTACGTCGAGGTTCCGTTATTTTTAAGAACCCGCACTGTTCTTACAAAGTCGAATGTCTGAGGAGACTTCCAATAGATCGGGCGGACATATCTAAGCAGACCGGTGTACACTAACAAAAGTGGGAGGATTGGACTTTCCGTGCTCTACAAAATCTGAATGATGTCCGTTTAAGAAAACCCTTTAACAGTCATATCACTCAACCAATCCTTAATATAACCACTTCCCAAAAAGTAAACAACACGGTTATTAACGACGATTAAGGGACGGGACCCACACTGTTCCCACAGAATCCAGTTTGGAGAGACGACTGTCTGATCGAACACACTGTCCTAATAGGTATGAGGACGGTGATACGTGTACTAACCAATGATGGAGAGTTGGTATTTGTCGTGTCTCTCAAAACCTCATAAAACTCTCAGAATTAATCGTATCCCGAAAAGAGTAACAAATCAGTTACTAACGACGGTCCGGAGGTATAGGAATCCGTGGACCCTTATATAATTAGTTACATAAACCTTATATCTTTTCCTTTATCATCAAAAATTCCAATCGTTATGATCTGAAAAACTCAATTACTTAAAAGAGAAAACATTATCTAGTGACATGAAACAATATTTAATGACACAGGAACGATGTATTTTTACATTGAAATAGTGATAGAATTCTGATTTATCTAGAATTCCCCTCGTAACCACTTTCCTAAAAGTAAACAACCCGGCTACAAACGACGATTTAGAGGTACAAGGGACGGGAATATTACTTATATTGATCGTAAATCCTCTTTATTCATAATTGGAAATTCGTATATACTCTTTATTCATAATTGGAAATTCTAGTTAGTACAATTGGAACCCAATTTATTTAAGGAAAGAACTAACATTGAGTGATGTGGGAGTAGGATATCCTTACGTTGAAATAAACCTCCCACCACGGACCAAATTCTTTTTTGTGGGAACCTTTTTTATTCAAAAACCAATAGTCTTTCTTTCCTAGTATTTTACAGTCGTTCAGAGTACCGGTCTTCTACTACATTTTAGGGATTCTGGAAAAATACACTTCGTGGACTAAAACTATTTCCAGTCCTGACGACTGGGGACGCACTGAGACATAAGTAGGGATACACATTATTTTCCATATATTCGTTTGGGTTTTTATTTCTTTAGTCTAGTCAAAGGCCTTTCTGACTAAGGGGGTACAGCAAAGAAAGAACGAGGGGCAAAAAGACCGACTTAAGGGTAGACCTCGTATCTACGATAAGGTGCATTTGGTTCAATAAGTCGGAGAAAAAGAGGTGATTAAAAGGATGATGTGATAGGCAAAGATTAGAGAGATATATAGACACTAATTTATACATAAAAAGGTTCCTGCGGCTGAGGCAGGGGTGGAAGCTTAGTGGGACCTAAGTGGACCCGACGTGGGGCCGTTATGTTCGAAGGTTTCTTTCTTATTTCAGTAAATAGTGTACACAAGTGCACTGAGAGTCTTTGACCTTTTACGCACCTCCTAACAGAGGGTTGTGAAACCAAATCAAGAGTACGGTTTTACCTAAATTTGACTAGTTGATTGTACATAAATAAATGAGTCGGAGGTTCATCGTAATAAAAACGAAATCATAAGACAAAAGAGACAAGTGTAGAGTCTCCTAACTCTCATTTTTATACTTTATAAAATAAACGTAATTTTCGTATTTCTAACTACGAAAGAGTTATGGTCAATCTAAAATAACAAGTTAAAATCATATTATAAAATAAAAAGTTACAACCATAATTGTCCAAAACTAAAATCATAAGTCTTCTCACCCATTTCGTTCCGTAAATAAGACCTGAGGTTCTTCTCCATTTAACGAATCATAAAGACCTAATATACAGTTTCGAGACCTTTGTTCCCATTGTATCTACACATATCTTGTCTATAGGGTTTGAACTAATTACAAAAAGAAATTTCAACTTTATTCTGTCGTTGTTGTACGTCAGGGTGAAGCGTTTTATGATTGACTTCATGGTTCCCGAATAAGATACTTTGATAGGAAGTTGTGTCTAATATTTAAATTTTGTTATGTGTGTGTGTGTGTGTGTTTTTTTTTTTTTGGGGTCCTGTAAGTTACTTTATTTTTATGTTGTACTATTCCCTTGGGAGGATGACAACCACCCTTACGTTTGATCATGTCGGTGATACCTCTTGTCACACCTCTAAGGAATTTTTTAACGTTTATCTTGATGGAATACTGGGTCGTTAGGGTGACGACCCGTATGTGTGGCTCCTTTGGTCTTAACTTTCTCTGTGTACATGGGGTTACAAGTAGCGTCGTGACAAATATTATCGGTCCTGTACCTTTGTTGGATCTACAGGTAGTCGTCTACTTACCTATTCTTTCGACACCATGTATATGTGTTACCTCATAATGAGTCGGCAATTTTTCTTAAGTAAACTTAGTCAAGACTACTCTACCTACTTTGACCTCGGTTAATATGTCTCACTTCATTCGGTCTTTCTTTTTGTGGTTATGTCATATGATTGTGTATATATACCTTAAATCCTTCTACCGTTACTGCTGGGACATACGTTCTGTCCTTTTTCTTGTGTCTACACATATTGTCTGAAAACCTGAGTCTCCCTCTCCCTCTCCCACCCTACTAAACCCTCTTACCGTAAGATTGTACATATGATAGTACATTCTTAACTTAGCGGTCAGATACAGACTGCGTCCCACGTCGTACGAACCCCGACCACGTACCCCTACTGGGTCTCTCTACAACACCCCTCCCTCCACCCTCCCCCCAAGTACGAACCCTTGCGTACATTCTTAATTTCTAAAATTTTAATTTTTTTTTTCTTTATTTTTATGTTGTACTATTTCTAAAATATCTTAAGAACTTAGATCTTCTACGGAACCCAGGTCCTTGTATATTCAGTGATACTATGACTAACTATTATTTATACAAAAATTGGAAACAGGGATAAGGACCGTCTCTCGAGGATTTTAGGAACCTTAAACATAAATATTCTTTATGGAAAGTTGGTGTCGACCCAAATACAGTTACTCTACTGAAAACCTTTTGTGGATGTCTACCAATGACCCCCTTGGTTGGTACACTAACCTTCTAATCTTAAAAGTCGGGGAGAGGGAACTAGAGGTCCCTGTCCTTTACCAGATCTCTAAATAAACCAGGATGAATGTATTACTTCGGAGGTATTTCTGTGTTTTTCTACCCTAAGTCTCTCGAAGGTCCAACCCCTTGTGTACCTACAAGGACATCTTACCCCGTGAACCTCCTCCGAACCCCCGAGGTGTCCGAAGAGGGTATAGAACGGGACACACAAAGAACGTAGACCGACAAGGACTCAATCCGGGAAATATTATTTAACTATTGGAGTCTTCATTTTATAAAGAGACTTATAAGGGTCAAGACACTCAAAGAGATCGTGTAATTGACTTGGTACTTACTCTGACACGCCTGGAGGTTTATCAACCAGTCTTCAGGTCTATTGTTGGACCGGAGGGCTAGTCCCTAACTACACCTCTAGTCAGAATATCCTGACTTGGGAACTGAGTACCTTAGACTATGACAGAAGTCCATCTAGAACAGTCTTAACTCAACATCCTATAGGTCGACCACTCTTCTCAACGAAGTACACCTCCCTTTTTGACGGTGTAGTATTGAGTTACGTCTTAATATCAGTCTTGCACTCTTCCAGATCTCTCACAATGAGTAAAAAACGGACTGAGAAACTTTAGGGTATCTGACATCGGGAGGTCCGAGGAGACAGGTGCCCTAAGAGGTCTGTTCTGATGACCTCACTCAACGGTAAGGAAAGAGGTCCCCTAGAAGGGTTGGGTCCCTAACTTGGACCCATAAGACGTAACGTCCGTCTAAGAAATGGTGACTCGGTGGTCCCTTCGGGTCACCATTTCTTGAAGTCGTTATTGAACTCTTCCAGATCTTTTTTCCTCAAGTTTTCATAAAAAATTTATTTGACACCTCATTAGAACTGACATGGTTTTTGATTACACATATCGGAAATTGTCTATCTAACGGAGAAATTACATCTGTTTTCACACTATCTTCCTTCCAACACTTGTCGTGTAATTTGAAATTTAGTCATACAGATTGTGACACGTAAGACTAAGACCGGATGAGTAAACGTACTCGGGTTTAGACTCGAATAACAAAATAACAAAATTTTCTTTACGGTGAGTTTTTATCTTTAGTTTCTTGTCTGAGTTCCCTTAGTGAGTCGTAGGACGGTGAGTCTAGGAAAACAATGACTCTAGCGTCCTACTTACCCACTACTTTCAAAAATCTTAAAGTTTTAATAGTAAGACGTTATCGTTTATTGAGTGTAAGATCCGTTTTATACCCAATAGACTTCAACAAAATAAAGTTTTATAGAGGTCGAGGAAGATAATTGCAAGCGAAGGGTCACCATCAACCGTTTCTAAGACTAGTCACGAAGAGACACGTCCCACTTTTACTCCACAACGATTCAAAGTGTGTCGTTCCCTCCCTACTCTACTACTAACTGAATCAAGAGGCAGTGGGTGGGTACCGGGTCCCGGACGGACTCTCAGAAGTCTTCAGACTTGAACGAGTCTTACAGTACATACTTCAATCTCTTTAGTTAATAGGTGAATATGGAGAGTCGGAGACATAAGATTCGAGCCTCTCCTTTGGACAACACTACGTAAATGGAACCCTTACTGACGATGAGGGGTAGGACAGGACCAGCAGTACCATAGGTCTCGAGTGCCGTCGTAACCTATCCGTCATAAGACGACAAAAGGGGTTTACGACGTGAACCCTGTTTCATTATCGAATAAAGGACTGACTGTGGAACTTTGGATAAATACTAAATAAGAGGGTGTGGAGTAGAAGACGTTCTCGGACAGTAACTAACTGTCCCACCATAAACGGAATCTATGGAGTTCACTGAGTGAGGTCGATGTAGGAGGATCCCTGGTGGATCCCGGGTCCAATAATGTACGGTAAAAAGAAACTCCCGGAAAATTGGGTGTGATATAACCTTTACATTTATTAGGAGGTTTCCTGTGACTGTAGAGAAAACTCTCAAAGAAGTGTCGAGTCTTTAACCCCCTTATTAGGTCTCCTTTTTTTTAAAGGACACCTTAAACTAAAGGTCGGGTCCAAAGTCAGATATCCAAGACAGTTAATAAGTCGTAGATTACTCGGAGATGGTACACTTATTTTGATTATCCTTCCAGGCACTAGTAAGGAATAGTAGGTACGTAGTAATTCAAGACCTACTCGAAGGGACCTTCGAGTTACAATCAGTTCTTAGGTGGACGTTTCGTACTCTGGGCCTAAGGTAGTGACCCAGTCATTCTAGGGGATCTCTTTTGTCACCGTCGGGTAAGAGCAGAAGAACAGACCTCTTAAGGTCCCTGTCTCCTCGGGCCGCCCGATGTCAGATGCGTACGCACGACGTACCATTCACGGAAGTCGACGGGTTGAAAAACGTTGCGATACCTGATATCGGACAGGCCGAGGAGACAAGGACCCTAAAAGGTCCGTTCTTATGACCACACCCAACGGTAGAGGAGGAGGACTCCCAGAAGGGCTGGTCCCTCACTTGGACGTAGAGGATGTTACGTCCGTCTAAGAAACGACGACTCGGTAGTCCCTTCCGAAACAACACCACATTGACTAAGTGTTCATTGATATGTATAAATTTCGTGTGTTCAGTCAATTGGACTGAATGTACATGTGAACCCTTTCGTTGGTGTTGTTTTCGCCATTGTATCGGTAATGAAGGTTTTTCACAGAGGAAGAGGAAGAACACAAATAGAAAACAAAATAAAAATAACACCATTGTAAATTACACTCTAGATGAAAGAAGTATTTTAAAAGTTACGTGTCATGTCGTAACAACTTGTCCGTGTTATAACACATAGACCAGAGGTCTGAAATAAGTAGAATACAATTCTATCGTAATTAACTTAGTGATACTATTAAACAAACTTTACAAGTGGTTAGACACTTTTTTCGTCTTGGTTATGGTGATTGAGTGGACGATTTGACTTGACAACAGAATACAATACTGGGTCCCTTGGGACTCAGTGGTTGATTCCTACCTCTCCCCGACTTTGACTTTCCTCCGACTATCTGTTTTAGTAAATCTATGACCGACTATTAATGTGAAGGGTCCACCGAATCGTCATTTCTTAGTAGACGGTTACGTCCTCTGCACCCAAACTAAGGACCCAGTCCTTCTAAGGGACCTCTTCCTTTACCGTTGGGTGAGGTCATAAGAACGGACCCCTTTAGGGTACCTGTCTACTCGGACCGTCCGATGTCAGGTACCCCACCTGACATCCAATGGGTCCTTTGGGACTCAGTGGTTGATTCCTACCTCACCCCGATTTTGACTTCCCTCCGACTATCTATCTGTTTTAGTAAATCTATAACCGACTATTAATCTGAGTTAGAGAGAGAGAGAGAGAGAGAGAGTGTGTGTGTGTGTGTGTGTGTGTTCAGAAGTAGTAGACTCCAACCCTTCTGTAGGGGTCACAACCGGTCAGTCACTTGTGTCCGACTCGGTGGGACCTCATCGGGCGGGCTCCCGAACGTACAGGAATACCGTGGTCGGGAGGTTCACCCCTCGGGTCAATGTGAGGCAGATAGACGAACTCGTGGTTCTAGTCGTCCCCCTTCAATAGAATAACAGAAATACGACCATTACTTATTTGTTAGTGTTGAGACATCTATATACCTACAGTTATAGACAGTATGTTAAGTTGTTGAAGGACCAACTCTAGTGTGTAACTATGTATCTTGACTCACTTGGTTTTTTCACACCAAACGTCGATTGTCCTTTGTTATTGTCTTTCGTTTTTTTTTATCCTTTAATGAGAAGACTTTTGTAGAGGTGTTTTCATTTAATGAATTGAAATGTTTCAAGGTAAAAGGAAAGAAAGTAGGACAGAGAGAGGGATTGGGGGACTAAACGACAAAAAAAAAAAAAAGTCAGTGAAGTCTGATTAAAGAAAGGTATATTTGTCGATCGTTGAAACCTCTCAAATTATAGGTGGGGTCCTAAAACGAAAGAGAAGACAACAGAAAGGTCGTCGAACTCTGTCTTAGAGGGAGAGTTCAGTAAATCCGTCGACCGGGGTAGTCAAAGGAAGAGTGGTAGACGTCAGTTCTGGGAGTAGAGTAAGCTTATGTCGTCGTGTTCATTATGGGTAACTACTTTATCAAGGAGGGAAGTCGTATACCACTCGAAAATAAGTAATAGTTCCCTACGAAGGTTTGAGAAGAATCTTGTTTAAAGAGAAGTACAAAGGACTTGATTTATCATGATATCAAGAGAGGGATTCATTTGGTACATGGTGATGTCGCTACAAAGGTCTGTCATACTCCGTAAAAAGGACTACAAAGAGTAAACGTTAATCACATATGTATAAGACGTCCTAGTAATTTATAGGAGTAAGGTAAAGTACCAGAAAAGACGTTGTTGTAAAGGGTTAGTGAAGAGTCTTAAGCTATGACCCTGGACTTTGTCTGTAGAAGTACATATGGATGAGGATTTTGCGATACTAAAGAAGTCATCGGTACATGTCTACACTCTCAACTTGGTATTTCTTCCGACTGTTGGTTTCTTAACTACGAAAGTGACACCAAGACCTCTTCTGAGAACTCTCAGGGAACTTGACGTTCCTCCAGTTTCGTCAGTTAGGATTTCTTTAGTTGGGACTCATAAGTAACCTTCCTGAGAACGACTTCGACTTAGCGATTTGGAACCGGTGGTCTAAACTTCTCGGTTGAGTAACCTTTTCTGAGACTGTGACCCTTTCTGACTCCCATTTTCCTCTTTTCCCTACTATCTCCTACTCTACCAATCTGTCGTAGTGGAAAAGTTACCTGTACTTAAACTCGTTTGAGACCGTCTATCACCTCCTGTCTCCTCAGACCGTACGACGTCAGGTACCCCAGAGTTTCTCAACCCGTACTGTATCGTTGACTTGTTGTTGTTACTGGTGTATGACTAGGGATGACCAAGTCGTGGGGTGTTTCTCTGGGGAGCACCCCAATAGTCGGGAAGACTACGTCAAGGGACTCTGTACCCGTGAAGACATGTCCACGTGATCTTCTTTCGGGACCCTTTTCTCTTCCTCGTTGTTCTTAATCTATACAGTACTTACGAGTGACAACGTGTGCCACTTAAGAGACTCACTCACACAACACACGAGTCAACACAGGTTGAGAAACGTTGGGGTACCTGACATCGGACGATATGAGAAGACAGGTACCCTAAAAGGTCAGTTCTTAGGACCTCCCCCACCGACAGAGAAAGAAGTCCCTAGAAGGGCTGGGTCACCAGCTTGGACGTAGGGGACGAAGGGGACGTAACCGTCCACCTAACAAGTGGTGACTCAGAAGACCCTTCGGGTCACTTAAGAAATACCAATATGATTTGTGTTGTCATGAAGTCTCTCCTTTATGAATCGAAATTCCTTTACGGTTACTTTCCAGTTGTGTTCTGGTGTAAGGTAGTTAGGTACATCAATAAGATTATAATTTACTAAATTACCCAGATAACTAAAGTGTTCTCGTGAAGAGGTATCTTCGTGACTGAACCCGTGTTCTTAACGAAACCCAAACGGACTGAAGTAACGTAACTACTATGTTTGGAAAGTCCATGTAGTAGTTGAGGAACATAGCAGAAGGATCATACCCATCGTCCGTTGGGGTGGAGGTATAGAGACGTAAGGAAGGGAGGAGACACAAACGATCTGTGAGGTTCCGTTCATTAATTAGTAGTGGGTCAGAAAAGGAGTAAACATTTGATCCTTTTTGTTATTTACGTCAGAATACTCTTAAATTAATCTAACAAATAAATTTTATGTATACCTTCTAACTATTAGTATTTAAGTTATCGAAAATTAAACACAAAAGAAAAGAAACCGAAGAAGGAGTAGGAGAATAAAAGAGGAGTCAGAAATATTAAATAAAAGGGAACGAATACCGAGGGGAGTCCAAGGGGAGGTGAAGGGAGGTGGAGACGTAGTAAGAGAAGGGGGTCCGAAGAAAGAAAGGAATCCTTAGATAGTCGGTAAACTTTAAGTGTATGACTATTCTCGTAAAATCGTAACGATTTAAACTTAAAGAACTGTCGTTTATAACTCTAGTAGTAAGATTAAAACTCATCTTTGACCCTTCGATGTGTACATTGCAATTTGGGATCTCGATGACTACCTCGATAAACGTAAGATTCCCCTTCCCCCTTGTGTCGAAAGAAGACGTTATATTTCGTTATTTCTTTTCCGAAGGGTTACAACCGACATGTAGTTTTAACAATCTGTCACAAACTTTTTGGAAAACCGGTTATGTGTGGTCTCATTTTGCTCAGAGAGTCACTTTCCGGGTTCTTGTCCATCTAAATGGTCCTTTCAGTTGTTATATCGATAATGGTAGCATATCGATAACTGGTATAGTGGTCTACCAGTTATGACTTTAGTCTCACTAACAAAAGAAACGTCGGTTTCTGCGTCTTCGAGATATGTCAGTCGTTTTTGTTCTACCCCTCGACTGATACCGAGTCTAGTACTTTAGGAATGACGTTTTAAGTCTGAACTTCCTTCTTCCCTTTTAGTGATTTGGTAAGTCCCTACTGGATTTAGTTAAAAGGAATACCAATATGTCACCTTCACTGTTTATCTAAGTTCCCTAATCTAGGGTATCTGTCTCATATCCTACTTGATACCCGCCTCCAATCACTGTAACATGTCCTCCGTCCCTGGTTCTGGTAAGGGTTCCTTTTCTTTACGTTTTTCCGTTTTACCAACAGACTGCTCCGGAATCGTTATCGACTCTTTTCTTCTCTTCGATTTCCGTTTCCTCTTTTCCTTTTTATATGAGTAAACTTACGTCTCACTGTCTTATCGTTCCTCTCTATTCTTTCGGAAGGAGTCGCTAGTTACTTTTCTTTATCTCCTTTTGTTATCTTATCCTTTCAGATCTCTAAAGAAGTTCTTTTAATCTCTATGGGTCCCTTATAAAGTACGTTTTTATCCGTGTTATTTCCTGTCTTTACCATACCTGGATTCTCTTCGTCTTCTATAATTCTTCTTCACCGTTCGTATGTGTCTTCTTGATATGTTTTATTATAGAAGTACTTGGTCTATTGGTGTTACCACACTAGTTAGAGGATCTCGGTCTGTAGGACCTGACACTTCAGTTCACCCGGAATCCTTTGTAGTGATACTTGTTTCGATCACTTCCACTACCCTAAGGTTAACTCGATAAAGTTTAGGATTTTCTATTTCGACACTTTCACAACGTGAGTTATACGGTCGTTTAAACCCTTTGAGTCGTCACCGGTGTCCTGACCTTTTCCAGTCAAAAGTAAAATTAGTGTTTCCTTCCGTTACGATTTCTTACGAGTTTGATGGCGTGTTAACGTGAGTAGAGTGCGATCGTTTCATTATGAATTTTAAGAGGTTCGGTCCGAAGTTGTTATACACTTGGTACTTGAAACTTTACAAGTTCGATCTAAATCTTTTCCGTCTCCTTCGTCTCTAGTCTAACGGTTGTTGACAAACTAGTAGTTCTTTCGTTCTCTTAAAGTCACTTTCTAGATGAAGACGAAAGAACTGATATGGTTTCGGAAACTGACACCCCTAGTGTTATTTGACACCTTTTAAGACTTTCTCTACTCTTATGGTCTGGTGGACTGGACAGAACTCTTTGGACATATGTCCAATTCTTCGTTGATAATCTTGACCTGTACCTTGTTGTCTAACCAAGGTTTAACCCTTTCCTCATGGATTTCCGACATATAACAGTGTGACGAATAAATTGGAGATACGTCTTATGTACTACACTTTACGGTCCAACCTACTTCGTGTTTGACCTTAGTTCGAACGACCCTCTTTATAGTTATTAGAGTCTATACGTCTACTGTGGTGGGAATACCGTATTTCGTCCGAGAACTACTTTCAATTTCTCCTTTCACTTTTTCAACGGAATTTTTAGTTGTAAGTCTTTTTATTAATTTTTTTTCTTTTCTTTTTATTCTAGTACCGACATTCTAGAACAGAGTAGTCAAGTCAAGTCAAGTCAGGTCAACGGGTCAACACAGGTTGAGAAACGCTAGGGTACTTAACGTCGTGCGGTTCGGAGGGACAGGTAGTGGTTGAGGGCCTCAAATGAGTTTGAGTACAGGTAGCTTAACCACTACTGTAGATCCGTAGAGCAGGAGACAACAGGGGAAGAGGAGGACGGGGGTCAGGGAGGGTCGTAGTCTCAGAAAAGGTTACTCAGTTAAGAAGTGTACTCCACCGGTTTCATGACCTCGAAGCCGAAATCGTAGTAAGGAAGGTTACTTGTGGGTCCTGACTAGAGAAAATCTTACCTGACCAACCTAGAGGAACGTCAGGTTCCCTGAGAGTTCTCAGAAGAGGTTGTGGTGTCAAGTTTTCGTAGTTAAGAAGTCACGAGTCGAAAGACGTGTCAGGTTGAGAGTGTAGGTATGTACTGGTGTCCTTTTTGGTATCGGAACTGATCTACCTGGAAACAACCGCTTCATTACAGAAATGAAAAATTATACGATAGATCCAACCAGTATTGAAAAGAAGGTTCCTTATTCGCAGAAAATTAAAGTACCGACGTTAGTTGTAGACGTCACTAAAACCTCGGGGGGTTTTATTTCAGACTGTGACAAAGGTGACAAAGGGGTAGATAAACAGTACTTCACTACCCTGACCTACGGTACTAGAAGTAAAAGACTTACAACTCGAAATTCGGTTGAACAAGTGAGAGGAGAAAGTAAAAGTTGTTCTCCGAAAAATCAGGGAGAAGTGAAAGACGGTATTCCCACCACAGCAAACGTATATACTCCAATGACCATAAAGAGGGTCGTTAGAATTAAGGTCGAACACGAAGAAGGTCAGGTCGCAAAGAGTACTACATGAGACACATCTTCAATTTATTCGTCCCACTGTTATCTGTCGGAACTGTATCAGGAGAAGGAGAAACCTTGGTCAGACAAAAAGGTACAGGTCAAGATTGACAACGAAGAACTGGACGTATATCCAAAGAGTTCTCCGTCCAGTCTACGAGACCATAAGGGTAGAGAAAGTCTTAAAAGGTGTCAAATAACACTAGGGGTGTCAGTTTCCGAAACCATATCAGTTCTTTCGTCTTTATCTACAAAAAGACCTAGAACGTAAAAGCTACTAGGTCGCCTACAAACGTTAAACTAGAGACGAAGGAGACGAAAAAGATTTTGGTCGACCTTGTAGACCTTCAATTACCAATTGTATAATGATTTCGGACCGAACCTCTTAAAACTGGTAATGAAATGATCGCACACTCTACTCATGTTAACACGCCATCAAACTCGTAAGAAACCGTAACGGAAAGAAACCCCAACCTTACTTTTGACTGGAAAAGGTCAGGACCAGGGTAGTGAAGTACCGTTTATCTACCTCTTTGTTACCCTTGTCACGTTCTGAAACAAAAAAACACCCGAGATTTTAGTGACGTCTATCACTGATGGTGGTACTTTAATTTTCTGTTAACAAGGAACCTTATTTTCGATACTGGTTGAATCTGTCGTATAATTTTTCGTCTCTGTATTGTAATGGTTGTTTACAGACAGATCAGTTTCTATTATAAAAAGGTCCTCAGTACATACCTACACTCTAAACCTGATATTTCTTTCGACTCGTGGTTTCTTAACTATGAAAACTTGACACCACAATCTCTTCTGAGAACTCTCAGGGAACCTGACGTTCCTCTAGGTTGGTCAGGTAGGATTTCCCTTAGTCAGGACTTATAAGTAAACTTCCTAACTAATACTTCGACTTCGAGGTTATGGAACCGGTGGACTAACCTTCTTGACTGATTAACCTTTTCTGGGACTACGACCCTGTCTAACTTCCGTCCTCCTCTTTCCCTACTGTCTCCTACTCTATCAACCCACCGTAGTGATTGACCTGCCTGTACTCAAACTCGTTCGAAGTCCTTAGTCACTACGTGTCCAATCGGACTGTACGACGTCAGGTGCCCCAGCGTTTCTCAACCTATACTGACTCGACTTGTTGTATTTGGTCGAAGTTTTATAAATATTCTAACATTCTTTCTGAAAGTACTAAGAATACGTCTAATCTCAAACCTTTTGTGACTAAATTTCACTGTGAAACATCCTGTGGAAGATATTTGCTAGTACACTAAATTGTGTGAATACATAATACTTTATTCGACAATGATAAAAATTCACTATTTGACTACGAACCTTTCCAACTCCCGTCCTCCTCATCCCCCGTCGTCTCCTACTTTAGTAACCTACCGTTGTGACTGAATTACTTGCACTCAAACTCGTTTGGGGTCCTCTATTACTTCCATTCCTTTTAGTTCTCACGACATCAAGTACCCCAATGTTTCTCAACCTGTTCTGAATCACTGAGTTGTTTTGTCTTTTCAAAGTTTCTAACATTTCTCTAAAGGACATATGACGTTGAGATAAAACGTATAAGGATTGAAACGTAAGTCAAGTCAAGTCAACGAGTCAGAACAGACTGAGAAACACTGGGGTACCTAACGTTGTGTGGTCCGAAGGGACAGGTTGAGGACTTCGAACGAGTTTGAGTACAGGTAGGTCAGTCACTACGGTAGGTTGATAGAGTAAGAGACAGTAGGGGAAGAGGAGGACGGAAGTTAGAAAGGATCGTAGTCCCAGAAAAGGTTACTCAGTGAAGAAGTGTAGTCCACCCGTTCCATAACCTCGAAATCGAAGTCGTAGTCGGGAAGGTTCCTTATAAGTCCTGACAAAGGGAAATCTAAATGACCAACCTTGAGGAACGTTAGGTTCCCTAAGAGTACTCAGAAGAGGTTATGGTGTCAATTTCGTAGTTAAGAAACCACGAGTCGAAAGAAATATCAGGTTGAGAGTGTAGGTATGTACTGATGACCTTTTTGACATCGAAGCTGATCTCTCTGGAAGTAACCATTTCATTACAGAGACGAAAAATTATACGACAGATCTAACCTGTATTGAAAAGAAGGCTCCTCGTTCGCAGAAAACTAAAGTACCGATGTTAGTGGTAGACGTCACTAAAACCTCGGGTCCTTTTATTCCAGACAGTGACAAAGGTAACAAAGAGGTAGATAAACGGTACCTCACTACCCTGACCTACGGTACTAAAATCAAAAAACTTATAACGTATATAATCATGTTATGTAAGTAACATTGATTATGTTGTTGTGATTATCCAATAAGAAGTAAGTCAAACGAGAACTTTAACAAAGGTAAATAAAACCTAAAAAGAATCAAAAATAGGTTAAAGAAAAAGACAGGGTCCAAGGGTAGTTCGTATGGCGTAATGTCAATCGGTAGTATAAAGTATAGGAAAGAACCGACACTGTCAAAGAGTCTTAAAGACAAAAAAAACTACTGGAACTGTTATGACTTATCATAACCAAGTCATCAAATTTCTCATACGGTGTCAAACCCAAACAGTCTGTAAAAACGTACACATACACACTAATCTGTCTCAAATACCTAGTAACTTTGTTTCTAAGTGTCTCCTTTTTTCGGTAAGAGTAGGATATAGTTCCAATATATCATAGTTATACTAAACACCGACAACCACTGGAATAAGTTGACCGATTCGATCTCAAACAGTCTAAAGAAAAGACATTTCAAGGAGAAAATAGAGGAGAAGGGGAGGACAGCAGAAACTTCCAGTGATACACTTCGAGTGTAGATTCCTCACCCCTCGTTTGAGGTGAACTTCCTTCCTTCTCTTAGTCTTATTACCTAAACCTAAAAAGAACGTATACTTTGAAAAGAGAAAGGGGATAAGTAAATGAAAAAGTCAGTAAATAAAGGAAATTAGGTATGAGTACCTATTAATAAACCTAATATTAGAGAATGAAGAAATAATAACGGGTTTAACAACTTCGAAACAAATAACCAATAAAGTCAACCAAGAACACAGGTCAACTGACACACAAAAGAAAAGATAAGATAAGAAAAAAAGGAAACTCGTGAACCGAAGACCGTGGTGTTCTACATAGAGAAGAGTCTCTACAGTAAATAAATGAAAGAAGGACATAAAAGTCAAACCCGGACATCAAAGGTTCTTGTGTCGTCTATAGTATGTAGTAACTTTTCTAAGGAGTTACTTACTTACACGTACCGTAGATGTTTACAGTCACCTCTCGTCGTCGTCTTCTTTTTTATAGGTTTTTTCGGTATTCCTTGTTTACATTATTGAGTTGCTCATGGTGTCTTACCTTACGGACTCGGACCGTGGGTTTCCAGGAATTTAACGAAAACGTAGTACTTAATAAGTCGTACATAACAGACAGACTTGTAAAGACTCCGAGGGTTCATATTCTACAGACTATCCAAGATGATTTTGGGGTACGTATATACGTGTGTAAGTAAATTACTCTTTCTTTTTACTTCTTTTAAAAAACTTTTCATTGGTAATCTTCAAACATTGTCTTTTTACATAAAAAAAACCTCTCTTATGATATAGATATAACTTGTTGGATAAGTGATACTTACAGTCTCAATGTTTGAGAATAGTCTATTATACTGTTACGGACTTTAGACCGTTCTTATGATCTCACCATTGGTAAGGGAAGAGATCCCCTAGAAAGGGGTGGTCCCTAGTTTGGGTCCAAAGGACGAAACGTCCAGCTAAAAAATGGCAGACTCGGTGGTCCCTTCGGGACTTTAGAGATGTCTATTCTAAACCACAAGCTACCTTCCCCTCGTACATGGGGTCGTAGATGAATGAAACATAGAATTTTACGTAAAAAGATTCAATCGGAAATCGACTTCCACTTCAGTCTATTCTTTTGTGTTAGACAACTTCGGTTCGAGTTTCAGGTACTTCAGATTACGGCATGTGGCAGGAGTACTAGAGAGACCTACTTGATTTGTATTGAATATTTCGTTTTAAAGATCCTGGGATCTCTTTTTACGGTAAATCCTTTATATACAGTGTGTGAAATTTAGTGTTTAGTACCGGGTAGAATACATAAGACATTAAATGTTTTCACATATATGAATACGTTTAAAACGTGTATAGTAAATTATAAATTCAAAAGAAGAAAGTTTTTTAAATTTATAATAAGTTTGAAACACGTATAATATGTTCTCAAAGTATGATACTGATAGTTCCAATAATCTAATTAGTACACTGAACATATATTATTAGTTCACCATACCGTTCATTAATTTACAAAATAAAATTATTTCTTTTGTAACGAAAACTACTAAAAAGAGGGATTTATTTAACTCGAGTAATAGAATGGAAATGTTAAATTGGAGTCCCCTTTAATTTTTCAACTGCTACACTCCACTGACGAAAACGAAAATTGGAACCATCTCGACACACAGGTGGTCAGTCGTGTAACTACTCGACTGTTGTAGAGACATCCGACTCTCTGTCCTGAAAGAAAAGAAACTATTTAATGAATTGACCGAGAAAAGAGACAGGACAGTGTCTTGGAACAAAGAAAACAGGAAACCCCTTTTTTTATAAATTTGAAACAAGAAAAAGAGAATAGAAATGGAGTCCTTATAAATTACACGTTCTCGTGTCACAATGTTAATCGACCCACCTCTCCCGTAACCCTTTCAGTGTTATTTCTCTCCCTTTTTCTTCTGTCTCTCGTCCTCCATCCTCTCTCTCTCTGTCTGTCTTCTTAAAGATAAATGAGATTTGTCTAACAATTATTACAATCTCTAGTCGTGTGATTATTTATTGTTTCGTATCTGAAGGATTACTTTTTGTGGTTCGAAAATTTTATTGCGAATTCGAAAGTTCTGTATTCTATGTCGGAGACGGAAATTATCGTTAGAGATGTCGATCTTTGGTTACTGTTGTACGTAAAATTATTATTCTGTTTAACAAAGATAATCATAATATTCGTATAAGAGGAACCGTTTAGATTGTCGTTTCTATCTTAAATATTCTAAAAATTACAAAGGTAAGTACACCCAGAAAAAGAAACTAGTGTGAGAAGATCTTTGGTTTCTCATTTCTTAGATATGAAATCTTATACTAAACTCAGAACAAAGGTTTCCTTCCCTCTACTTTTCTTTATGGTACAAGAATCTTTCGTCACAAGTTCCGAGACCCCATTTTATTTTATACCACGTTAAACAGCCTACCACTCCGACGCCTCACCTTTACTGTCATCTCAAACATTGTGCGAGTGGAAGTACAGTTAAGCGGTTGGATCGTCCTCCTTCGACTACTTCTCAGACTCTTCTTAACATCCCTAACCTAAATGGTGAATGGACTCTTATTCGTCAATAATCTTGTACTTTTGATCGTCTTTATAGACTATTTTTTTGTCTTGACTCTTATACGTTTTACTGACGGATTTGGGTGTACATACATCCTTGTAGGAGAACACAAACACATTTAAACGTGTACATACATGTCATCTGTGGAAATTAGTGTGACAATCATCATCAATTCAGCGATACAGTGTAGACTGAGAACGCTGGGGTTCCTGACATCGGGTGGTCCGAGGAGACAGGTGCCCTAAGAGGTCCGTTCTTAGGACCTCACCCAAGGGTAAAGGAAGAGTTCCCCTAGAAGGGTTAGGTCCCTAGCTTGGGTCTAGAGGACGTAACGTCCGTCTAAGAAATGGTTGACTTGATACTCTCTTCGGGCTAATGTGTCGATGTCCGTCTTTTGTAGTGTTAACATTTTCACCATTTGTCCCCAAAAAGAGTCCTCTCCCGTAACTTCCACTACGAAAAAAGGGGGGAGACACAAGATATAAAAATTTAAAATATAGTATATTGTTATGACAAAGATATTTCCTGTTTCATCTTAACATAACAAAAGAAACAAAAAAGTAACTAAGTAAATGAATATTAAAGTCCGCGTGCTCATTGTTGTGGTAAGTTTATATTTGATCCTTTACACTGACTAATAAATTTCAATTTTAACTTGATTCTTTACCATGTAGGAAAATTTAACTGGACAGTCGTCCAATAGTTCCTACTAAGAGAAACTAATAGTCGACACTCCTACTTTTACTAGACCATATAAATTAAAATTTCATAATTGTCACTATTGGTGAGTTTCGAAGTTAATTTGACCAAACCTTAGTATTATGTAAGTTACTTTTTCGTATAATACCGTAATCGAGACATAAACTCTTCCATGTCATCGTTACACAATACCTATTGTTTTACGAAGATCTTTTCTGTATAACTTGGTTCAGGAGGTAGTTTATCTTCGTCATTAACCGTAGAAACCCACTATTACAAATAAAAAGCCAGTCAACTAACAATCACATTTTTGTAGGGTGTGTGGACCTTTCGGTTTGACGAAGAAGTTAAACACATTTGACAAAACTTAAATTAGAAAACGTTACTATAATGTCACTTGAAAATTTACTTCTATTGTGTAAAAAATTTTGAGTCTAAATTTTTCGGGTGATAGTATTTTAATTGAATTGGAGAATGAATTACAGTACGATTTTTATTGGCCTTACCTTAGATCGACACTTTAACGTCTTTGCATTGTCGTTTTGAATTAATAAATCCAACAACTTGATCATAATTTGTTTTTTTAAAGTCATAGAGATTTGATTACTTTTGGTTGTTTTTTTAGTGAAGATCCGTGACTAGACACTAGTGACTCACAGAGAAGACGTTCAAATACACTTATTGATTGAAGATTATCCCAGATTACCCCAAAGAGAGTTAAAAAGTTTTATAACATTTCCAGATTTAATGTCTATAACACAGATTTTGTGAGTTTCACGTGTAATAATCTCACTCGCATATCGTTCACTTCGTTGTCAAAATTGATTAGACTGTCTTAGAATTACAAAAGACCTTAGAGAGTGATCACTTGTCTTGTCTTTCAAGTCTACTTGAAGGGAAGGGAGAAACAAGGTTTGACAAATAGATTGATACTTGGTGAAAAGGCAGGAGATACTGGACCTTAAAAGGTAAACGTTTTATTTAACTCTTTCTTTTACTTGATAAATCTCAACTTTATATATCCTCGAATTTCTAATATCTCTTCTCTGTTTCCACTTTAATAGAAAAGTAATAATAAATCGTTCGTAAATCCTCTAATACTCATTCCAATCATATATTCTACGAAAACTTGACACCACAGTCTCTTCTAGGAACTCTTGGGGACCTGTCCTTTCTCGAGTTTGGTCACTAAGGATTTCCTCTAGTCAGGACCCACAAGTAACCTTCCTGACTACGATTTCGACTTCGAGGTTACGAAACCTGTGGATTACGGTCCTCGGCTGAGTAACCTTTTCTGGGACTACGACCCTTTCTGACTCCCGTTCTCCTCGTTCCCTGTGATCTCCTACCTACCAGACTCGTTCGAGGTCCTCTACCACTTCCTGTCCCTTCGAACCGTACGACACCAGATACCCCAGTATCTCAGTCTGTGAGTTTCTCAACCTGTGCTGACTCGTTGACTTGTTGTCATTGGTGTCTTTACATAAAATGACTAACTGGATTTTTATATAATTTCCAATCAACGAAAAGTCTATTTCACCTTTATATATACAGTCCCAATCCATACAAATAAGTCACAGGAAGATCTCAAAAATGTCTTTATAGATTAAATCAGGTGTATGTTTGAAGTACGTTACCTATATCAAAAGTGGTAAAACGTCCGTTCTTTTGTCCTACCCTCTTCGGTTCTACGAACCGGTCGTAGTGTGTTGAGTACTCTCTAAGTAGTCTTAGTCTTGACACAGAGATACTGACTGTAGTTTACCACGAAAAGATAACGTGGAGTCCCTTACTTTAGGTTTGGGAACTCTCCTACTTACCAACGGAAGGTCAGAGTCAATGAGACAATTTTGACAACATAGTAAACGAAAATAGAGTTACTAGTCAACTTCCAAAACGAAAACGAAGTATAACCGACCGACACGTAGTTGTGGAGAGGGTGATTCGGTCAACCGTGTCCTCGTCCAAGGTACCGTTATGTACGAAAGGGTCGAACCGAAACTCGGAGACTTTATATAATGTTTCCGAAATTTGATTGTAAAAGATTTTACGTAAACTCCTTGTCTAAAGATTAATATGTGTAATTACTCTCTGTCTTTCTCACAGGATGCAAATACTACGTTAACAATTCATAAAAGTAACACACTTACCTATCAACTAGCAAACTTCATGACTACAGAATGGTCTCTTAGTCAAATGGAAAAACGGATTTTGGGAGAAGAAGTATTCGACAAGTTTGAAACTGTAGAGGAAAGAAGAACTTTGTGATATGCAAATCCGAAGAGACTCTGGATTATAGAACGAAAAAGGAACAAGAGTGACAAGTC
This sequence comes from Capra ibex, assembly GCA_006410555.1. Taxonomy (NCBI): domain Eukaryota; kingdom Metazoa; phylum Chordata; class Mammalia; order Artiodactyla; family Bovidae; genus Capra; species Capra ibex. Next base: position 54,579,014 of record SJYO01037955.1, read on the forward strand.
AGGAATTCTCCAAGGAGACGACCAAGGTTCGGGTACCACTTTAGAAATACACAAACCCAGTGGGTCTCAAGTCTAGAACCACAAAAAGGGAGAATCCTTTATTGTCCGATAGAGCACGTAACTGACACATGGAGACTTTAGGTATACAACTTTAGGATTTAAGGTCACAGTATTAAAATCGTCTACCCCGGAAACCTTTAATTAATCTAGTACTTCAACCACAGGAACACTACCATAATGTTTATATTTCATATTCAGTGAGTCAGCACATGTTGAACGTTGGGGTCCCTGACATCGGACGGTCCGAGGAGGTAGGTACCCTAAGAGGTCCGTTCTTATGACCTCACCCATCGGAAAGGGAAGAGGTCCCCTAGAAGGGATGGGTCCCTAACTTGACCCAGAAGACGTGACATCCGTTTAAGAAATGACAGACTAAGTGATATCAATTCACTACCCTAATCACGGAAATATTCTCTTCTGTACCCTCGAACGAAAGAGAGACGAGAGGATAGGTCCATTTTGTTTTACTCTTCTGTCCACAACATTGTTCCATTTCTCGAGGGTGTCTTGGGTGGGTACGACGACGGGAGTAACACCTTGGGGTAGGAGTCTTGACATTCTTTGTTTACGAACGACAAATTCGGTGTGTCAGACTATAAAACAATATCATCGGGCTTGATTCTGTTATGGGTTACTGTAATCGACACACTATAATAGGTAATTGACACACCCGTAGTTTAGGACAGAGGTATAACCACTGAAAATGTACAGTTAGAGGTCGGAACTGAGGAAGACACTCGGGGTCTGATGTGTCACCGACGAGGGGTTGTAGCCGTGACGTTACAGAACAACTGTTTGTCTAGTCCGATATTTACCGATACCCTCCGTCAGTGTACTCTAGTCTTATTTTGTTTATACTTTCGAACTAACATTTGAAAGTAAATTATTTGTGTACTGAACATCCCTCTGACCCCTCGTTTTGTGTTGATCTCCTAATTAAACCTCCCATTCTAACCCCTAGATCCGGCTCTATCGAGTTCAACGACAACAACAAGTCAGTGGTTTAACACAGGGCGAGAAACATAGGGGTATGACCTCCTTGATTGTGAAAATGAAATATAAATATTAGGGTAGTATCCCTACGGATGAAATACTGGATTAATTAAGGGTACCCGGAGTCGAGGATTTTAATACCTTCAGACGTCGTACAGTCCGGAGACGCAGGAAGTAATGAAGGGCCTCAAACGAGTCTGAGTACAGATAACTCAGTCACTACGGTAGGTTGGTAAAGTAGGAGACAACGGGGGAAGAGGAGGACGGAAGTTAGAAAGGGTCGTAGTCCCAGGAAAGGTTACTCAACCGAGAAGAGTAGTCCACCGATTTCATAACTTCGAAGTCGAAGTCGTAGTTAGGAGGATTACTCACAAGTCCAACTAGAGGAAATCCTAACTGACCAAACTAGGGGAACGTCAGGTTCCCTAAGAGTTCTCAGAAGAGGTCGTGAAGTCAAACTTTCGAAGTCAAGAAACCACGAGTCGGAAGAAGTACCAGGTTGAGAGTGTAGGCATGTACTGATGACCTTTCTGGTGTCGGAAGTGATATACCTGGAAACAACCGTTTTACTACAGAAACGAAAAGTTACGTGACGGATGTAAATAGTATCTAAAGGAAGGTTCTCCGTGACCCGAAGGTGCAAGTACCGACGACAGCGGTAGGCGTTACTGACATCTCGGGTTCTCTCCTGCAGACAACGACAAAGGTACAAAAGGAGCAGATAAACGGTCCTTCACTACCCTGACCTACGGCAATAGAATCAAAAAACTTATAACTCAAAATTCGGGCGAAGAAGGGAGAGGAGAAAGTGGAAATGGTTTTCCGAGAAATCAAGGAGAACATTTTTCCGTTTTTCTATCGACTTCTCCTCTCCATTTGTGACCGATTTCTCTTACTACGGTGTAGACTTCCGGATACTGGGAACCCTGTAATGTTTGAAGTACAAGGATCCTTATCGAATTTCAGTCGTTCCGATACAAACGACATAAATTACGTTCGTTCATTGGACTATCAAGTAAACTTTAAAATCAAAGCGTTTCAAAAGTGACATCAATTTTACTAGATCACGTGGAACCATGTATTTTTATAAAAAATTTTTTAATACACGTATTTTCTTTTTTAAGAACAAAAATTGGTTGAAAAAGAATCGTCGTTTAAATAATTGATACACTTGAAATGACCTTTAACTCGGTAATATTATAAAAGAGGTAGACGATCCTCTTTGTCCGTAAAAAGATTTCAATAACGATCCATTTATAAGAAAACATCCCAAAGGGACCAACAGATCACCAATTCTGACACGGAAGACACTTTACTTTTATAGAGGACTGTATAATTATCCGTTCCTTACAGTGTCGGAAATCGTTAAAGATCGGAGGTTTACACTTACTCCCGAGGGTTTTGTCTAGGTCATCTACGACGACGGGGGGTGTCAAACACCTCCTCGATCCCCTTACGTTCTTCGACCCACTTGTTCCCTTGTTCTAACCGGGGTCTATCGACTCCACGTATACTTCCTCACTCAAGTCACTCGGGTATCCGAACGTAGAAGGGGACGTCTCTTACGATTTAAGGAACTATCGACTCGAAACTACAAGTCTGACGGACGAGGGGAACAACATTTGAACGTATCTCTAGCCGAAGAGGGGAGGGGAAGGGGACGGAGGAACCTCAGAAAAAGAGTCTCGATGACAGAGGGTCCGAGTCCCCAGGATTTGTAAGAGTGGTTTATTTTCTTGTGAAATGAAAGTCCAACACTTATTTAAAAAATAATCTACGAAGACTTCGTCCCCTATACCCAAACTAGGGACCAGTCCCTCCATTCTAGGGTGTACGGAGTACCGGATTTTTGGTCTTGTATTTTGTCTTCGTTATAACGTCGTTTAAGTTATTTCTGAAAATTTTACCAGGTGTAGTCTTTTAGAACTTTTTTTTTTTTTTTTTCTTGTCAAAACCTACTGACCAAAGAAGTGGTAAGGAAGGGGTCAAGAAAAGTAAAAATACACTGTTTATATTACTATATTTTCACTATTTAACTACATTAAAAACGACCAGGAGTTTTTTTTCGTTTCATTAATAAATCCTTGTTTCAAATATTGTCCTATAAACTCACATTTAAAACTGTACTAGTCAATTACGTATAAAGAAACTCTTTACACACCTCTCACATTTTTGTAGTTTTAACTCGGAAGTTTATAATATAATCGAGAATCCACATCGTCTTCAGATTTCCTTGTGTTTTGTCAGTGAGAGGTGAAAACTGATGTACATGATCGGTGGTGACTTAGATGTTTTATAGTATCTTACATATACGTATTTGTGGACGACAGATAAGGACTAAGGTGTGATTAGTCTTTGTGTTGTCTACCGGATCCCACAGACTAAAGTCTCGTGGTCTGTAGTCGACACAGTTTCTTTTCCCTAAGTCCGAACCAACCGCCCTACGACTGGGAGTTCTTAAGTTTACTAGTTGTTATGTGTTCCCTTGTACGACCCTTTACTGATAGATTAATGTTTGACAGACACGTCAGACGTTCACTTGGCCAGGTCAGGTATTGACCTCGAGGACCCACCTGGTCCCAGTCACGACAGTGCACTTTCGTACATCGTAATAACGGACAATGACAGTTTCTTTCTGTTTCAGAGAAAAGGAAGAGAGAGGAGTCATATAAGTTTAAGATAGGAAGGTATATCTGTACAATCGTGTCGTTCCTGATAGTTAAGAAACTAATTTTATAGACTCTGTGAAATGAAAACCTTCCGTAATTTGACGGAATTTTAAGTGTATTTGGACCCTTAAACACCGTTATTATATTAAAATATTTAGTCTAACGTTTTTACTCTAATATACCTTTGAAGGTAAATGACATAAACTGATTTTTATATTCTAAAAATAACCTTCATGTTATATTTACCTCATCCAATCATGACTAAGTATATAACTATAAAATCATAGATATTAACTATGAAAGTACGTTGACTGTTATTTTGGTATATACAATTCAGTGAAGTCAGCACAGGCTGAGACACGTTGGGGTATCTACCGTCGGGTGGTCCGAGGGGGCAGGGACCCTAAGAGGTCCGTTCTCGTGACCTTACCCAACGGTAAAGGAAGAGGTTACGTACTTTCACTTTTCACTTTCACTTTAGCGAGTCAGCACAGGATCAGAAGTGCTGGGGTACTTGACGTCGGGTGGTCCGAGGAGACAGGTAACCTAAAAGGTCCGTTCTCATGACCTCACTCCACGGTAACGGAAGAGGCTTTTGGTATATATTACTACGAGGTTTATAGGTATCTTATTTCTATACTAATTATAAGATAAAATTTTTATCAATTGTACCGGATTTTACACGACCTATTAAAAATACTTTATGTTTATTACAATCCTTTAATCATAAACAGTCCTTTCACAAAAGAGACTGAAGTCCCTGAGTGGTGACTCTGTCAGCAATTTAAGTAGAGTCGTCCCTACAGATTTTTATGATTTGTCACATAATGATTTGTCTCGTAATTTTGTCGTTAAAATGTCAGAAATTATTACTTTCTCGTAGTAGAAATTAGGAGTCTTGAAGTTATATTTAATAGGTAGAAGTTTTATACAAATATTATAGTAACGGTGTAAACCAAATTGTGGTATTCTCTGACGGAATTTTACAATGTGATTTTTAGATCCCTCTTTTAAGTCTTTGAGTTAGAACTGTAGATTAAGAAACAACGACGACGACGACGATTCAGTGAAGTCAGCACAGGCTGAGACACACTGGGGTATCTGTCGTCGGGTAATCCGAGAGGGCAGGGACCCTAAGAGGTCCGTTCTTGTGACCTCACCCTACGGTAAAGGAAGAGGTTCCGTACTTTTACTCTTCGGTTTCACTTCAGCGAGTCAACACAGACTGAGGATCGCTGGGGTACCTGACGCCGGGTGGTCCGAGGAGACAGGTACCCTAAACGGTCCGTTCTCATGACGTCACCCCACGGTAACGGAAGAGGAAACGACATTTACAGTAACGGAGATTTATACTTTGTAAAGGTATTTTTATTCAAAAATTTTCATGAAACAAAACAATTAAAAGACTTGTTCAAATAGTTGTCCTTCTACCCTATCTTCGTCATATGACTTGTCTATAAGAACTATGTATGACAAGTCGACCACTGAATGTTTCTAAGTATTTTCCTTCGCTCCCCCTCACGAGGACACACGAGTCAATACAGACTGAGAAGCACTGGGGTACCCGATATCGAGTGGTCCCAGGAGACGGGTACCTTAAAAGGTCCGTTCTTATGACCTCACTACAAAAGACAGTATGTAGTTGTACTTATAACATTTCATTAACGGGAGGTTAATTTTCATTAATTAAAAATTTTCCTTTGATTTTTTTAATTCTTTTTTTATGACTTCACCCGACGGTAAAGGAGGAGGCCCCCTAGAAGGGGTGGGGTCCTACCTTGGACGTCGAGGACGTAACGTCCGTCTAAGAAATGGGCGACTCGGTAGCCGTTTCAGAGACGCAACTTTTTGTTACCTGTCTAGTATGTATACACGACGACGACGACTCAGCGGAGTCCGCACAGGCTGAGACACGCTGGGGTAGCTGCCGTCGGGTGGTCCGAGGGGGCAGGGACCCTAAGAGGTCCGTTCTTGTGACCTCACCCAGAGGTAAAGGAAGAGGTTACGTACTTTCACTTTTCACTTTGCCTTCAGCAAGTCAGCACAGGTTGAGAAACGCTGGGGTACCTGACGTCGGAAGGTCCGAGGAGGTAGGTGCCCTAAAAGGTCCGCTCTCACGACCTCACCCCCGGTGACGGAAGAGGCTGTATACGAGACTGTCACAGTATAGTGACTAATGAAACAGAACAAGCACATACAGTACCGTAAATTATTCAAGATTCGACCTCATTAATTTACTAGCGAAATGCATTTCTTTCATAAAAAACACATCTACTTAAATCCTCATAGAGTACATAGTTACCTCTTTTATACCTTATTCTGGTCCTTAGTGCACTTCAAGGTTACTTGTATGTCCCCTTTGCAGTCCAAAATTTTCACAAGGGTTTCCAAGGAGTGTTATAATTTCTGTCTTGACGGTATACTAGGTTGTTAGAGTCAAGACACAATTACGTAGGTTTCCTTTACTTTACTGCTGGAACTTCTCCAATAAAGTACTGGTATAAGTAGCGTCGAAATCAGTGTTGTAGGTTCTGTACCTTTGTGGGACGTACAGATAGCGGTCTACCTACTTGTTTCTTTTACACCGTATCCCTATTTTGTCTTATAATAAATCGGTGTCTTTCTTCCCTTAGGACTGTAAGCACTGTTGGACCTACTTGAAGTCCCGTGACGTTATACACTTCACTTAGTCTCTCTCTTTCTGTCTATGATTTGGTAGAGTGAATACACATCTTAGATCTTTCCTACTTAAGTATCTTTGTCATCTACGACCACCGATCCCAAACCCCGACCTCTCTTTGCTCCACAACCAGTTTTCCCATGTCTGGAGACCAATACTCTGTTTATGCAAGACTCCTAGACTACATGTCGTTCCACTAATATCACTTACTATAACATAATGTATGAACTACCAACGATTCTCTCTACAAAATTAACAAAGAGTGGTGTGTGAGTGTATGTTTATTAATACACTCCACAACCTTAGTAAATGATTGAAACCACACTATTGACAAAGCATTATGTATTCACATAGTTGGTTGTGTAACATGTAAAATTTAAGTGTGTTACAATGTACTGTCAATATAGAGTTATAACCGTAAGTTTTAGAGGACGTGGGAGAGTCCCAGACTGTAACGAATAGAATGGATAACCGACGAAATCTATTCCGTCCCCGTCACTTCACTTCCCTTTCAACGAGTCAGCACAGGCTGAGACACTGGGGTACCTGATATGTCAGGTACCTTAAGAGCTCCGGTCTTATGACCTTACCCATCGAAAAGGGAAGAGGACTCCTAGAAGGGTTCGGTCCCTAGTTTGGGTCCAGAGGGCGTAACGTCCGCCTAAGAAATGGTCGACTCGGTTTTCCCTTCGGGTTTCCGTTCCCATCATCCCCATGTACGATAATGGACATCCACTGAGATTTCCCTATCTCCACTTAAGGGGACGAGGTTTGTGTAACCTATCCGTCATAGTACTCTAAAAAGGGTGAATATTCTCAAACACAGAGGGGTTAAAATTTTACCGTGTCTCTATAATATATGTCAGACACAGTAAAATAATCTTAAAGTTGGAAGTGTAAGGATATGTGTCTCTATTAAAATTCGGTTTATTCTTGTAACACCACGATAATAAATCTGACTCTTAATAGGTCCTATACGATGATAAAAAACAAGAAGGATGACTGAGGATGGAAGGAACCAACCCTTCTAAGGGACGTCTTCCCAATTCGATGGGTAAGGTCATAAGAACCCGAAGGGACCATCGAGTCTACCATTTCTTAGGAGGACGTTATGTCCCCCGGACCCAATCTAGGGACCTAACCCTTCTACGGGACCTCTTCCCTAAGGTCATAAGAACGGACCTCTTAGGGTACCTGTCTCCTTGGACCACCCGATGTCAAGTACCCCAGTCTTTCTCAACATGTACTGACTCACTGATTCGTCTCGTGACTGAAGATGGATGATAAAATTCATATGTTATACCGTCTCTCTCTCTCTCTCTCTCTCAGTTGATAAAGAAGAATGAGATTCACAGTACAACCACAGTAAATAATTTTACACAAAAGAACTAACAGAAATCCAAAGAAAGAGAGAAATTCATGTTTTATGTGGAACTAGTTTTACCCCAGTCTCACAGCTGATAGATTCGTCCACTTTTAAGTGTATAACGAAAACTGAGGAGGGTTTGATGGTCTTACAACAACTGACCTTCCGAATAGTTATCGTATTTCAGTCAATTACATATAAAACATAATTATACAAACACATAATATATGGTATAAGAATATTATTTCATTCGATCTCTTTTGTTTTACAACGATTCTTTTAGTATTCCTTCTCTTTTATATAAATACTATGACATGACTAAATACGTATTACATACAAATACAGTAGACAAATGTTCTAATTAATAGATAATCACGGATGTAGTCGTAACAGAAGATACTATGTTTTGTTACATCCACAAGATTGTAATCTGCGGTGTTACTTTCCTAGCACACTTTTTCTCTACTAAGTGCGTGACTAGTACTTCTTCGTCATTATCCTGAAGAAATCCCATCAGAGGACTTTGACTATGTTGACAAAGTACCATCGAATCGGATATGAGATTATTTATTCAGTAATATTTTAAAAATACCATATGTCATAGTGTCTGTCACTTCCTGTCCCTTCGGACCGTACGACGTCAGGTCCCCCAGTGTCTCAGTCCGTGCGAACTCGCTGACTTGTCGTTGTTAATGTCGTTATGAATATTATGTCATAACCTTTTATTAATGTATTTTTTTGGTGAAAGCACTATACTGTCCGACTACGAGTAAAATAAGTTAATTCTCTCTTCGTGTGTGAAATGTCATTACATTAAAAAACTTTCGTTCCAATATTTTGTCATTCTTTTGGTCGGATAATAATTAAAGTATAACTTGTAGTTAGTGAATTACAATACACTCCTATCGGATGGGTGACGTCCGGAACGTACTCCACAAGATACGTTCCTTATTGGTCCACAACTACTACTGCCACGGTTTTTGGAGTATATCAAGAACGGTAGGTCAATAATCTAGAAGTGGACTTCTGTAAGTGCGTATGTGTCGCCTACCCAAATAATTGACAGGTCGTCCTATAATAAACGATAAGTGAGTACCTTCACCCAGTAGTGCTTCCACGAGGAAGAGCGACGAAAGACGACCCATCCGTCTACTCCTCCTCTTCCCCCTACGCAGGACGATAGAACCCCTACCGACTCCGTCTTCTTCGCCACCTCCACCTTCCCCTCCGTCCGTCTGAACCACATTCGTAACGTTAAAGACAAAAGTAAAGAGATATTTACAAAGGTATACCACGGTTGGGAAGAAGGCGACGAAATCAGAGTCCCGGACAATAGTGTCTTCTCACGTACAACAATTTCTTCACTTTCTGTCAGAACCAAAGAGTCCTGAGAAGACGGGCAACCAGATTGCAGAAGAGAAAAACGACTGTGACGAAGAAGACATAGAAGGAGGAACAACAGACCGTGGTCAAGTCTTCGAACGTAGAGATAATCTAACAGAAGACAATTAAGGAGACCCCGCCGCAGATAATCGAGAACTTTAAAGAGGTTCTAGGTAAAGAATTGTGGGAAGGGGATGGACAAAAAAGGATATAGAGAAAGTACTGCAGGAATTAGCTAAGTGAAAATTTAGATACTTTAGTACCGGTTATAGACCTGTGTCAAAAGAGGCTATCCTTAAATAATAGAGACCAAACTACTAAAAAGAGCCGAAAAAGATATCACTACCGTAGAAGTTACTATATTACGAAGGGTCGAAAGTACTGCAAAAGAGACTATTTCAACAGAAGGTATCGTGACTGTTACAAAGGTATCTCAAGGTACACATTACTCGGAAACTCAAGAAATACTAGAGGACAAGATCTCCAACTTAATTTTCGGAACACAAACTCCCGTTTCTCCAGTGAAACTAGGAAAGTAACAACTTGAGTACCCCAGACCCGGTGGTCCCAGTGACGGGTTATAGTTATCTTGAAATTTTAAGTCAGGGAATCATTATTCCATTAGGGAATGAAGTTCCTGTTTCGTAGTCACCCTGGTTGGTTGTCTTTTTTCTAGGAGAATAGGTCTGAAATAACAACATGTTAGTTTTCTGACCACAAAACTTTCGATCATAAATAGAAAAGAGAAGTTTCAAACTTTCAATCGTCGAAATCTCTGTTCCTGTCGGGGCTAGAATTTGGGTTGAGAGTAATCTACACGTGGTCCAACGGAAAATTAGAATACACCACTTGAAGAGAGGTTAATCTTGATATAAACATGGACCGACTCGATTCCTCATTTACCACTGGGTTAGTATCTGTCTGTCTTGGTAAGGGGTTGTAACCACTCCACCAATAAACCTTCTCTAAAAGAGATTCCGGACTGTAACGAAATTAAGATGTTTTACGGATATAAAAAATTCTACGAAACAGAGAAGTCTACAATGTCAAGACTCTTAAACCCCCTCAAAAATTAGGTTATTTTTGTCACCGTAGTTCCAAGAAATTTTAGAACTGGTAGAGACCTTATAATTTCTGACGTTAAATTTTGAACATTCCTTACTGTGAAACTACCTATCAAAGTAGTTATGAAACCTGAGGCAATGGGACATTTTACACACGGACCTCTCTTGAAAACACTCCTGCACGGACTTCGAGACTTCTGTGCAAATTAGGTGGTCTCACTTGTCCCGGTGCTCCGGGAATAACACCTTGTTCGCCTTGGAACTGATTCTCTACACTCACTTCGTCAACTCCTATTGAGAAGTCTGAAGGGGGAATGTGGTACGCACACGTATTAGCTTTGGAAAGGAGATCAAGCGCACTCAGTGTCAAAAGAGAATTCGAGTATGTGCACGTGGGAAATATCTGGGACCCTCAGACTCCCGGCACTTAGTACCTTCTAACGGTCTTGCAGAATCAAAATTGTCACACTTTTGTCGTCAAGGAAGAACAAACCCATGATCGACACAATCGTTCTTTTCTAAGACTTTAAATTTTTATACTCATCATATAACTTGTGCTACTAATTCTGTTACTTAACGTACGTAGAGAAATTAGAACTCCCTGGATATAACCGACTAGATCCGAAGAGACACAGAACCTACGAGGGTATTAAGAAAAAGTGGTTATCTCCCCTTAGATAATCGGTCGAGTACTTTATAAAGAATCTTTTTCCTTTAACGTCACTATACAAAATCCAATTTCTAAAACGACTACAACGATTCAAATACAGGAAATTCTTTATAAGTTAGTTGTACGAAAGTAATTCATGAGTTTTACGTGGTCCTCGTCGATGTGCATTGACCTTCTCTTTACTGTCTCACGGATTGGCGTCTAGTAGAAACCACATAATTTTGTGTATTCGAAATAAATAAGGAGCTATTTTCTATATGTGTTTCACCATCTTCCGTTTTCGTTTCTGAATAGAAGGGAGTTTCGGTTCTTTATATTCGATTTACTATTCAAGAGACATTATAATCGGAAACTATACGACAGATTACGATTTAAATACCACTAAAGATATACTACGAACATTAAGTAGTTCCTTCACGGTAATCAAATAGAATAGAATAATTCGATTTTCCTTAAGAGACGGTGGTGTGAAGGGGAGAATGAATACCTTCGTAAAAGAATATCTATTTGGTGAGGAAGTTAAAACAAGTAGAAATAACTAACAGATATAACTACGTTTTCTGATGTCTTTTATTAGTGAAAGGTTCCTTTATTTGAAGTACGGTATATGAAACTCTTCTCTCACTTAATTTAGTTAGAAACACTTTCCGTCGAATCGTTGTTTTAAAACAATTACACTTATGTAAACTAGGTCAGAACGAGAAGACTAAAATAAGGCTTCCGCATTGACCTTGGTTTTACCACCTGTTAAGTATAAGTTCTCCGGTTGTAGAACCTCTTTTCCCTTCCCAACTCCTTATAATTATTCAAAAGTACAACACCATACGTTTTGAGGATTTGACGTGTTCACTTCACTTACTCTTTTATTCGGTTGTTTTGGACTTGTAGTCTCACATTACCAGTCAAATAAAGGTTACGTCTCCTCTATCTTTGACCTCGACTCGTGTATTCTACAAGAACCTTGTGACCGCTATGTTATCCGATATACAGGCTGTTAACCTCTCGATACGTCATCATCGTTGCCACTTAGTCACCATCGTTAAACTTTTAAAATTGTGTCTCATCCCAGTCTGGACATGACTTTACTTTACTAAACGAAGTGAGATCAATCTATGGAATCCTATCCCACTTGGCAAAGACCTTATTCTATTATAAGTTCAAAGTGTACACCTCCTCCGAACCAGTTTTCGAGACTGAAGGCATATTAATCTTAAGATCTTCTTTTCCTCTCTGACTCTCCGACCCTATCCCTAGACTATTAAAAAGGTTTAGTTATTTCCTTAGGGACAGAAGTCTAAGTTCTTCGAATCATGTACGTTCGGCAACTTTATATTTTACTGGTGTGGATCTGTTTAGGACCAATTTTTACGACTTTTATATTTTTCGTCTGTCTTTATTTTTATGTGTAGTGGTAGTTCCTCGTTCTAATTCTGACTGTCGACGAAAACAGTCGTTTGTGTTACCTTCAGTCTTCTTTATTTTAATATAATAATTTCTGACTTTCTTTTAAAGATTAGATCTCTAGGGGTATGGTTCACTTTTATAGTACGTTTATACGTCAATTTTATTCGTTCCTTTCTCGTTTATTTTTGTCTTAATAGTGGACAACATATTAATCTATATATATATTAATATATATCTATTATATGATCCAGATTGTATATATACAATATAATGATCTATATATTATAGTGATCTTTGTTTATAAGTCATTTTCTTTATAATTTCCATCGAAAGAGTGGTCTCATTTTATTAAGTTCTATCTTTTCTCTTTAATCCTATCTTAGTTCCTGTTGTCCTTCTTATTTAGATAACCTTTATATTTACTTATAATTGTAAGTCAAGTCAAGTCAAGTCAGAGAGTCAGCACAGGCTGAGAAACGTTGGGGTACTTAGCGTCGTGCGGTAATCTTTGGTTATTATTATTACGAGACATTATATATTTTGTCTATATATATATATATATTTATATATATATATTACCTGTTCGTGTTACTGTTATTTTATAATTTTTCAGTGACTACATTCACTTCAATATCGTAGTAGGTCGTGATCACAACTCTTCTGTCTCTATTTTATTAAATGAAATCCTCTTTTATTAAGTAACTTCATACAACATTAGAGGTTTCGTTGAGAACTTACATTTTGATTTCTCGTCTATTGTCACTAAGTACTCAATTAAGTTTTCTTTAATTTTGTCTCTCTCTCTTCTATATAGTTTAACCACTCTAGTTTTCTTTTGTTTACTATTCTATTATCTATGTCTACATAATAAAAGTTCTTTACCAAAAATTCGTCTTCCTGTAAACATATACACCACCCCCTACCCTCCTCCCTGGGGTAGAGTAGTCTGTTAACTCACATTTGATTTTAGATTTTATCATTCTGAAGAAAGAGATAAAACGTCACTCTTAATCGACCTTTACCCATACTCCTTTTAAATATCTCACTACCTTTATAAAACGACAACAAAAAAAAAATCACTAATAATGTGTCCACATACTATCCAAACGATTCGAGTATTTTGACGTGTCGATTTTACGTACGTAAAATAATTTACAATTATATAACATTATTTTTACCCTTCTTTTATAGATATCTTCCATTACGTTTTGTAAGGACTTTTTCCTATATTTAATTTCTTTACTTTAAATTCTAAAGATCTTCTTTTGTATCCTTTTTTTAGAAATAGTAGAACTCTATACTCCTTCTAAGAATCTTACGTTTTTGGTTTATACCATTTCCTTTACATTTATTTTTACACATGTGAAGATTCCTACAGTATTTCTTTTACTTTTACGTTGAGGGTAGACCAGGGTAGTCAAGTACCGTTTCTCTACCCCTTTGTCACTGTCTAAAATAAAAGAACCCGAGGTTTTAGTGACATCTACCATTGACAACGGTACTTTAATTTTCTGTGAACTTTGGATCTGTCGTATAATTTTTCGTCTCTGTAATGAAACAGCTGTTTCCAGACTATCAGTTTCGATACCAAAAAGGTCATCAGTACATACCTACACTCTCAACCTGGTATTTCTTTCGACTCGTGGCTTCTTAACTACGAAAACTCGACACCACAACCTCTTCTGAGAATCTCAGGCAACCTGACGTTCCTCTAGTTTTGTCAGTTAGTAGTTCCTTTAGTAAGGACTTACAAATAATCTTTCTGACTACGATTTCAACTTCGAAGTCATGAAACCAGTGGACTACGTTTCTCGACTGAGTAGTTTTTTCTTGGACTACGACCCTTTCTGACTTCCGTCCTCCTCTTCCCCTACTGTCTCCTACTCTACCAACCTACCGTAGTGACTGATCTACCTGTTCTCAAACTCGTTCAACCACTACCTGTCCCTTCGGACCGCACGAGTTTAGGTACCCCAGCGTTTCTCAGTCTGTGATGACTCGCTGACTTGACTTGACTTTCATGGATCTATTATCGTTATCTCAAACTACGTTTAAAGGACTCAACAAAACGTTTACACGTGGAAGGAGCAGGGTGGGGTACCTCCTTAATTACCCCCTGATACTCATGTGTCAGGGTCCGGAGGTCCTCGGATTGCCCTCACCTAGTAGTAAAGGAAGAGGTCCCCTAGAAGGGCTGGATCCTTAGCTTGGGTCCAGAGGACGTAACGTCCGTCTAAGAAATGGCTGACTCGATATTCCCTTCGTTAATACTAATTTAAACAACACCACTAGACACTAGTCACTGAAAACTACAATTGATGATACTGAGTTACTTTCGAGTCTACTACCAACCCTAAAAAATCGTTATTTCATAAAAGTTTAATTCCTTACATGTAACAGAAAAATTTGTATTACGATAACGTGTAAATTATCCGATACCGTATCGCATTTGTCTTAAAATTATACGTGACCCTTTGGTTTTCAAGTCAAGCTGACCGAAATGACTCTACAAGAGAAATTTGTAGACCTTTAGTTTGGGCACCAGACCTTAGTTTGGACATCAACGAGGTTCCAGACGGATATCAAGTTTATAACGACGAGGGGACTATGATGACGACAACGACGACTATGATAATGATTATAATGATCATGATGGTGAGCACAACATTGATGTTGGTGACGTTCATTGATGGTGATGTTGGTGTCGAGACTGATGACGATGGAGACGAGGACGGTAGGGGCGACAGTAATAATGACGATGACGAGACTATGATTACTGTAATAAGGAGGAGAAGGACGATAATGATCATTACGACGACGATCATAATGATGCTGTGGTGACGAAGACACTAGTGACATCGACGAAGAGGACAAGGATGGTAGGGGTGACAGTGACGATGACAAATGGGAGACGATGTTGAAAACGGTTGTAATAAGGAAGACGATGATTACGTGTACACTAACACCTATGATAGAACTGGTGATGTGGTGGTGGTAATAATGTGGATTAATCATATTATTAATAGGGTTATCAGTCCAAAGTTATCAATGATACATAGATCGAGATATACAAAATAGGGATAACTATGTGTCTTTAGAATCCTTCATCGGCGATATTTAATAACGTCAAAAGGTCTCGTATTGTTTCTATCTGTATACAATTGATAATGACGCCGAATGGTTATACGTGAAGACGTAGATCCTCGTTCTTGCTGATGTGTTCGGTCCGAAAACAGGTGAGTGTGCTGGTGAAGTTCAGTCACCGACATTCTAGCTTGTAAACCGATCGTAGCGGAGTCGACTACATGCTAGAGGTGTAAAGAGAGACGGAGTCTCTGTCAATTCCAGAGTACGGGGACTACAATTCCGGTCTTTTTCTACCTGCACTGAAAAACCTATTTCAGCCACTCACTTAAATACCTCGTCTCGAGGGTCACTTTGTCGAATCGTAGATAGTCAAGTCAAGTCAAGTCAACGAGTCAACACAGGCTGAGAAACGCCGGGGTACTTAGCGTCGTGCGGTCCGGAGGGACAGGTAGTGGTTGAGGGTCTCAAATGAGTTTGAGTACAGGTAGCCCAACCACTACGGTAGGTCGGTAGAGTAGGAGACAGCAGGGGAAGAGGAGGACGGGGGTTAAGAGGGTCGTAGTCCCATAAAGGGTCACTCAGTCGAGAAACGTACTCCACCGGTTTCATAACCTCAAAGTCGAAATCGTAGTCAGAAAGGTTACTTGTGGATCCTGACTAGAGGAAATCTTACCTGACCAACCTAGAGGAACGTCAGGTTCCCTGAGAGTTCCCAGAAGAGGTTGTGTGAAACGGAGATATGGTAATCAATTTTTAACTAGAATGAACAAATTCGAAGACTCTGACCCACAAACAAGTGATGAAGTACCCGAAGGCACCATCAAGTGTGCCATTTCTTAGACGGATTTTACGTTACACAAACTAAGGACCCAACCTTTTTAGGAACCTCTTCCCTTACCATCGGGTGAGGTTACAAGAACGGACCTTTTAGGGTACCTGTCTCCTCCGACCACCCGGTATCAGCACGACAGCGTTTCTCAGTCTGTGTTGAATCGCTGACTGTTCAAGTGCAAGTTATTTCAAATAGAATAAGTCTAATTATACGTAATCGTAATTTTGAATACATAATTATGTTTTCAGGCATCTTCTGAAATTTTACCTTAGATCATTTTATAATCTTTCTGTGGTGTATTCTGGTTCATGACAATTAATGTCATCAAGTCTTAATTATGTCTTCGATTATGCACCTCGTTATAAATCTAATGTACTTTTTCGTAAAGAATCTGAAGGTATAAGTAAGAACGTAAATTGTTTGTCACTTTCTGTTTGCTACACAGAGTGACTCGATTCTGATAGTTCCTTTATTCTTACGAGGTGAATTCATGTAGATCGGACAAAGAGGAGAAACTTCTGAAAGTCGGTATCTTACTTTTAAACTCACGTATTCGAACGACTCGACGTCATAACGTATACTTGTGTTTTTCCTTTTTGTATATAAGAGTCGACGTATTCATAGGTATCGTATTCAAACGTCGTTCGAATTTAATTATTCTTTATTATTGTTAGATTTAATATTTATTGTAGATTTTTTAGTCAATTTTGGTCTCTATATAATACACAATTATCGATACTATAAAGAGATAAGTACTGCTTACAACTAATGAAAACTATATGATTCACTTCACTTTCAACGAGTCAGTACAGACTGATGAACACTGGGGTATATGATGTGTCAGGTACCTTAAAACGTCCGGTCTTAGGACCTCAGACATCGGAAAGGGAAGAGGTCCCCTAGAAGGGTTGGATTCCTAGTTTGGGTCCAGAGGGTGTAACGCCCGTCTGAGAAATGGTCGACTCGGTGTTGCCTTCGGGAAACTATATGATTTATAATACGATTTATGACCTCTGAAAATATAAAAAAAGTACCAGGGAGTTTTTTAAAGTCGGTATTAACCCTTAAACACACACAAACGAACGAGTCAACACAAACTGAGAAACACCGGGGTCCCTGACATCGGACGGTCTGAGGAGTCTTAAAAGGTCCGTTCTCATAACCTTACCCCACGATAAAGGATGAAGTCTCCTAGAAGGACTGGGCCCTTAACTTGGACGCAGAGAACGTAGAGGACGTAACCGTCCTTGAAGGACCGTCTAAGAAATGGTGATTGCGGAAGACCCTTCGGGATGAACCCTCTATCTTCGGTTTAGTTTTGTGGTGTCGTTAAGTGTGGGGACCCCCCGACAACTTCCACGGTACTTCGGTCTCTCCATGTTCACTCAAGTCAAATGTGTTTTATTAATGAAAGTAAAGAAGGTAAAGGATACTTTACTCTCTAAATAGCGTCGTGGGAGCATAATGCTACTGTGACTATAAAGTTGTTAAATGGTTTCCTTGACCCTGAACTTAACTATCAGGATCTCTCTCTGCGACTAGAGTACCTAAAAAGAGTCTTGTTAAAATAAGAGAGTTTACGAACCGAAAAGGTTCTACTCATCAGTCCCCAGTGTTTTCACATAAATCAGTTTACAGAAGTAAGTTTTACTGTTCACAGTTTCTGTTTCACTTATTCTTCAGTCCCTTCTACTGTTCAATAACAGGTCGTGAATTTTAGACAATAAAAAAAGAGGTGTTCTTATATATCGAGATCAGACTTCGAACAACCGAAAGCCAATCATCTTTAGATACTTCGAATCTCTTCTGTTATTAACCAAAGGTAGATGACACTATTCTTTTGGTACTCTTGTGGTACTTAATTTATTATATTAGACAAACTATTTAATAATATTATATGAAAGTCTTAAAGTAATTCAAGATTTAATAATTAGGGTGTCATTTTAGGGTAAGATACAAGAAAAATTTTTAATTAAAAATTGACTTCCTATTAAAGAAATGTCTTAAAACAACAAAAGACAGTTTGGAGTTGTACTTAGCCAGTATCTATATGTATATAGGGCAGAGAGAACTTGAAGGTAGGGTGGGGAGATACAACGGTAAGAGACAAGAATAACTACTAAAAATACACGTCAACTAACCGTTTACTTTATATAACAAATCTATTTGAACAAGTCTTTATTAAATTCTTTGTGGTCCCTGTACGACCTTGAAGGATCTGTACCACGTCTTACCTCCACAAATCCTCTTCCTCTTGGTGGTTGGACTGGGATCTCCGTACACTTTTCGGTAGTCCTCCATTTCAAAATCTAGTCGGATCTATATCTCGAATATTGTTACTGAATCTCTCTGTGTCCTCGTTTCTCTACCAGCCTACAGTTGACTTCTGTCAAGCCTACATCTGCCGTACGGAGTCTATGTCTATAGTTATGAAGAAAGGGAAGAAAATAATAACCAAAGTTTTAATGATATAGAAATTTAACCTCAGATGTATAACCTTAAATGGTATAACGATGACTCTTGCTATAATAGAGGTGAGTTTTTATAATTGAAATTCCCGAAGTATAAAGTACTTCTATAACATTACGAAATGTTACAACACAGTCAAAGACGACACACCGTGGCCTTAGCCGAGATACATATACAGGGGAGGGAGAACTTAGAGGGAGGGTGGGGTGTAGGACGGGGAGATCCAGTAGTGTCTCGTGGTTCGACGCGAGGACCAGAACATGTCGTCGAAGGGTGATCGATCGATAGAATGTGTACCGTCACATATCTACAGTTCCGATGACAGAGTTAAACATGGGAGGAGAGAAAGGACGGGACACAGGTGTTCAGGCGAGAGACAGACATTAGGATCTACTTACATCTCGGAACAGTCTGTTTCACTTCAGTCTTTCTCTTTTTGTTCACAGTATACAATTACGCATATACAAAGTATATATATTCCTTAGACCTTTTGATGAACGATTAACTGACTGAGACTAAGTAACTCTGTTTTTGGTGAACTGTACGTAAATCACTTTGTAATGTACGAACGTCTGTTCCGTCAGGTTCTGATCTTAAGAAATCTAGACTCACCAGATTATCATCTATGTAATAATTTCATCTCACTATTTTAGAGATTGATCTGACTCTTCTGTCCGGAGTCTAGAGACACGAGTAAAGTCCCGTACATACGATTTTAAGAGTCCAAAAAGAGTCGATAATTTTAAAATTCTTCTTTTATAAATCTTCTCGACACTTAAAGTTTACTTCGGTGTCCGTAGAGTTTTAGAAGCCTCTTAAGATTCTGTGTATTGTTTGTGCTGTGTTGAATTATCGTACGATAAAAGGTATATTAGGTACTGTTTTGTAGAACCCGTACCTAAAGTACTCAAAGTCTCAAAATTAAATTGAAAGGGGAACCGTGTTTCATAACCCTACTTATTGAATTCATCTGTCATGGTAAAAGTCACTAAATTCAGTGAAATAAAAATTACCGTCTAAATTACGTAATTATTTCACAAACACCGTCCTCGTACACGTCTTTTTGTACGATCGTTTAGTGTTCCTTAAATGGTATCACGATGACTCTTGCTATAATAGAGGTGAGTTTTTATAATTGAAATTCCCGAAGTATAAAGTACTTCTATAACATCACGTATTATTCGACGAATAACCCTTTAGTTGTCGGTAATTTATTTTAAGTAAAGATACTCGAAAACTGTTAAATATTGAAAAATTATCAGGTTAGTGATATTTGAAATACGATACGTATCTCTATCCATATTTATAAAATTATTTAGAATATTTATTTATACGTTGAAATCCTCGTTTAGTCAAACCGTCTCACCAACTATACAATTTGATAATTACCAGGTTTATGTGTTAGTCAGTGACCACTACATGGAAGAATAACGACCTACACTAGTTATCTACCGATTGTGTCACAGGTTCGTCTGAGTGACTATACCTGGTCGAAGTCAAGTAATGGTAAAAACCATCGTGACTATAAACTCCAGACTGAAAGGACGTTTTCAATTTTTTTTTTTTTTTCTCAAATTTAAACTGGTTTTCTTACTAGACAATTTGGTGTCAAAATATACTGGTCCAAATATTTGGGTCTAGACCTTTTGAGAGACGGATATTATTTTACTTAAAAAGTTATTGGAATTCTAAGAAGTCCTCAACGAACATATAAAAACTCTAATCAACAAACAGTCAACGAAGTAAACGATAATAAAAGAGGGTGAGTCTTCCGACAGAAAAGTGGAACGAATATAAAAGGAAACAACACGTCTTCGAAAATTAAAATTAATCTAGGGTAAACAAATGAAAACGAAAATAAAGGTCTTAAGACCCTCTAACTAGTATCTCCTAGGACGACACTAAATACAACCTCTCACAAAACGGATACAAAAGGAGATCCTCAAAATGTCAAAGACCAGAATGCAAATCTAGAAATTAGGTAAAACTCAAATAAAAACACACGCCACAATCTTTCACTAGCTCAAAGTAAGAAAATGTTCACCAACTGGTCAAAAGGGTCGTGGTGAACAATTTCTCGAACAGAAATGAGGTAA
>SJYO01037955.1:55268928-55327457 GCA_006410555.1 Capra ibex
TTTTTCTACAGGAAAAGTAATATCCCCTGACCTTACGTTTTCATCCTTCAGTTCTTTGTGGACCTCATTGTCCGTTTAAACCGGAACCTTACGCCTTACTTCGTCCCGTTTCTGATTATCTCAAAACGGTTCTTTTACGTGACCAGTATCGTTTGTGGGAGAAGGTTGTTGTGTTCTCTTCTGAGATGTGTACCTGTAGTGGTCTACCAGTTGTGGCTTTAGTCTAACTAATATAAGATACGTCGGTTTCTACCTCTTCGAGATATGTCAGTCATTTTTGTTCTGGTCCTCGACTGACACCGAGTCTAGTACTTGAGGAATAATGGTTTAAGTNTTTGACGATCTGGTAAGTCCATACTGGATTTAGTTTAGGGAATACTAATATGTCACCTTCACTCTTTATCTAAATTCCCGGATCTAGACTATGTATCTCACGGACTACTTGATACCTTACTCCAAGTACTGTAACATGTCCTTTGTCCCTAGTTCTGGTAGGGGTACCTTTTCTTTACGTTTTTTCGTTTTACCGACAGACCCCTCCGGAATGTTTATCGACACTTTTCTTCTCTCCTCTTTTCGTTTCCTCTTTTCCTTTCTATATTCGCAGACTTACGTCTCAAGGTTTCTTATCGTTCTTCTCTATTCTTTCGGAAGAAGTCGTTAGTTACGTTTCTTTATCTCCTTTTGTTGTCTTACTCTTTCTGATCTTTAGAGTAGTTCTTTTAATTTCTATGGTTCCCTTGTAAAGTACGTTTCTACCCGAGTTTTTTCCTGTTTTTACCATACCTGGATTGTCTTCGTCTTCTATAATTCTTCTCCACCGTTCTTATGTGCCTTCTTGACATGTTTTTCTAGAAATACTGGGTCTATTAGTACTTCTACACTAGTGATTAGATCTCGGTCTGTAGAACCTTTCACTTCAGTTCACCCGGAATCTTTCGTAGTGATGCTTGTTTCGATCACCTCCACTACCTTAAGGTCACCTCGACAAAGTTTAGGACTTTCTACTACGACACTTTCACGATGTGAGTTATACGGTCGTTTAAACCTTTTGAGTCGTCACCGGTGTCCTGACCTTTTCCAGTCAAAAGTAAGGTTAGGGTTTCTTTCCGTTACGGTTTCTTACAAGTTTAATGGCGTGTTAACGTGAGTAGAGTATACGATCATTTCATTACGAGTTTTAAGAGGTTCGGTCCGAAGTCGTTATACACTTGACACTTGAAGGACTACAAGTTCGACCAAAATCTTTTCCGTCTCCTTGGTCTCTAGTTTAACGGTTGTAGACGACCTAGTGCCTTTTTCGTTCTCTCAAGGTCCTTTTGTAGATAAAGACGAAATAACTGATACGGTTTCGGAAACTGACACACCTAGTGTCAGTTGACACCTTTTAAGACTTTCTCTACCCTTATGGTCTGGTGGACTGTACGGAGAACTCTTTAGACATACGTCCAGTCCTTCGTTGTCAATCTTGACCTGTACCTTGTTGTCTGACCAAGGTTTATCCTTTTCCTCATGTAGTTCCGACATATAACAGTGGGACGAATAAATTGAAGATCCGTCTCATGTAGTGCTCTTTGCGACCTGAACTTCTTTGTGTTCGACCTTAGTTCTAACGGCCCTCTTTATAGTTATTGGAGTCCATACGTCTACTGTGGTGGGAATACCGTCTTTCACTTCTCCTCGATTTTTCGGACAACTACTTTCATTTTCTCCTCTCACTTTTTCAACCGAATTTCGAGTTGTAAGTCTTTTGCTTCTAGTACCGTAGGCCAGTGTAGTGATGTACCCTTTATCTACCCCTTTGTCATCTTTGTCACAGTCTGAAATAAAAAACCCGAGGTTTTACTGACGTCTACCACTAACGTCGGTACTTTAATTTTCTGCGAATGAGGAACCTTCTTTTCAATACTGGTTGGATCTATCATATAAGTTTTCGTCTCTATAATGAAACGGCTGATTACAGGCAGATCAGTTCCGATACCAAAAAGGACACCAGTACATACCTACACTCTCAACCTGACACTTCTTCCGACTCACGACTTCTTAACTACGAAAACTTGACACCACAACCTCTTCTGAGAACTCTCAGGGAACCTGACGTTCCTCTAGGTAGGTCAGGTAAGACTTCCTCTAGTTGGGACCCTAAAGAAACCTTCCTTACTACGATTTCGACTTTGAGGTCATGAAACCGGTGGAGTACACTTCTCAACTGAGTAACCTTTTCTGAAACTACGACCCTCCCTAACCCCCGTCCTCTTCTTCCCCTGCTGGTTCCTACTCTACCGACCTACCGCAGTGACTGAGCTACCTGCACTCAGACTTACTTGTCCCTCCGGACCGAACGGCGCTAAGTACCCTAGCGTTTCTCAGCCTGTCCTGACTCACTCATTTGATTTGACTCTTTATAAATGTCCGAAACCTCATATGATACAAATAAAATGAACTTTTCATTATATGTTACGGTATGAAAGACATTTTGTTCTTCTGGTAGGTCCTGTCTTAAAGAGAGGGAGTGAGACGGATGAAGTGAGTCAATCATTAACATTGGAGAAGGGGTTTTCCTTAGTGAGAATTGTCCCAGGTAGAAAGGTATGATTAGAAGTCACACATGGGTATTCATCTATTTCAAGAAGATATAGGAAAAAATGTTTAAAGGAAGAAATGTACATTGTCTTACTGAAACGGTAGAGAAGTATCATCACTTAAGTCAACATACGTATTGACGAGGGAAATTTTAGACATATCACATTACACTATGAGTGACTTTTTCTGGGACCACGACCCTTTCTAACTTCCGTCCTCCTCTTCCCCTGCCGTCTCCTACCCTCCCAATCCACCGTAGTGAGTTACCTGTACTCAAACTCGTTCGAGACCCTCAACCACTACCTGTCCCTTCGGACCGCACGACGTCAGGTACCCCAACGTTTCTCAACCCGTACTAACGCGCTGACTCGATTAACTGACTATCTACACATGAACTTGAACATCGGTTGTAAAATGATCGTTTGTAAATCCAACAAAGTCTAACTGGTAATGGGGTTTGGTTCGACGTCTCCTGGGAAACAGGTGTACGTCATCCTGTGTACCAAATAAGTGACGTACGCTCCCTACAATTTTCATCTTCACGACCAGTGTCCTGTGTGTGGGAATTATAGACTATCTGTGAGGTTCAACAAGAAATTTACCAGGCACTTTTCGATAGATAATTCTTTACTTTCACGAGAAAAAATATAGTGAAATATAAAGGTAGTAATTAGACAAATAACAATGGTTACACTATCCGTTTATAGTATAACATATATTTGAGATACATGTATATGTTAACTAAAATAGTAAACGAAGGTTAATGATACTTTATTACACAACAGTCTATCCACATAATCGTAAAGTTGAAGAAAACAATTACAGGAATAAATATAAGACTTACGAAAAGATACACCAGTAAACATATAAAAATAACGATGTTCCCCGAGTAACGTGTAAAAATATAATTTGGAAAGGACGCCATTTACCATACACACACAAGTAATCTGGTTTCGACAAGTAACATAACGTGGAAACCTAAAAAAAAGTTTAATAAAGAAACTTAAGACTTATAACTCATAATATTATAAGTTTGACCCAATATCTAAATAGGACCATTCAATATATTGCAAACAAATATGTGAACCTTAGAAATGATCGTCCTTATCTATACATGGGATACGAACGGTATCTGATATTAAAAACAGAGGTATCCCCCAAAGGGTGTGCCACATAACCATTTCATAGACGGACGGTTAAGTCCTCTACGTTCTCTATGTCCGCCCTTCTAGAGGACCTCATCCTTTACCGTTGGGTGAGGTCATAAGAAAGGACCCTTTATGGGACCTGTCTCCTTGGACCTCCGGATACCAGGAATCCCAGTTTTCTCAACCTGTGCTTACTTGTGTGTGTCATGTCAGGATAATTTGCAAAAAGTCGACTTTAAGACTAAATTGTAGAGGACTGAAAGAAAAAATTGACTAAGCATTATCTAGAAAATGGTATTATCTAGAAAATGGTATGTGAAGGAAAAGTGAAAAATATTGACAAGTTTCATGTCAAAGATCTCAGTTCGTCAACCCAGTCATTAACACGAGGTGAGTATTACAGTAAAACTCCTAATCCACTATACTAGGTACGTTTTGACCCTGATCACGAAGATTGTCTGAGTCGTATATCTTGCCATAACGAAATAAAGACCACACACAGGAACATTTACTGAAAATTGACTTAAAAATAAAGTAAAGTTTGACCCTCCTTTATATAGAGTAAGTTTAGATGACACTTTTGATTGTATATCGGAAAATATAAGAAGATAAGCTGAGTTAATTTATAAATTACTTTGTTTGAAAATATAGTTATAAATTGGGACACACTCTAGAGAGACTAAACTTTTCCTATTTAGTCAGTGTACGTAGGTAGTTAAAGGAGAGTGAAGAGTCCACAATTTTAGCAGATCTTAAAGTTAAAATTCAATAATTAAAGAATGTACACGGAACTGTAAGAATCCTTAACAAAGAATAGTTAACCTCAAATATAAAAGGAACCGAAAGGATATAAAGGGCACCGATATAAAAGGAATTAACACCTCAGTGTTTAGTTAAAGAAAAAAATTAAGTAGTAGTCAAAACCTATGACATAAACTAGGATTTAAGACTTGAAAGGTAGAAACATCATAAAAACATTAATTAGATGAGAAAAAGATCGAAGATTCCACCTTTGTATTTAACCACAAGGTTTTAGAAAGAAAACATTCCATTCGAGAATTTTAGCACAGAGGGAGATTTGAAACTTACTCACTCACTTTCATCGAGTCAGCACAGGTCAAGAAAAGGTGGGGTACCTGAGATCGGGTGGTCCGAGGAGACAGACAGCTTAAGAAGTCCGTTCTTATGTCCTCTCCCAACGGTAAAGGAAGAATTTGAAACTTATAAAATCGAAATTGTCCGGTTCTCGGTTTGATTCCTGTGAGACATTCAAGAACGGTACAACATGGTACGAATCAGTGAAATCAGGACAGGTCGAGAAACACTGGGGCACCTGACATCGGACGGTCCGTGGAGACAGGTACCCCTAAGAGGTCCACTCTTCTGACCTCACCCAAGGGTACGGGAAGAGGTCCCCTAGAAGGGTTGAGTCCCTACTTTGGGTCCAGAGGACGAAATGTCCGTCTAAGAAATGGTAGACTCGATGGTTCCTTCTGGGAAATTCATGAATATATTCTTAAAAAAAATTAAAAGATAGTTATGTTAAAACTTTCACATTATATTAACTCTTTAAAAATATTATGTCCCGATGATTACTTTTTTTACCTTAAGACTAAATCCTCTATTGTAAAGTGAATTGAACCCAAAGATATACTGTACAGTAATTTTACTCTTATTATCGTTGTGACCCTAATTCCAATTTCTCAATAGTGGATAAGTGGGAAGGTGTTTCCACTTATACTTCTCCAGTCACACTTTTCGGGACAGTAAGAATTTGATTCTAGTGTTTATAAGACGGTATTTGACTCGACATTCTACTCTAATACTAGGATGACAAATGATAAGAAACCCTTCATATGGTACTTTTAACTAAGAATTACGGCTTGACTTGTTCGTTTACAAATCGAGTGATTTTCAATGCTACAAACAGAATCTCGAAAAAGATGTTTATTGGTATAAAAAGAAAACAACTCCAGTTCAAAAATAAATAAATTCTGAAAAAATACACCTGGTAAAAATTTCAGAAATAACTTAAAGAATGTTATAACGAAGACAAAATACAAAACTAAAAAAACCGGCGTTCTGTACATTCTAGAATCGAGGGGTCCTAATTTGGACGTTGGGGAAGTAACCTTCCACTTCAGAATTGGTGACCTGATAGTCCCTTCAGGGTTCCGGTTCAAAAATCACTGTCATAATAAAATTACTGTATAGTATTTCGTCTTTTTGTACCATTGTCGTTTACGAGTAATTCTTTCAAAAACGTATATTAATATATAATCATGAGTTTTACTAGTCAAATCCGAGTGTTGTGTTTACAGAAGGTTTAATATTAAACTTTTCGTAGGATCTTGTAAGATATGTCCGGTGTTGTATGTGGAGGGGGTTTATTCAGTACACCCTGAATTAGTTTTCAATTGAATCTCAACGTTCGTTGTAGGACCAGATTAGATAAACCTTTACAAAATTCTTGACTTCGATTCCATTAACGTCAATTTCAAACAAAAATTCTTTCAGTTGTGAAGACTGTAATGTGAACCAAAAATGGACACACAAAAGTATAAAGGAGACTTTGTACTCTGCTTTACTTTTACAAGTTTCTATTTAGTGCACAGTAAAAGTTCAGTTAAGAATGGAAAGAGAAAGGGTCCTAACTTTTCCTACTACCTTCGGATCTCTGGAAAGAATCTGGAGACTCTGAAGGGATCTATTACAGGGAATAACACAAATAGTAGAACAAGTACTGTTGTCTAAAGAGATGACCCAGCGTTACTCCTCGGACCCGATCTAGGACTCCTTAGTTCTATTACTCTGGACTTCCCAAATCTCTATAAGTACTTTGAGCCCCAGGTAATTCCCTTTTATAATGTGTGTAGAGGTAATACGACGTACAATACTTCCGTCGCACAATGTGACTCGACCCCTTCTCCTTCTGCCCCACAACTTTACTGATGACGGAGGGACTGTCGCAGACGAGACCCACCTGGAGGTCGTCTCCTCCTTCAGTCTCCCTCCGACGTTAGTTTAATTTTCTAGAAACCATTTATTTGAGAAATTTATACTATTTAAACCATTTAACCAGAGAAATTACCCGAAGAAACCACTAAGTCTTCTATTTCTTAGACGGACGTTACACCCTCTGGGCCCAAGGTAGAGACTCAGTCCTTCTAATGATAACTTAATATATCAGAATTTGACGAAAGAGTTATTAGACAGTTGTATAATTGGACCTTTCAGGATACCATCGAAATTATTTATAACAAACGGACGAAGTAAGAGTATAAGAAAAGGGAGAAAGAAAAACTTGAGTGAAGGAGAGTGGAGGTGAGTGTGATAAAGTAGAGATCAAAAACTCTTTAAGTACCCACACTGGTTGTTCGGAAGGTGAAAGATTTAAGAAGGAATCTCTAGATCCAGTATCAGGTCCAGGTGTCCCTCAGGGGTGTGGTACTATACCACATTACATCGCGGATACAGGATGCCTTTGATTTGGAACTTGGGTCCGAACCGGACGGTAGGTCAGAACGAACCTCGGGATTTACCAAGTCTTTGTGATAGTCCAGAAGCGTTGGGTCCTCATCTTGTATCCTTGACACTCTTCTCCGTCGGTTTCTCTCCGGAAGGTTACGTGAGTCTTATTTACTCGACCCCCGGGTACCAGTGACTCCCTGATAACGGCAGGGCTACCTCCTTGAGACGGCAATTGACTTTTCGTCGGAAGGGTCCCCGTAGGTTCAGGTAAGTCTAACGGTGATGATTGGAAGTTTAGCAGTTGAAGTTCACTTGTTCGTCGAGAAGAGGTGAAGAGTCAAGTCAGTGAGTCAGCACAGGCTGAGAAACCCTGGGGTACCTAACGTCGTGAGGTCCGGAGGGACAGGTAGTGGTTGAGGCCCTCAAATGAGTTTGAGTATAGGTAACTCAGCCACTACGGTAGGTTGGTAGAGTAGGAGACAACAGGGGAAGAGGAGGGTGAAAGTTAGAAAAGGTCGTAGTCCCAGAAAAGTTTACTCAGTCCAGAAGCGTAGTCCACTGGTTTCATAACCTCAAAGTCGAAGTCGTAGTCAGGAAGGTTACTTATAAGTCCTGACTAAAGGAAATCCTACCTGACCAACCTACAGGAACGACGGGTTCCCTGAGAGTTCTCAGAGGAGGTCGTAGTGTCAAGTTTTCGTAGTTAAGAAGTCACAAATAGGAAGAAATATCAGGTTGAGAGTGTACAACAAGTTGAAAACACTTCCCTGTTACTCGTCTCCTCCATAGTCTTCGATACCAAAGTTAAAGTTGACCTCCTTGTATGAATTTATTCTTCCTTTTACACCACAAGTTCCTTAATACATAGTATGCAAGAGAGGAACACTTTCTGAAACCTCTACCTGTTTCTTTACAAAGGGAATACGGAAGGTTGGGCACACTAGGGGTGACGAGGACCCCTGAGGTCGTACACAGTTTGTTCAGTCAAATCGACGCTCGTTCCGGACTTCAAGTTTCGAGGGTCTTTCTTCACTTCATTGATTACTATAACGATGGGACCCGATACAGACAGGTGTAAGACGAGGTACCAAGGGAAGACGACTTGTCTTACCTCTTTAGTCTTGACACCCCCCTGGGGTACGTCCAAGACCTCGACTGTGACGTCTACTTTAAAGACGAGTAGTGGAGACTTACACTGGAACTTGGTAACTGACTCGGAGGAGGATGAAGTCGAAACAATAGAGATTTTACCCGTCTTATTCATAATAGGTGGAAGAACACAGTGGTATTCTTAATGGACTCAATTGTATTTATAATTCTGATTATAAACCGTAGTTCAATCCTCATAGATCATCCCGAAGGGACTACCGAGTCTACCATTTTGAAGACGGACGCCACGTCCTCTGAGTCCCAAGTTAGGGACCTGACCCTTCTAGGGGACCTCTTCCCTTACCGTTGGACGAGGTCATAAGAACGGACCTCTTAAGGGACCTGTCTCCTCGGACCGGTCGATGACAGGCACCCCAGCATTACTCAACCTGTGTTGACTTGCTGATTGTGAAATTCTCATCATTTGACAACGTCAACAAAAGAAAGGTTATCTATAATGTTCGGGACCATGAAATGAATTCTGTCTTATTAAATTTTCTATTTGGTTTTTGTCACAGAGGTTTCCGTAACTGAATCTACGAATCTTACAGTCTGGTCTTTACTAGGACTATCGGTGGAACAGTAACAAGTGACAAGTCAGTGATTCAGATCAGACTGTGGTAGACGTTGAAGTGATAAGATATACCACCGGTGACCGGTGTACACCAGTGACTCGTAATCTTTAAACCGACCAGACTTACTTTGTATTTAAGTTTATGGGTGGTCTAAAACTTCTGAATCAGGTCCCTTTTCTTATATTTTATATTTATTCATAAAAATATAACTGATGTACAGGTTTACTATTATAAAACCTATATGACTCGATCTTTTTTATATAATAATTTGGATTAAAATGGATAAACAAAAATGAATAAAATTACACCGTTGATCTTATAAAATTTACACAAAGTGTAATATAAAGAGACCCTGGTACGATTGGAGCTCAGTTGTAGGAGTAAGTGTCTTATGTTCGTAAGACAAAACACTGTCTTTAGGGTGTCATTCAAACATTGTCTTAAACCGATCTTAGTCACAGACCCACAACCCAGTTGTGTGAAGGATGATGTGACGCTGGAGTGAGATGTCTCTAGAAGAAGGTTTAGGTTTACCTCTTTACAAAAACTTTTTTCTACCTTTTTAGTCGTTTTATCTAATCCAAATAACACCCCAAAAAAACTGACCCATAAGAACCAACGAAAAGAGAAGACATTGAGTAAAACTTTAAAGATTAAGAGACGAGTGTAACCCTCTGTCCTTCTTTCTCAGTAAGGACTAATACAGTGTAAAACTTTTCTGTGACTTAAAAGATATTTATAGAAGGTTTGAGATCGAAGTTATTTTTCTCTGAGAGATTGGAAAAATAACAGTTTCAACATTGGGAGACGTCGTGGTTTGACACTACTCAGATATTTGTTTAGTATGTTTTTCCTCCGGGAAACAATAACAGACAACCCAAGTTGTGTGGGACTTGGGAGGTCTATTATTTCTTTCAATTTGTAGAGAGTTTCGGGACCCAAGTGTGTTTCTGTCATTGAGGTTCCTTTATAAAATCCGACCTACCGGAACAGGTGTCAGACCGATGAAAGGATCGTAAAAGGATGCCTTCTACGATCTCTGTGGACCTGAAGGTTCTTATGTGTACACTACCTTCCTTGTCTCCGGCTCCTGGACGTTTATAGGTAGAACTGTCTGAGGAAGTCCTTGTCATTCACAAGTTCGGATAAGGAACGAACCTAAGGAAAGGGTTCATTTCACTCTCACAATCAACGAGTCAGCACGGACTAAGAAACGTTGAGGTACCTGACATCGGGCGGTCCGAGGAGGTAGGTACTTTAAGAGGACCGTTCTTATGACCTCCCCCAACGGTGAGGGAAGAGGTTCCCTAGAAGGACTGGGCTCCTAACTTGGGCTTGGAGGACGTAACGTCCGTCTAAGAAATGGTAGATTCGGTGGTCCCTTTGGGTTATTTATTTATTTTTATTAATTATTTATTTCACCGGTAAGGTTCCACAGTGGGACTTAATACACCGGAAGTGTCAGACAGGTCAAAAGAGATTAGAACAAAGGATTTTTTTTTTTTTTTTTTTTCGTGTCTCGTGTCTGTCTTTTTGTGTTCAGGGTCCTGAAGGGACCCCTAGGCCACCAATCCTGTTCAGGGATAGACTGAGACGTGGTCGTATCGACTTATACCAACCTGTCTTGGGGAAATTTACGCGATCGAGGTTGTAGTTTACCAACCATAACGACAGATCGTAATGGATTAGAGAGAGAAGGTAAGTGAATGAGAATGAGAGAAGAGAGGAAAAAGAGTTTGAAGGAGGGGATCGGATGGAGAGTCGACTTCTAGACATAGGGTAAAGGGACCCTTTGACCTACGTTGAGACGGAGACACAAGACGGGTGGAGACCACGTGTCTACTCACCGGGACTCGACCTTGGGTGGTAGCAGAAGGGATTGGATCCTCGACGAGGTCCTTAGGGAAGGGAGAGAGGAGGGAAGTGGTTATAAAGAGATGATCCAGTAGAGGTAGAGACTAAGACTTGTAGAAATCTTTTACACATTGACAGAGAAGTGGGGTATAGGTAGAGGTCCATGGCACATAAAGAGACGAGGAGGAGTTTGGTTTGAGGAGGTGAGTGACGGTTTCGGAGTAGGGAATTCAGTTCAAAAACCACGGTGAAAACGTGACACACCGAGTCGACCAATTCTTAAACGGACGTTATGCCCTCTGGATCCAAGTTAGGGTCCCAACCCTTCTAGGGGACCTCTTCCCTTTCCGATGGGTGAGGTCGGTCAGGTACCCCAACGGTTCTCAACCTGTTCCGAAAGTGAAACGAAACGAGGTACCTCGAGTAAGAAATTCCGGAGGTCACTTCAGGGAATACGATTTGAGTCATCCGATTAGAGTTCAGTGGGAAATTAATATAAACTATGTCAAATGTTGAAGAAGAACGAGTTTTTGTGTGGGAGGACACAGAAGGTCCTACGAACGAGTGGACGTAGTAAGGACAAAATAGAATTATTCTTTTGAGAAGAAACGAACAAGGAAGAATAGGGTCATTTCTTAGACGGACGTTACGTCCTCTGGTCTGAAACTAGGGACCCAGCCCTTCTAGGGGACCTCTTCCCTTACCGATGGGTAAGATCATAAAACCGGACCTCTTAGGGTACCTGTCTTCTCGGACCGTCCGATGTCAGCTACCCTAGGGTTTCTCAACCTGTGTTGACTCGTTGATTGTAAAGGAGTAGAGTCGGGGAATTGAGAACCTTTGGGACTCCCGAGTCGGTAGGTTTGAGAATAAACAAAGACAGATGTGAGAGAGGCCCAAGGGTCCACCACAATCGCTATTTCTTGAGTGGACAGTCACGTCCTCTGTAATCTCTGCATCCAAACTTTGGACCTAACCCTTCTAGGGGACCTCCTCCCGTGTCGTTGGGTGAGGTCATAAGAACGGACCTCTTAAGGTACCTGTCTCCTCGGACCGCCCGATGTCAGGTACCCCAGTGTTTCTCAGCCTGTGTTGATTTCACTGAACCGTACGTACGTACGAGTGAGTGAACTCCTGGAGTAAGTGTAAACACGGAAAATAGATGTTTATATTCGATTATTCAAATACAGTTCGGACTCAGAGAGGTGTCCTCTGGTCTAGCATTCAGAGAAATAGGAGATTCGTAGACGTGGACCTCCAGATTACGTATGGATTTTGGAATGGAGAAGATTCGTCTCAGAGGTTAAAGGGTGTGTATTTTGTACCTAAGAGATCTTAAGGGGGGAACTAGTTATTTTTCTATTAAGGTAAGAGTGTCAACATTTTTGGCCTTTGGAACCTTATTAGAAACGAAGAGAAAACGTAGGTACACGTTGGTAGCTGTTTAGGAAGACCGAAATTTAATACTTGTGTTGTTTCTGGGGGTGGTGATGGTAAAAGAGGTTCTGGAGTGATAGAAAGACGACCTGGTCATCGGAGTTTTGACTAGAAGATAAAGTAAATGAGGAATCCACGATAAGAGTTGGTCTTCAACCCTACTAGGAGCATTCCTTGTTTAGTCTAGTACTGTGGAAAGAAGGGTCCCAGGACCTTCCGAGGTCTAGAGTCAGTTTCACTTTTAGTTTCAGTAGTGTCACTCAAAGCACCGGGGAGTGTTAGACCGAAGGACACTGGAGAGACTAGAGTAGGTGACAGAAGGGGAGGACCGAAATCGAGACGGGACACGTAGGACCGGAAGAACGAGAACAACTTTGACTGTTGGTACAAGGTTTGATTTTCGAAACCGTGGGAGATACGGGTGTTGGTCATGGATCAATCCATGAGGACGAAAAGAGTACGAGAAAGAGTGGGAATTTGATAAACAAAGAAGGGTAATGTGTAAAGTGATTATAATTGTAACCACTACAATAGATAGTGATAGTGATTATACCGTACTATAGTTTATATTATTTTATGTTACAACGAAAATATTTGAATAATCAGTAAGGGTTGATCTCAAATAAAAAAGGTGATCTCAAATCAGAAGCGCTACCTAAGACCAGGTAAAACAAATGTCGACTGAGGGGTGACGGTTTATGGTACAGATCGTGTGTCTTTCGTGAAAATCATTTACGATGTGAACAATTTAATTAATCAGTTAAGTATAGTGTACCAGTAGGTTGAATGGGAGTTTGGGAGATACTTGTCTATAGGTAATGGAGGAATCTATTACAAAGTAGGAGTCTTTCAATAGAGTATTTTAGTAACGTATTTTA
Source organism: Capra ibex (assembly GCA_006410555.1). Taxonomy (NCBI): domain Eukaryota; kingdom Metazoa; phylum Chordata; class Mammalia; order Artiodactyla; family Bovidae; genus Capra; species Capra ibex. The sequence continues at coordinate 55,282,024 of SJYO01037955.1, forward strand.
GGTAGTTCAACTGAAGACTGTCAACACATATTCAGGTGGATTATGTCAGTTTGTCTCATTTAGATTAGGGAGAGTATAAACCATTGTCGAGGCCTTTTATAGAAGTAATTCTAACGGATTCCTTAAGACTTCTCTTTTGTGGATTTTTACTCATCAAACTCGTTGCATTGTGTCCCCTACACTACCTCAAAGAGAACGAGCCGTAGAGTAAAAGAAGAACTAGTCATTGAAAACGGGTATTACTAGTCGTCCCGTGTAAGTACAGGAGTCTTATATAAAACTCAATCAAGTATCTGTAAGAGAACCAAGTGGTTTTCTAGGAGGACCTATACCAGACCTTTTAGAAGAAACAGTTAATTATACGTCAACCCCATTGAGACTTCGGTCAAGGACTTTTACTTCGAAAATATTTTATATGGTCGTCGTCACTTTCTTCCCTTCTTTTATCGTTGTTTATTCCGCTCCCACCCTACTAAACTCTCTTATCGTAACTTTGTACATGAAATAGTATACACTTTATCTAGCGGTCAGATCCAAGCTACGTACTCCGTCCCACGAGTCCCGACCACGTGACCCTACTGGTACTCTCTACCCTACCCCTCCCTCCACCCACCCTCCCAGTCCTACCCCTTGTGTACATGTGGGTACCGACTAAGTACACTTACATACCGTCTTGGGTGGTGTTATAACATTTCATTAATCGAAGGTTAATTTAAAAAAATTTTTATTATTTTATTCGGTTTGTAATTTTTTTTCTTGGAACTACGAAGGAAATAATTTGATACAAAAATACCCGTTTTTTATTTTCTTTTTTCCAAAAGTTCTAAGTCCAGAGGTATTGGTAAATGTTTCGGTACGTTTCAGAATTCTACATCGTACTCCTTGGTTGGTTGATTTTGTACCTAAGTTCTCGATCAAGAGTTACGAATTTAAGACTGACACAGGAAGTTACTAGAACAATCTAAAGTCTTAATAACACCTGGTTACCCAACATAATAAATTGAATATAAATCTTATGTAGTACACTTTCTAGCTCGACCTACTGAGTGTTCGATCTTAGTTCTAACGACCTTCTTTATAGTTGTTGGAGTCTATACGTTTGTGGCGGGAATACCGTCTTTCACTTCTCCTTGATTTCTCGGAGAACTACTCCCACTTTCTCTTCTCACTTTTTCGACCAAATTTTGAGTTGTAAGTTTTTTGTTTCTAGTACCGTAGACCAGGGTAGTGAAGTACCGTTTATCTACCCTTTTGTTACCTTTGTCACTGTCTGAAATAAAAGAACCCGAGGTTTTAGTGATGTCTGTCACTGACGTCGGTGTTTTAATTTTCTGGGAACAAGGAACCTTCCTTTCGACGCTGTTTGAATCTGTCACATAATTTTTCGTCTCTGTAGTGAAATGGCTTTTTCCAGGTATATCAGTTTCACTGTCACCAGGACATACCTACACTCTCAACCTGGTATTTCTTACGACTCGTAACTTCTTAACCACGAAAACTTAATACCATGACCTTTTCTGAGAACTCTCAGAGAACCTGTCGTTCCTCTAGTTTGGTCGGTTAGACTTTTCTTTAGTTGGAACTTATAAGTAACCTTCCTGACTACGATTTCGACTTCGAGTCATGAGACCGGTAGACTACTCTTCTCGACTGAGTAACCATTTCTAGGACTACAACCCTTTCTAACTCTCCTCATCCTCTACCCTCGTTGTCTCCGATTCTACCAACCTACTGTAATGGTTGAGTTACCTATACTCAAACTCGTTTGAGGTTCTCCATCACTTCCTGTCCCTTCGGACCGCATAACGTCAAGTACCCCAACGTTTGTCATCCTGTGTTGTTGACTTGTTTTTTCTATTTTTCTATCCCGAAGGGTCTCTGAGTTCAAGATAGGAATCCTACCGTTGGCCGAGGTCGTAAGAAGGGATCCTTTAGGGTACCTGTCTTCTCGGACCACCCGACGTCAGGTGATCCTGAGTTTCTTAGTCGGTACTGAATTGCTGGTTTGTTGTGTCTATTTTTCTACGATATGAGATCCTGAAATGAGGTCCTTGGTGTGAACTTCTCGGAATAGGAATGAACTTAACCTGAGTATACTAATCTAGATCATATGTTAATATTCGAGTCCCGTTTCTTCACTTTTTTTTTTACTTAAGATATAATATCTAAAGATTCCATGAATAGAGTGACTGTAATTTATCGGGATTTATATCTAATTTTAAAAATCAGTCAATTTTAAAAGAAGAATAAAAAACTGGTACAAAAAAAAAATTAACTTCATATCAACTAAACGTTACGATATAATCAAAGTCAACGTGTTGTTCTAAAAGTGTCTAATATAAGGTAAATTTGAATAATGTTTTATTACTGACATAAAAGTGCACAACGTGTTGTATAGGAACAGCCAATAGATAAAATATGTTTTATGAAATATAAAGAATTAGGGTATGGAAATAAAACGGGGAGAGGGTTGACCATTTGTGAACAAACAAGAGATATAGGGACTTAGATAAAAGACAAAACAATATATGTTGGTAAACAAAATAAAAAATGTAAGGTATATGTGTACTACTTTTTGTCACGAACAGAAAGAGACTGTATAAAGTGATTCGTGGCAAGAGGGATCCAAGTAGTTTACCGTCTTGACGTAAGATAAATCACCGGTTCATCATAACGTAGTGCACATGTGTGTGTGGGGGGTGTAGAAGTCGGTGAGTGGACAACTACCTGTGAACGCGACGAATGTATAGAACCGACAACACTTATTACGACGGCACTTGCAACAACAGTGAGTCGGTAAGTCAGCACAGACTGTAAAACACTGGGGTCCCTGACGTCGTACGGTCTGAAGGGACGGGAAGTGACAGAAGACCTCAAACGAGTGTGAACACAGCAAACTCAGTCACTACGGTAGGTTGGTGACACCGACGTGACTAAATGTGAGGGTGGTTGTGACGTGTTTCAAAGGGGAAAGGGATGCAAGAGAACAATAAACAACAGAAAAACTACTATCGGTAGGACTAAACAGACTCCACTATAAAGTAACAAAATTAAACGTAAAAAGATTATTAACCACTACAACTCGTAGAAAGGTACACGGACAACCGGTAGACATATAACAGATGTTTTTTTTCAGATAAATCTAGAAGACAGGTATAAAATTAACCCAATAATCTAAAAATATGACTCAACATGTTCTACATATATATAAAACATATAATTGGGGAATAATTAGTATAGTAGACGTTTATAAAGGAGGGTAAGTCACCCACCATAAAAGTAAAACAGCTACCAAAGGAAACGAGAAGGGTCGTAGTCAAAGGACGTAGGGGGAGAAAGGTCGGTCCTGACAGAAAAGACCGTGATTGAGTATGTCGTCATTTTTGTTGTTGACGACCCTAATAGAACTTACTCTCGGTTACTTTACATTTTGTGTCATGTTTATCGATAAAGAAAGTCGAGTTCCTTCTACGGTTTTGGATTCAAACGTCGTCTTTGGTCTCGTGAATAAAGAGTTGATGGTGGTCATTTATTCACAGGTTTTGTTTGTTACCGTACTCTACATTGTGACTTACAGTTCCCGGAGGAATCGCAAGGTGTCCGTTCGACGGGTCTGCAGTGACTACTCGTGTGTCTGTGTTCTTTAAGAAGGGTGTTCCGGATAACCAACACTGGGTTGTCTAAAGATGTTTGATTGTTTCTTTTTTTTTACACCAACTGAAACTCAGTCCTTTGGACTGTAATTCGAAATCGATAATTTACTGACACACCTAGTGTTATTTGACACTTTTTAAGACTTTCTCCACCCTTATGTTTTGGTGGACTGGACGGAGAACTCTTTAGACATACGTCCGGTCCTTCGTTGTCAATCTTGACCTGTACCTTGTTGTCTGACCAGGGTTTATCCTTTTCCTCATGCAGTTCCGACATATAACAGTGGGACGAATAAATTTAAGATACATCTCATGTAGTACTCTTTGTGACCCGATCTTCTTCGTGTTCGACCTTAGTTCTAACGGTCCTCTTTATAGTTATTAGAGTCTATACGTCTACTGTGGTGGGAATACCGTCTTTCACTTCTCCTTGAGTTTTCGGAGAACTACTTTCACTTTCTCTCCCACTTTTTCAACCGAATTTCGAATTGTAAGTCTTTTACTTCTAGTACCGTAGGTCAGGGTAGTGAAGTACCCTTTATCTAGCCCTTTCTCACCTTTGTCACAGTCTAAAATAAAACCCCCCGAGGTTTTAGTGACGACTACCACTAACGTCGGTACTTTAATTTTCTACGAATGAGGAACCTTCCTTTCAATACTGGTTGGATCTACCGTATAAGTTTTCGTCTCTGTAATGAAACGGTTGTTTCCAGGTATATCAATCAGTTCCGATACCAAAAAGGACACCAGTACATACCTACACTCTCAACCTGACACTTCTTTCGACTCACGGCTTCTTAACTACAAAAACTTGACACCACAACCTCTTCTGAGAACTCTCAGGGTACCTGACGTTCCTCTAGGTTGGTCAGGTAAGATTTCCTCTAGTCAGGATCCACAAGTAACCTTCCTTACTACGATTTCGACTTTGAGGTCATGAAACCGGTGGAGTACGCTTCTCAACTGAGTCACCTTTTCTGACTGCGACCCTCCCTAACCCCCGTCCTCCTTTTCCCCTATTGTCTCCTGCTCTACCGACCTACCGTAGTGCCTGAGCTACCTGCACTCAAACCCATTTGAGACCCTCAACCACTACCTGTCTCTCCGGACCGCACGACGTTAAGAACCCCAACGTTTCTCAGCCTATGTTAACTCGATGACTTGACTTGACTATGCTCATTCATCCCAAAAGGCCCACCGAGTCGTCATTTCTTAGACGGACGCTTACGTCCTCTATATCCTCTACTCCCAAGCTAGGAACCCAGTCCTTCCAGTACTCCTTTACCGTTGTACGAGGTCATAAGAACGGATCTTTTAGGGGACCTGTCTCCTCGGACCGTCCAACGTCAACGTTTCTCTACCTGCGTTGACTCGCTGACTCGTGTGTGCGTATACTCAAGACGTTTTAGCTTCTATTAGTGAATTCGACTCTTTGGGTTTTAACATGTGTCCTTCAACGTACAAATAAACGTCACCGGTGTTAGTCCGTACTTTTCTCACAAGTGGTGATGTAAAGAAATTAGTGCAACAACATTCGGGTCGATGGAGGAGTACAGTCTTTTCCGTCATCTCACCTGATGTCTACTTTGAGCGAGAACCCAAGAGGAAGAGGGGTCCCGTCGTGAATGTGCGACCCCACGTGTTCCTCGGGCCGGGCACTAACCTTACCCTGGATCCAAAGGTAGTCGGGGTAGTCTTCCACGTAGTGAAGGTGACGTAAGACAACCAATATGTTCGTCGGGGGGAGTCACACCCTCCCCCGATGGGGTCCTACACTGAGAACCCGTCGTAACCCTGGTGGACCCCCTCACCGGTACTCCTCCAATCATCAGTGTAGCATTTCCCATACCCGGTCCCCGAAGGGACCACCAGGTCACCAATCCTTAGACGGACAGTTACGTCCCCTGTGCCCAAACTAGGGTTCGGGTGTTTATAGGGTATATAGTCCCCCGTTGATTCGGACACTCGGTGTTGATGGTTCGGGTGATTAGGTCCCGGTCGCGAAAGGTGTTGTTCTCTTCGGTTTCGTTCGTCTCCGTGTGTGCGGTGTCGACCTCTCGTCGGGGGTGAGTGGTGTTGACCCCACTCGGGCCCGTCGTCACTCCTCGGGTACACAACGTTGTCTCTGGATCGTGTCGACGTTCGTGTACTTTTAATTTTTATTTATTTGAGTAAAAAAAATTGACCACCCGGCCCCCACCCCCCCACCCCTTTCTGTAGTGTTAGTTCCTACATGTCTTTGAACCCCAGTCTTGAGGACTTTTCCTCCCTACAAACAATGAGCCGTCCACGTCACAATTGTTTTATTTGACCGACTGAGTAACGTACTTATGGTGTATCCTTCGGTCAAATGAAATTTCTCGCCTAAACAGATAAAACATTAGAAAAAGTATAACCTAACCTTTTGTTTTCTCCTTCTAGTCGTCCCTCACAAAGATAAAGAAAATTCCTTTTGATAATATTTGTTGAAAGGACGGAGAACTCTTTGGACATACGTCCAGTCCTTCGTTGTTAATCCTGACCTGTACCTTGTTGTCTGACCAAGGTTTATCCTTTTCCTCACGCAGTTCCGACATATAACAGTGGGACGAATAAATTGAATATACGTCTCATGTAGTACTCTTTGTGACCCGACCTTCTTTGTGTTCGACCTTAGTTCTAACGGTCCTCTTTATAGTTATTGGAGTCTATACGTCTACTGTGGTGGGAATACCGTCTTTCACTTCTTCTTGATTTTTCGGAGAACTACTTTAACTTTCTCCTCTCACTCTTTCAACCGAATTTCGAGTTATAAGTCTTTTACTTCTAGTACCGTAGACCAGGGTAGTGAAGTACCGTTTATCTACCCCTTAGTCACCTTTGTCACAGTCTGAAATAAAAAACCCGAGGTTTTACTGCCGTCTACCACTGACGTCGGTACTTTAACTTTCTGTGAATAAGGAACCTTCCTTTCAATACTGGTTGGATCTATCGTATAATTTTTCGTCTCTCTAATGAAACAGTTGTTTCAAGGCAGATCAGTTCCGATACCAAAAAGGTCATCAGTACATACCTACACTCTCAACCTGATATTTGTTTCGACTCACGACTCCTTAACTACGAAAACTTGACACACAATCTCTTCTGAGAACTCTCAGGGGACCTGACGTACCTCTAGGTTGGTCAGGTAGGATTTCCTCTAATCAGGACCCATAAGCAACCTTCCTGACTACGACTTCGACTTTGGGTTATGAAACCGGTGGACCACGTTTCTTGACTGAGTAAACTTTTCTGGGACTACGACCCTTTCTAACTCCCGTCCTCCTCTTCCCCTACCGTCTCTTACTCTACCAACCTACCGTAGTGGTTGAGTTACCTGTCCTCAAACCCATTTGAGACCCTGCACCACTACCTGTCCCTCCGGACCGTACGACGTCAGTTACCCCAACGTTTCTCAGCCTGTGCTGACTCACTGACTTGACTTGACTCGACTCACATACCTATACTCTGTCCTACATACACTTCCCCCACACACAACCGCACAAGACATCCTAACCCCTTTGCACCACTCTTCCCTGTACCTCTCGCAGAATCTGTGAATGGGTCCTTTTGTGCCTGGGACCGTAAAGGGGTTTGAGCACGTGTGTATGCACAGAACGACTTGGTGTTCTGGGCTTTCGGGCACTTTTACTACACTTGTGGGACGTTCTACTCTTAATTCTGAGACATTTGTGTCCGGGGTCACTCGTAAGAACAGGACCGTGATGCTGTGGAAGTAGAACCACCTTCGAGGGTCAGGTCCGTACTCAGGAACGAGGACTAGAAACGGAAGAGGGAGTCGCTCCGGCCAAGGGAGAAGACCTCTTCAGGACCCAACTTTCTGCGACAAGACCTCGGACGTTTGGTCACTACAAATGAGCGTGGACCTGAAGAGCTTCAGGTGACATCTGGGGCACGTCCAGTGCCGAGGACGACGGAAGACAAGAGTCGGACAGAAATCAGAGAAGCACGAGAGTCTTGTATACTACGACTAGTGAAGGTCCGTTATTGAAAGCTTTCCTTTACTAGGTCTTTTTCAGATAAACGAGAAAAATCTAAGACGAAGGTACGTGGACAATATCGTTGAATGCCTCCTTTTAGTCGTCTTCGAACTTCTCAAATACTTAAACGACAAAGACACAACGGGACTTCCTTAGGGGTATTGACCCGTGACTCTCGAGTGACTTTTCAGGATTGGTCCCCTGCACCGACGTGGTAGAAGGGAACGTCTGTCTTGTAGGGAGGGGACGTCCCCTTCCAGAAGGAGAGTCTTCGCAACTTGCCGACACCCCTCGTTTCCCTTTGACACTGGTGTCGGTAGAGAAGTCGGTCTAGAGAGACTCTTTTGCTCACGACAGTCGAACGTAGGAGGTCTTGTCGAAGGAGGTTCGGTCCTGAAGAGGTCTTCTCCCTTTGGGGGAGTGACTCCCTCTTCCGTTTCTCCGTCCTTGTTCCTTTCTTCTGTCTAACAACTTGAAGGACACCTACTCTTGGACCCCGACTCTCAGTTCTGGGTTCCGAAACAAGAATCCAAACGGAGAGTTGTACGCTAAGACCAAGACTTTGGTACGGGGTGTCCGCATTGTCTTCGACCACTGATTGTTTTTAAGAACTCAAATATAAAGTTCAACGATTTTCGGGGTGACGACTGTTAGACGGAAGGGACTCGTTCCAGTGAAATTAATAAAACAAGGTTTATCGCATGGGAGGCTCGAAGTGTATTGGATTTGTTATTCTACAAACGAACTTAACAAAAGGTCCTTGAACCCCAGTTGACACGGATTAAAGTTAAGTTTGGTCGATTCTGACCAACCCTTGTGTCTGATTTTGACTGGGACGAGTCCACAGGTTACTCACCGGAAAACTGCAGACTCCTGGTTTTGATAGGGGAAGTCTAGTACGATTCGTGAAGGTAAAAAATTGTACGTAGGGTACTTTTTCACGCATTGAGTCTATGTGGAGGTGTCTTGTGACTGACGGAGTGGAAAAGGACGGAGGGTAGTCGACACAACAACAAATCAACGAGTTAGTACGGGTTGAGAACTTTGGGGTTCCTACATCGGGAGGTCCGAGGAGACAGGTACCCTAAAGGGTCAGTTCTTATAACCCACCCGTAAAGGAAAAGAGTTGGGTCCCTAACTTGGGTGTGGAGGATATAGTCGTCCACCCAGAAAAATGGTGACTCGGTGAACAGGGGTACGAATTATTGTGGAACTAAGAGATAGGGTATTTATAGAATTCGGGAAGTGGAAGGTCCTCCACCTCGACTCTGAACGGGAGCGTAGAGGAACGAACCGACGGAATACTTATTTGGAAAGGAGACGACATTTGGAATTATAGAGTCGTAAACCCGAACAACGTACAACCTGTGTGTTTGGACCAAGTCATTATTAAAATCTTATACCTGCCGGGGTGTTCTTTTATACATAATTAAAAACTCTTTTGAACAGATCGGGGACTTGTGACTCCCATATTCGAGCGTTATCTTTCACAAGCTGTATCTAAAAGTCTCGATCTAATTCTCAACAGTCGTCACCTTGGAGGACCTTGTTTCGACGACTCAATGAACGACTGGAGTCGTTTGTTCCTACCTCTGGTAAAATAGGAAACGGGGACCGGAAATAAACTATAGGTGAGACGTAGAGGTATATCGTCGGTGACGACAACAAGACGACCCTTTACTGGAGGAACGTCTTCCCAGTCATTCTTCTTTCGACACCCTAGAACTTGACACTGGAGTGAGACAACATACCATTGTTAACGAAAAATAGAATACTGTTTACGTTTACTATGGCCAGGAAGTGAATAGCTATGGTTATATGGACACTATTCTGTCACTTTACCAACTCTTCTAACTTTCTTGTAACAAAGAAGTACCTAAAAGTGAAAATACTAGAAAGTCAAATTTCTAATTTGGGTCTCGGTTTCTGTTTTAAGGACGATTGTGACCGTTTCCGTAAAATGATAGTAAAAAATTACAGAATTCTTCGGTTCTATGAAAATAAAGGGTTTTCTTGTAGTGGACGCCGTTCCTGACATGGGACCTGAAAAGCATGAGTAAATTCTATCTCTGGGTCTTCCTAAAGACTTTGAAGAACTAATTTCTTGCATTCCCTTCTCACGTCAAGGTGTATAATTACTGTAAGACCTTTTAATAGACCCAGTGGTTAAGTCCCGAACAGAATTAGAAAGATGTGGTTGTGGACACCTATGAGACAGGTCGGAGTCTTTCCGTTAAGTTACAAGAGTAGACAAACCGTACACGGTATTTCCTGACCCGAACGGTCCACCGTCATCACCATTTCTTAAACGGACGGTTTCGTTCTCTGAATGCTCTACACTCAAGTCAGGGACCCAGTCCTTCTAGGGGACCTCCTCCCGTACCGTTGGGTGAGATCATAAGAACGGACCTTTTAGGGTACCTGTCTCCTCAGACCACCCCACGTCAGGTTCCCCAGTGTTTCTCAACCTTTGCTGACTTCCTGACTCGTCCGTGCGTACGTGCGTACTTCACGAAAATCACTTCGTAAACTGTTCCAGCGTTTCTAGAACAAAGACCTTATATGCTTCTAAAAATAGTGTTTCCCTTTCTTTTCTTTTCTTTCTTTTTAGTTTAAGTCTATGTAGTTGAACTTGTAATTCGTGCCTCTGTATTTCTACTTTTCGTTCGGTGGACTAATGGGTAGTCATTTTTTATTTAATCTTAAGATAATTTGTTTCTACGTAAATAAATTGGTCTTTATTTTTATAAAGGTTTACATGATGTTGGTAAAATCAAAGAAAAGTATCAGTGACGGAGGTGTCATACAACTTAAAGATATAAGACTTTGTTCGTTGTCGTAGACTTCGAACACTTCGCTAGAGCGGATATAACTCTTTTTGGTATCTGTATCTCCTTTTAAACGACGAGGATTTTTTTAGGAAAGAACGACGACGTCGAAAATGGGTTCTGCTAACGAATCACCATCCAATTGACTTAGTGTACTTTATCTAGAAGGTCGACGAGATCTTCATTGTGTCTTACTTTATTAACATCAATCGTTAAAGTTTATTACGTTCTAAAGTGGTAAAAAGGTCATTTTCACACACGGTGATCCCTTTTTTTTTTAGTTTGAAACTCAAGTCTAACAACCCTCACTCCTTTACGACTTAATATAAAGTTTTACATCACCCATCCTATGCACAAGGTAAAACTCAAGTAATATGAATCTCAGCGAGACAAGGAATTGGGTACGTATCCGTACAAAAGTATACAAATTTTTGTTATAAGTCACTTGTAAAACATACATAAATATCTGTCATATATATACACACACATACACACGTATGCACATTTACAGACCTTCCTACCGGTGATTTGAAAGGACCCATAACTTATAACTTTAAATACCACTAAACAAAGAAGAAGCAAGAAGATCAACGTTTATAAATGTGGAAACATGTTACTGGTCCATAATAGATGTAATGATCCCTTTTAGAACTCCGAAATGTGCACCGAGTCTCCATTTCTTAGGTGGACGGTTACATCCTCTAAGTCCAAGCTAGGGACCCACCCCTTCTAGGGGACTTTACCGTGGGGTGAGGTCATAAGAACGGACCCTTTAGGGTACCTGTGTCCTCGAAGAACCCGAATCAGTTATCCCAGTGTTTTTGCAACCCGTACGGACTCGGTGATTTGTTATTCCTTTTTAGAATCTGTAAAAATAACTCCTTTTTTACACTGACGAGTTATACATTCTTTTTCTAGACCGACGAAAGAGGACGTATGGGAGAGGATATTATTTTATTTGATATAGTCCCGAAATTTTTTTGACTACGAAACAGAGAGTAGAGGTCTGTGGTGGAGGTGGAATTAAGTATTTCTGACTTTACTAATATTAGGTGGAAAATAAACAAAAGTATAGTTCAGTGAGATAGTAAATTATTGTGTTTGGTAGATATAAGTATAAAGGATTCGTCTTTTATGAATGGTACGGGATACTTAGTAAGAAGTTTGGTCCAACTAGAGACTCTTTCTCAGACTGCACCAGGGTATATTCTATCTACCAAGTTATAGTCCCGTTCTGCGATTAGGAACTACCTAGTCTTTGGAAGTCAGGTTTAGTTACTCTTTTCTCTCTCTTTTGTGAACGTATCCTTCCACAGTCTCGTGTCTTCTTAGTTTTTTTTATTTTTATGGATTTTTGGATTCGTGAAAATCAACCAGTCTAATAGATAACGTCGATTGTGTTCTTTCCTCTTTCAAGAGAATTACAAGGATGAAAGGTCTGTTTCGTCACTGTAAGTCCAGTGTCGTAAAAGACCAATATTGTGACCAATACAACTGAAATAGAAAAAAAGAATCGTTTAATAAAAAAGTGTTGACATTAAAAAAAGTCTTATTTCACGAGCACACATGAAGAAACCCGAATAAACGATGTCTTTTAAGGGTTACATTTTATTCAAGTCTCAGTTTATTTAGCTTAAGACAAAGATGATTGCCTAACACATCACTTCCGTCTTTCAAGACGTTTTTTCTTTTAATGTCTTGCAAGTACTTTTCTTTGGGACATTTCTTTTACTCTCCTTTATGACTGATACTCTTTTGGGCGGGACTCGTTTGCTACAGAACTAAAGTGTTGTAAAGGTTGTACTAAACATTTCTATAAGATGTTTACCGAAAAGTACAAAACTTTCTGTAAGTTATCTAAGTCCGTTTCAATTCGTTTTCATAGGTGGTCCCCTTCGATTCCATGAACCGAAACCATGGTTTCAACAAGGAGTTCCTGAGACTGGGGTTCAGAGGCGGTGGGACAACAGGAGACTGCAGTGAGTACGAACTGCAGTTACTCGTCGTCGGTGTTCCCTGCAGTGAGACCCGTCTCACTCCCATCCAGACAACGAGGTCGGAGAGGGTGCCCTTTCTCCTGTGTGTTTGGTCTGTACCAGGGACGTGTCTGACAAGTCACAGGCCGGGGTGCTGCCCCTCATCCACTACCTCTCTGGTTCCCAAGCCATGTTGGGGTTGGAGGAGGCGGACAAAGGGGTGGGCCCGAGACGTGGTCGGCCCCTCCCCTCGACCCACTCCCGTCAACCACTCGTCTACGGAGCGCCTCGTAGCGGTGCCATGGACTATCTCCGACAAACCCCTTGTGGTCGACGACCTCTCTTTTCCCCAAGTCGCTCGAGACCACGTCGGGGGAGAGGGAAGAGACGGGTCCGGTTCCCGTCGCGGACGTCCGTCTGAGTGACCCAGCCCGTCCACAGGGGTGTCACCTGGCCTGACCCGTCGGGGTTCCCGAGTCGAACGTGAAGGGCCCCAGGTGTCACCTAAGTCGAGGAGGGACCCTGTCGCCGCTCTTCGGTCCTTAGTGTGTTTCCTTACAGGGAGGGCCCTACTTCTTAGTTCGAACCCTCAACGAGTGTCGTGTGCCCGAGACCCAACTCTGTGGGACTGGAACCGAGACTTGGTCGGTGGGTTCCCCCAGGTCGAAGGATTAAGAGTCCTCTCAAGTAAAGGAGTAAACATTTACGTCATTGTCATGCAATACATCTAAGTTCTTATCCTCTAGTTGACACACTTTGCGAATCGTCTACAAAAGTATGTACATTCAATGATATTTTTAGTAGTAAGACTCGGTTTACATATAAATCAGTTAGTATTAAAAGAACCATAAATACGGATGTAATTGTAGAGTGACCAATGTCTGTGTGGTGTCACGACGAGGTAGACAGACATAAATAAGACTCTCTTTAGTTTTGTGGGACCTATTACCGTATAGGAGTTAGTCTACGAATGTCCACATTGATCAAATACCGATCGAACAGGGGTTTCAGGGAGACAGTGAAGACGGAAGAATCATGCAAACGGAACGAGGCGACAGGGTCTATTTGGAACCACTTCCGTGGAGTGTGGACAGGAGGATTCTTCGAGGACCAGTGTCCAGACGAAGGAAGTCAGGGGTGAAACCGATTAGGTCTCTCTCTCTCAGATTTGTTCGTCTAGTTACGTTCCTGAAGGAAACCGAGTTCTGGTCTAGACCCGAGACGCCGGGAGTCTTGGAAGTAGTCTCTATCAGTAAAGGATCTTAAGACTCAAGTCTCGTAGAAACAGAAGTCTGATCCAGTCAAAGAGTTCTCTTAGGACAGAGACTCGGAACCGTAAGACCTTTGACCTTAGACAAGAGAGGACACGACCTCTGAAATGATCAAAAAAGTCGAGTCAGATAGAGACATTGTCTAATCTGTAGTGGAAGAGTCCTTTCAAAAGGGACTGCAAGACTCCGAACTTATTCGTGAATATAAGTTCGGCAGTAGAGTGTAAAGTGAATTCCCATTGACTTAAAAATTGACAGGGAGGTAGGTCTGATCTGTGAGGAGTTCTCGTCGTTTATCAAAGTACTCACAAAAGTGACGACCCGTGTTCTTCCGTGTCACACAATTTATTGGTAAAGAGATATGTGTGACATGAAGTTTCAGTTTAACGGACCCCCAAGAGTCAGGGAAACGACCAAGGGGTCGTATAGTTCCGACATATAACAGTGGGACGAATAAATTGAATATGTGTCTCATGTAGTACTTTTTACGTTCCGACCTACTTCGTGTTTGACCTTAGTTCTAACGGTCCTCTTTATTTTTATTGGAGTCTATGCGTCTACTGTGGTGAGAGTACCTTCTTTCGTTTCTCCTTGATTACTCGGAGAACTACTTTCACTTTCTCCTTCTCCCTTTTTATACCGAATTTTGAGTTGTAAGTTTTTTGTTTCTAGTACGGTAGACCAGGGTAGTGAAAGACCGTTTATCTGCCTCTTTGTTATCTTTGTCACTGTCTGAAATAAAAGAACCCGAGGTTTTAGTGACGTCTACCACTGACGTCCGTACTTTAAATTTCTACGAAAGAGGAACCTTCTTTTCGATACTGGTTGGATCTGTCATATAATTTTTCGTCTCTGTCATGAAACGGTTGTTTCCAGGTAGATCAGTTCCGATACCAAAAAGGCCATCAGTACATACCTACACTCTCAACCTGATATTTCTTTCGACTCGAGGTTTCTTAAATACAAAAACTTGATACCACTACCTCTTCTGAGAACTCTCAAGGAGCCTGACACTCTTCTAGTTTGGTCAGGTAGGATTTCCTTTAGTTAGGACTTATAAGTAACCTTCTTGACTTCGAGGTTATGAAACCGGTGGACTACGTTTCTCGATTAAGCAATCTTTTCTGGGTCTACGACCCTTTCTAACTTCCGTCCTCCTCTTCCCTCTGCTGTCTCCTACTCTACCAGCCTACCGTAGTGACTGAACTACCTGTACATTCATTCATTTCAGTGAGTCAGCACAGGCTGAGAAACACTGGGGTATCTGACGTTGGGTGGTCCGAGGAGTCAGGTACCCTAAGAGGTTCGTTCTTATGACCTCACCCAACGGAAAAGGAAGAGGTCCCCTAGAAGGGTTGGGTCCCTAGCTTGGACCCAGAGGACGTAACCTCCGTCTACTCTGTACACAAACTCGTTTAAGACTATCTCTCTCATGTAGTACTCTTTACGACCCGACCTCCTTCGTGTTCGACTTCAGTTCCAACGGTCCTCTTTATAGTTATTGGAGTCTAATTTCGAGTTATAAGTCTTTTGATTCTAGTACCGTAGACCAGGGTAGTGAAGTACCGTTTATCTACTCCTTTGTCACCTTTGTCACCGACTGAAATAAAAGGACCGGGGGTTTTAGTGACACCTACCACTAACGTCTGTACTTTAATTTTCTACGAATGAGGAACTTTCCTTTCAATACTGGTTGGATCTATCGTATACGTTTTCGTCTCTCTAATGAAACGGTTGTTTCCAGGCAGATCAGTTCCGACACCAAAAAGGTCACCAGTATATACCTACACTCTCAACCTGACACTTCTTTCGACTCGCGGTTTCTTAACTACGAAAACTTGACACCACAACCTCTTCTGAGAACTCTCAGGGAATCTGACGTTCCTCTAGGTTGGTCAGGTAGGATTTCCTCTAGTCAGGACCCACAAGTAACCTCTCTGACTACAACTTCGACTTTGAGGTTATGAAACCGGTGGAATACACTTCTCAACTGAGTAAACTTTTCTGAGACTACGACCTTTTCTAACTTTCGTCCTCTTTCCCTGCTGTCTCCTACTCTACCAACCTACCGTAGTGACTGTGTTACCTGTACCCATACCCACCTGAGGCCTCAACCACTACCTGTCCCTCCGGACCGTACGACACCAAGTACCCCAGCGTTTCTCAGCCTGTGCTGACTCGTTGACTTCACGTGACTTGACTTGACTTCACTTGACTACCTGTCCCTT
Organism: Capra ibex; assembly: GCA_006410555.1. NCBI lineage: Eukaryota > Metazoa > Chordata > Mammalia > Artiodactyla > Bovidae > Capra > Capra ibex. The sequence continues at coordinate 55,297,999 of SJYO01037955.1, forward strand.
CGAACCGTCCGACGTCAGGCACCCCAGCGTTTCTCATCTGTGCTGACTCACCGATTTGACTTGACTTGATGCGTTTGATGACTATGACACATATTTGTCTATTGGTTACTTGGATGACATGTCGTGTCCCTTGAGGTGAGACGAGACACCACTTGATTTACTCTTCCTTTAGGTTTATCCTCCCCAACACACATATATATATCGACTGAGTGAAACGACGTACCATCTTTGATTGTGTAATACTTCGTTGATATGAGAATACATTTAATTTCATTTATTTATTGGTGAAGAGGTTAAGGTAACGATTACTTACGTATCTATTTATTTGTTTACTCTACGTTTATGTTCTGTAGTGAGGTCAGTAAGAGCAGCCAAGGGTAGGTTATAAGGATAACAGGGTTCGTGACAGAAAAATAGGAAGTCTATAGGGTAGTCCGTAAATGTAAGGTACTGGGGTTCCCATTAGTCATAGTGGAGTGAAGAGACAGACCTTACTGGTTCAATTTTAAGTTTCAGTTCCAACGATAACACTGTTCTACCATGTCAGTTAGCTAAGAGTCATATTTCTAATTTTAAACATCTCAGGTGAACCTCTCATGCAAACTCTGAGAAAATCTTAAAGAACGAGAGGTTAAAGAAGAAAAATTCTAGAACGATAAGGAAGGAGGAAGTGTAGTATGAATAGAGGGAGAAAAACCAAAGTACTTGTAGATGATTAGAAAATCGAATTTATAGAAGTCGAGAGTTGTTAAAAAACCTGTGACTCTTATCTCGGTCACGCACCTTTCCCGAAAGGAAAGACCTTACAATGGTCGTGGTCCCGTCTCAGGTCTCTTTCCCTCCTTTCTTTACGCACTGAATTCCACGAGTTCCTCCTTCGGAGACAGGGTACTCCGCGGAAAGGAGGGCACAAAGAGGGGAAACGTGGAGAGACGACTTGACACCTCCACGTCGTCAGGGTGTTCTCCCCACAGATCGGTGTTCGTCCGACCTCTGTCCACGAAGGGAAGTCCCACGAAACCGGAGGGGTCGGGCAAACCTTGGATAAAACACACAGAATGTGAACCAGGTCTGGCCAGGTGGTCCGGGTCGAAAGGGTGTAACTTGTGTCATTGGATTTACAGGCAATCACCTGAAAGGACAAGGGTAGTCCAGGGACAGGTGTCCGTCGACCACCTCTGTCCTTTCGAGGGTCTGCAGTCGGTGGGTAGTTGTGCAAAGGTAGTGACTCTTAATCTCGTACAGAGGAGTTCTACTTCCGAGAAGAGAGTGGATCACCGGAAACTGTACTAAAATAGAATAAACAATGGTGGTCCGTAACGAAGATAATGAACATAGTAGTCGAGGGGGAAGAGGAAAGGGAGAAAGAAGGTACAGACTTTCATGTAAATCACGTGAAGGGACCACCAAGTCATCAATTTTGACGTGTAGGTGACGTTCTCCGCACCCAAGTTAGGGGCCGGGTCCTTGGTTCTAGGGTGTCCTGTACGTCTCACCGGTGTCTTTGATTTTCAGAGAGTGGTCAAGATTTTAGTAATAAAGTGAGGATTTGGACTCGAAGGAAAGACGAACACAATTATGTTAACTAAATAAAGAGGGACAGGAAAGGAAGTTTAAAGATGTCGTAGATATTCTTATCAAAGACGAAGGACGAGAAGGTAGGTGACTGTTGTGGCGTCGAAGGTATTGGAGTGGACAGAGGACTTTGGAAGTCTAATTCCAATAGTTACCGGATGATTAATGATGCGGGAATGTTGAACAAAAGTAAGCGTCCTGTAAATGATCAGATCAATAATCAATTCATTACGACCATCTCTGTTTAGATTGTAAACTGTTACTAGGTAATAGTAAGAGGAGGTTTATAAACTAAGTCGACTGAAGCGAAAAGAGGACAAAGTGGTTAGATAATATGAATGAGAAAGAGAACTCACGAGACTGTATCCAGTTCCAATGACTACCCAGGTCATAGATATATGAAGGGGTTTAGTAAGAGTACAGACGACCACAGTTACTGGTTATTAGTTTTATGAAAACTTATGGACTGACGGAAGGACTCCGAAACTAGATCTTGTTGAAATAGTCTTATAGGATTTTCTTTCAGTTGAAATTTGTGAAGTTAAATTTTTTTTTTTTTCAATTGGAACTAGAGTAATGGACCTGGAATTGGAAGAAAAAGAAAAAAATTTTTTTAAATTAAATAAATAAAATTAACCTCCGATTAATGAAATGTTATAACATCAGTAAAAACGGTATGTGACTGTACTTAGTCGGTACCCACGTGTGGAAGAAAGGAAGTGGATATAAGGAAGATAATGTTTGTTATCAAACCTATTTATTAATCATAGGAACGGTCCTCTTAAGGTACCTGTCTCCTGGGACCGTCCGATATGTCAGGTACCCCGACGTTCTCAGTCTGTGCTGAATCGTTGATTTGGTGGTGGTACTACGGAAACTCTTCGTTTGTTAGTTAACGTTCCGGTTCCGTATTTGTTTATTAACGACTTTGAAGGTACGTCCGAGGGATGGGGTCTCGTTATGGTCTTTCCTTCCCCGTTCGTCGACCAAGTCAAGGTAAGTCAGCGAGTCAGTACAGGCTGAGAAACGTCGGAGTGCCTGACGTCGTACGGTCCAGAGGGACAGGTAGTGGTCGAGGGCCTCGAATGAGTTTGAGTACAGGTCCGTCGACCACTGTGGTCGAATAACGGTAGGGTTTGAGAGAAGTGATTCTGTGTCTCTAGAGTTTGTTATAAATAATAGAAGGACACACATAAAACTGACGCTAAGTAAAAACACGGAGAAGACAAACCGAAAGGTTTCGGTCAGTCTATAAGTTCCTCGGTTAGTGGTTCGGGGTACAAGGGTGTCGACAGTTCCTGATACTTAGGTACACAAATACAATTAAACGTTAATAGTATGTCCTCTCTTTACACATACCACGGTGTTCATAGTCTTATAGGGATATCGTTCTAGATAAAATTTTAAGTAACGTCATACGAAAGGGGATGGGGGTTGAGTGACTTATATAGGGTCTCGTCTTTATTTAGATTTACACTATAAAGAATCTTAATAGACGTGTAGTGGTTTTGTTGGATGAAGTAAATTAAGTTTTGACTGTCGTCAAATTCGGTATTACACGTAGAACATACTTTAAGTACTTCGTTTGGAATTTCTTGGTGTCTAACGTTCACTGTGGCATGTCGAGTGGAGTCGTAGACCTTACCGGGACCTCTTGGGTCTGTTTGCAAGTCCTAGAGGTACACGTCGAGACTTGTCTCTTTAGTTATAATCGTTTTGTGTGTGTGTGTGTGTGTGTGTGTGTGTGTGTGTGTGTGTGTGTGTGTTCTGAATTGTAAAACTTATAGTTAAAAATAAAGAGTCGAAAGAGAAAAGTGTATGTAAATTAGACAATCTATTTCGTAAGTACCCTGTGTTGAATTAAAGTCCTTATTTTTATAATTCCACCTTCTTCGGGAGTCTAAATATTTTGGTCTGATTACTAATCTCAAAATTAGTCGACAAAGGTTCTCTCGAACACTTTACCGAACAGTATCGTAGAATTAAGATTTGAGGAACGAGGATTATTCCAGATTTGTTTCATGCTTGACTCTTCGGAGGACTCCAGACACGGTCCCTCTGTTTTTGACTTTACACCTTTAATCTCTCACGGGTCTCTTGGCACGCCTCTTCCGTCGCCGGGGGTGAGGTCATGAGGACGGACCTTTTGGGGTACCTACCTCTTCGGACCATCCGGTGTCAGGTACCCCAGCGATTCTCAACCTGTGTTGGTTCGCTGACGTGAAAGTGAAAAGTGAAAGTGCGTGACCTCTTCCTTTACCGTTGGGTGAGGTCACAAGAACGGACCTCTTAGGGCCCCTGTCCCCTCGAACCACCCGACGGTAGATACCCCAGTGTGTCTCAGCCTGTGCCGACTTCGCTGAATCGTCGTCGTCGTCGTCGTCTCTTGACACGACGCGTATCGACTCTCAGTGCCCCCTCCTACTGGACTCTCCTTCTCCCGTCACCCCTCTGGTCCTCCCCGAACCATCTGAGGCGTCCTCTAGTCACACATTGTCCTGTGTCAGGTCGTGACCTCTGTGGTCTCCTTTCGGACGGCGTGTCGTGTCTCAGTTTCCGAGGTAGTCTTCGACGCCGTTGACCCGGACCGAATGTGGTTCGATGTCGTGTGTGGAGTGAACCTACCTCATGTCAAGTAAATCTGTTTACGTGTAAATATTTCGATAGGTTCAGTACACAAACGTACCCGTAATCTTATCTAATAAAGATCCGGGGGACCCAGAAATTCTACAATGTTATACATATTGATAGTAAAACTTTCCTTTATTATTTTGACGGTCCATAAACCCCTCCCCCCCCTTATATTTTGGCGATAAGATATTGATTCCCTGTCCTTTTCAACCCCCAAAAAAACAACAACAAAGATTTCCCGGTCAATCAGTTAACAAGTCCTAAACGTCAGAGACAACGCCGACAAGGAGGGACGACGACATCGTACTTCGAAGGTCTCTGTCATTTCTCTATTACTTACACCCACTCAAGGTTGTTTAGAAGTAAATGTTTTTGTCTTCTATCCGACCTGAACCGGAAGTCCAACGACAAACGGACGTGACAAGGTATCACATTCGGATACAAGATTTAACAGACACGCAATGGTGAGTCGCCATTCCAAAATAACCCTTAATAACCCGAAGTGACCACCGAGTCTACCATTTCCTTGACGGACGTTACGCCCTCTGGACCCAAGCTTGGGACCCAACCTTTCTAGGGAACCTCTTCCCTTACCGTTGGGTGAGGTCACAAGAACGGACCTCCTAAGGTACCTACCTCCTCGGACCACCCGATGTCAGGTACCCTAGCGTTTCTCGACCTGTGTTGACTCACTGAAAGTGAAGTGAATGGTCAGTCTTTCTTTCACTTTTACAATCAGTGAGTCAGCAAAGGTTAGGAAACACTGGAGTATCTGACATCGGGTGGTCCGAGGAGACAGGTATCTTAAGAGGTCCGTTCTTTTGACCTCACCCATCCGTAAGGGAAGAGGACCTCTAGAAGGGCTGGGTCCCTAGTTTGGGTCCAGAAGACATAACGTCCGTCTATCTAAGAAATGACAAACTCGGTGGTCCCTTCAGGGTGGTCAGTCTTACCGGTAGTAATTTTCCAGATGTCTATTCTTTACGTCCTCTCCAACACCTCTTTTCCCTTGGGAGGATGTGACGACCACTCTTTCATTCAACCACGTCGGAGAAACCTTTTGTCATACCTTCAAAGAGTCTTTTGATTTTTATCTCGATGATATACTAGGTCGGTAGGGTAAGGACCTATTTTGATATTGAGTCTTTCTATGTGTGCGAGGATACAAGTAACGTCGTGATAAGTGTTATCGGTTCTGGACGACGACGACGACGACGACGACGACGACGACGACGACGACGACGATTCAACGAAGTCAGTACAGGCTGAGACACGCTGGGGTATCTGCCGTCGGGTGGTCCGAGGGGGTAGGGACCCTAAGAGATCCGTTCTTATGACCTCACCCATCGGTTCTGTACCCTTGTTGGATTTACAGGTAACTGTCTACTTACCGATTTCTCTACACCTTATGTGTACATGTTATCTTACGGTGAGTCGGTAATTCTTCTCACTTCCTTACGGCGAGCGTCGTTGGCGTCTAATAGTATGCTTCCTTTCAGTTTTTGTCTTTCCGTTTGTGGTATACCATCGTGAATCTACACCTCCGATTTTATCCTGTGGTTACGTGGACAGATACTTTGTCTTTGTCTTAGTACCCGTACCGCCTGGCTGAACGTCAAGGTCCCCTTCCCTACCTACCTGCAAGCCCGAATCGTCCACATTTGATAGAATCTCTCTTACTCCTTGTTGTTCCACAAGTACATATCGTGGTTCTTGGCATAAGCCATGGGATACTATTTGGTGTCTTTTCTTATGGTTTCTCTTAGACGGACGTAACGTCCTCTGGGTCCAAACTAGGGACCCAACCTTTCTAGGGGACCTCTTCCTTTATCGAAGGGGTGAGGACCTAAGGACGGGTGTCTTAGGGTACCTGTCTCCTCGGACCGCCCGATGTCAGGTACCCCAACCTTTCTCAGTCTGTGCTGACTCGTTGATCGTGTATATATACATGTGTATATATACGTACCTACGATTCAACGAAGCCAGCACAGGTTTCGAAATACTGGGATATCATTGGTCCACGACGATCTTCACTTCTTGAACGGACGGTCACGTCCCCCGTATTCTCTACACACAAGTTGGGGACCCAGTCCTTCTAGGGGACCTCCTCCTGTACCGTTGGGTGAGGTTATAAGAGCGGACTTCTTAGGGTACCTGTCTCCTCGGACCGCCCGATGGCAGGTACCCCGGTGTTTCTCAGCCTGTACTGACTCCCTGATTGTGTGTGTGTTTCACATCGGGTGGTTCGAGGAGACAGGTACCCTAAGAGGTCCGTTCCTATGACCTCACCTACCGGTACGGGACGAGGTCGTTGGGTCCCTATAGAAGAGTTGGGTCGCTATAGACTTAGTGAAACAACATGTCGTCTTTTCTTGTGCTGTAACATTTAGGTGAGTGAATTTTATTTCTTTAATTTTTAATTTTATATGACACACATGGGTCCACCGAGATCACCATTTTTGGGAGGGCGGTGACGTCCTCTGTATTCTCTGTACCCAAGCTGGGGGCACCGCCCGATGTCAGGTATCCTAACATTTCCCAGCCTGTGTTGGCTTCGCTGTCGTACGTACGTACGTGCACACAGGGGTAGTCGTCTTAGCTCTCGGGTGGTGACAGACTCGTGTGACTGAGAGGGGGACGGAACCCTTGCGTCGAAGTCACGTCCGAGTCCAGGTGGGGACTACCCCCTGTCAGTGGAAGGTGAGACGAATCGTGGTACCTCTTCCACCAGTCTTGGTGTATTGGACGAGGACCTAAGAGCGACGTCTCCCTGTTCCGGTGGGGCCCGTCACAAGTGTCATCTGACTGGATCTGTCGGTGGCTCTCGAAAGGGTGTACTCTTTTCCAGTCTCCCCAGTCGTGCAAATCGGTCTCCTTGTCTGTACCACCTCTGGAAAGTGACTTAGGTTCAAAGACCGGTTAGTACTGTATTTTCCTCTTGGAGAAATAATTTATATGCTTCACTGTTCCACGTTTTGTGTTGTCGATGTACTTTAAAGTCCCTCTGTTTAAAAGAGAGTTGTATTCTTTCTTGTCGTATTTTTAATCTCGAAGGACTATTACGTGACCAACAGAAACCTTTGAAGCGATTTTGAGACCCACAACTCATTTCTGGTTTGACGACGAAGACGACGACGATTTAGTGAATTCAGCACAGGTTGAGACACGTTGGGGCATCTACCATCGGGTACTCCGTGGGGACAGGACCCTAAGAGATCCGTTCTTGTGGCCTCACCCAACGGTAAAGGAAGAGGTTTCTGGTTTGATCGGAAACATTTAATTTGATTGACCTGTCAAAACACGAAATGAAAGAGGATGACTCCAGGACAGATCTGAAAATTTAGTTTTGTTGTATAAATCTGCAATACTTAAAAAATCCACCTATTAAATTCGAGAGACCGTAACAGAATTCACTCGGTAGGATTAGTTTACAATTTAATTTCCGTACAAGAAATTATTTATCGGTGGTTGATACAAGTTAATAGAACACGGTGTAAACGTATGAGACAGTCTTATTTTTGGTACGAGAAGAGGTGCCCTGTAATACAACTTGTTTATCAATGGGTAGTGAACCCTTCGTATTGATTTCCTATTTGTACTCTTTCTCCTCTCTCTCTTCGATTGTTTTTATCTACGGTATTTGTTGAGTTCTCGAGAAACTGAAACGTTCACTGTCAAAGTAAACCGTAAGTAGTAAACTCTATAAAACCACGGTTTTTCAATTAAGTGTTTTCTAAAAAGGTATATGTCTGTTGGATGGATAGACAAACCCCTATATCTCGGATTGGACCTCGGACCGGATGAAAAATTCTTCGATTTCACTGTCCGTTTCATCCCTTTCCTTTCGTTTATCTCCTGTCCAAGATAGGACTTTTTTTTATTATTTAGCATAATAGTTCTTTTGGTGTACTATGGTGAGATTACCGGCTCTCACTTCTCCTTGACTTCTCGGAGAACTACTCCTATTTGCTCCTCTTACTTTTTCGACCGAATTTTGAGTTAGTATCGTAGACTCAAGGCAATGAAGTACCATCTACCTTCCCCTTTCTCACCTTCGTCACTGAAAGAAAAGAACCCGAGGTTTTAGTGACGTCTACCACTGACGTCGGTACTTTAATTTTCTACGAACGAGGAACCTTCCTTTCGATACTGTTTGGATCTGTCACAGAATTTTTCGTCTCCGTAGTGAAACGGTTGTTTCCAGACATATCGGTTTCGATACCAAAAAGGTCATCAGTACATGTCTACACTCTCAACCTGGCATTTCTTCCGACTCGCGGTTTCTTAACCACGAAAGTTTAGTACCATAACCTCTTCTGAGAACTCTCAGGAAACCTGTCGTTCTTCTAGTTTGGTTAGTTAGGATTTTCTTTAGTTGGGACTTATAGTAACCTTCCTGACTACGACTTAAAGTTAGGAATCCGGTGGACTACGCTGCTCGGTTGAGTAACCTTATCTGGGACTACGACCTTTTCTAACTTCCGTCCTCCGTTTTCCCTACTGTCTCCTATTCTACCAATCTAGTGAGTGAGTTACTTGTACTTAAACTCGTTTGAGACCTTCTATTATCTCCCGTTACTTCGGACCTCACGACGTTAGGTACCTCAGTGTTTCTCAACCTATCCTAAATCGTTGAGTTGTCGTTGTTTAGTCCTTTTAGTTTCGATTTTGGGGTGGACGACCTCTACTCGAACAAGGAAAATCCGGGTTCAACAGGTTCAAGACCTATTTGACGAGGGGTATACGTAGTCAGCGGACCCCGACGACCTAGTTTCATGGGGTCTGGTCCCGCATGTGTTCCCTGTAGATAGGAGAGTGATAAGACTTCCGATCTACAGACTCCAGTTCCGCAGACGTCTCAACTACGGAAGACTCTCGAGACTCCCTCCTAGACAAGGTCCGGAGAGAGAAAACAAATGTTTTCTAGCAGAAGGAGGACACAGAGAAGTACATCGAAAGGGAGGGAGGTACGGAGACAGAGACACGGGTTTAAAGGGGAAAAGTATTCTCGTAGTCAGTATACCTCAACTCGGGTGGGTGTCACTTGAGTAAAGTTGAAGTATAGGAGACATTTCAGGGGCAGAGGTTTATTCCAGACTTCCCCCACTCCAGACGACCCCCACTCCTGAGGTTGTCTGCCATTCAAGGGATGTACACTTGGAAGTTCAAAGTTTGAAAATTTCTACACTTGCAGATAAATCAAGAAACCGGGTAAATAACTGACCCAGTAATAAAAAAGACCTTAACTCGACGTATTCAACGAACATATAAAAACTCTAATCAACAAACAGTCAACGAAGTAAACGATAATAAAAGAGGGTAAGGCTTCCTACTAAACCCTCTTACCGTAACTTTGTACATATGATAGTACATTCTTTGTTTAACGACCAGATCCAAGCTATGTCCTATGTTCTACGAACCCCGACTACGTGACCCTACTGGGTCTCTCTACTATGCCCCTCCCACCACCCTCCCCCAAAGTCCCAACCCTTGAGTACATGTGGACACCACCTAAGTACAGTTACATACCGTTTTGGTTATGTTATAACACTTCATTTTTTTAAATTTTTAATTTTTTTTTCTACACTTGCACGCCAGGTAGTCGCATTCCTCACTCAACGCAACGTCGGCCGGGACGCAGAGGACAACGACTGCCGGGAAGTCGAGACGGTAGAGGGTGGAGGAGAGGAAGGAGGTCAGCCAGTGAGAAGAGCCGACAAAAGAGCTACGGTCGGGGACAGACGGTCGACAACATGACATGGTGACATGAAAGGTTCCATGACATGACATTCTAATTTAAATTTTTGTTTAAAATTACACAATAAACACACTTTTCATAATATTTGAATAATGTCATATCATAATATATCGGTCCCGAAGGGTCCACCGAGTCACCCTTTCTTGAACGGACGGTTACGTCCTATACTTCCTCTACACGCATACTAGGGGCCCAACCCTTCTAGGGGACCTCATCCTTTACCGTTGGGTGAGGTCATAAGAACGGACCCTTCAGGGTGCCCGTCTCCTCTGACCACTTGGTGTTAGACACCCCAACGTTTCTCATCCTGTGCTGATTCACCGACTTGAGTGTACGTGTGTGATATATCAGTAGACCCAATCAACCCACGGATCCGATTGAATCAACCTGAATATTCACCTAAATACTTGCACGAGACCCTTGTCTCGAGTAAGTATACATCCCCGGAATGATACATAGAGAGACCACCCTTGTGTTAAGTTGGACATTATAGTAGGGACCTTGTACTTTCAGAATGAAGTACAGTGTTCTAAGAATAATCGTTCCATCCCGGAGTTGAAAACGAGTCCCGTCGAACAGGAGTGTGAAGGATCCGTTTATTAATCCGCCCTGTTACCTTTCGACGAAGACTTCTGTGGTTCTTGTAAAAGTAAAACAGAGACCGTAAACACTAATTAAATAGTCCTTTTCTTTTCAAAGTTTCTGAAGTGATTTGGTTTTGACAGGAACTAGAAGACCCTTTCTGTTCACAAGAGTTACGTGATTTCAGAGTCTCACTCTTGAGTGCCAGGAGTTTAGGGTCACTCGAGGACAGTATGTACGACTGACGGGAGTCAGTGAGATTTTAACATTGATTTGCATCTGACATGTGGTGACACCTCGCCTCGAGTTCCAAAGAGTCGAGGTTGCCTACCTCTCGACGGTCGTTGACCAAGACTTGTCTTACACGTTGACCCTTAGTCCTACCCAGAAGAGTTCACTACCCCGAGTAATCCTTGCCAGACACGAGTAATGCCAAGTACAGTTTCACTCGTCCTTGGATCGGAGTGTCTCCGGACGCTCTCGTCCCCAGGAGTCTGGTCCTCCTCCGACCTTAAGATAACAACCGAAACAAGGGTGAGTAGTTTGGGTTCGAGAAACGTGTCCGTGAAGGAGAACAGTCTATGACTTTGTCCCTTAAGTGGGAAAGTCTCGTAAGTACTCCCCTTACTACAATGTCCAAACAAACACAAAAAAACCCCCCCCACTAAAAAATGAAAATAACACAAAACTATAGTTCAAAGGTAATAGTAATAGTATAATCGAGAAGTCTTTTTGTAAATTCCTTTTATGTCCATAGAATTTTTAGTATGGTCCCTGAAGAGACCACCAGGTCACCAATTCTAAGATGGAAGGTTACGTCCTCCACACCCAAGTTATGGACCAGTCCCTTTATTTCTAGGGTGTACGGAGTGTCCACTTTTTTGGTTTCGTCTTCATTGTAACATTGTATAAGTTATTTCTGAAATTTTACCAAGTGTAAAAAATTTTTAGGAATTTATAAAAATTTTTCAAAAAAAATTAGAAAATTTAGAATGGTCTCGAAGAAACCCTCGTCCCGTACTGTTGGGTGAGGTCATAAGAACGGACCTCTTGGGATACCTGTGTCCTCGGACTACCCGATGCCAGGTACCCCCAGCGTCTCTCAGTCTGTGTTGACTTCGTTGAACCGTGTCTCGAAGAAAATGTCATAATTCCCGAACTCTTACTCCGTCACAACACCCAACTTTACACAGGGGTTGGTTTTTTTTTTTTTTTCTATATATGACTAGTAGAATCGGGGACCAATACACTAGAATAAACCTTTATTCAAGGAACGTCTACAGTAGTTCAATTCTACTCCGTTTGGACCTAATTCTGTCCAGGATTGGGTTCCTGACCGTAGTAAGATGCTATTCCTTTGCACCTGTGTCAGTATACCCCTCTCCTCTCACGGTGCACTTCTGTGTGTCTCTTCTGTGGTAGTGTCTCGTTGTCTCTGTCTCCGACATCACTGCTCGGACTTTCTGTTTCTTGGGGTTCCTAAAGGTTGTTGGGAGTCTTCGATCCTTCCATGCCCTTTTGGGATCTTCGAAGTCTCAACAACGAAACGGCCGTTGAACCTGAAGATTGAAGGTCTTAGTACTCTCTAATTCAAAGGTAGTACAATTCGACGAATGAAAATATCAAACGATACGATCAGGATCCTTTAATCAGGTCCGTGATTCTAAGTAAGGTCTGTAAAGTGTATGAGGAGGCACGACTCAAACATCCTCTGTCGTACCACGTAGTTCGTACTGAGAAAGGAGCTTTTCAAGTATTAAACTAACCCCTCTATTACGTACTTATTGATGGTACGTCTATCTTTCAGTGGGACGGACGATTTTACTCAAATAGTAACCTCAAAGTGGAGAGTGGATTCTCGGAAGTGATAACTCAGTTTTTACTTTATCTAAGTGCGGAAGAGGTACTGAGGGAGAGGGGTGCACAGAGTCTGATTTCTAGACACCCCAGATACAGACGATGAGTACCACAGAAGGGTCCACCGAGTCACCGCTTCGTAGGTGGACGGTTCCGTCCCCTACGTCCTGAGTACCCAAACCAGGGACCTACCTCTTCTAATTTACTTAATCTAAAATATCGACAGTCCCCGGTCCCATCCCCCTCGCCCCTTCTACTCCTGAATGATGAATTACCTCTACCTCAAAGGCAAATCCTTTCACTTTTAACACCCTCGACCTACTACCACTCTCGACGTGTCTTGCGTGAATCATGGTGACTTGACATGTCAACATATACTAGTTTTGTCACAGAAAATATAATACACTGAAAATGGTGTTATTTTTTTAAAAAATTACTTAATTTATTTAATTTATATAATTAAATGTATAAAATATATTTAAATATAAACATGTATATGAAATATTTATATATTAAATAAATTTTNTTTTTTAAAAAATTAGTTAATTTATTTAATTTATATAATTAAATGTATAAAATATATTTAAATTAAACATGTATATGAAATATTTATATATTAAATAAATTTTAAATATATTTTTATTTAATTTTATAATCTAGTAACCAACGAAATACTAAGATAGTAAGTTCGATACCAATTGTGTAAAAATATTGTTTAAAAAATTTTCCTTTTTTTACAAAGTTTTATTCCTTACAAGATTTATTCCTTAAAAATAAGAACGACGGTTTAGATAGGTACCCGTCTAAAAGTACCCGGGGGAAAATGTTGGAGAACACCGGATTTCTACGAGACAGGGTCGGGGAGGTCTAGGGGTCCATAGAGAAAGGTCCCCAGGGTGAGAGTTGCGACCTGTCCAACAACAGGTAAATAATGTCAAAACGAGAAAGGACGCAGGAAGTAGTAGAGAAAGATTCGTTCTCTTACACAAAGGACCAAAACGAAGACACCACACTTTCGTGGTAAACTCATTACCGTGACATAGGATTCTGCGACATTCATAGTATAATGAGACAACATTTTCTGTTGCGAGTGTCAGTAGTTAGAAGGAAGCGTAGGGCCGGGACCCTTTACCTTAAGACGGAGGAGACAACTGGGTAAATGGGAGTTTTACAGAATATTGTAGGGAAGGGTCCAAGTAATTGAGACTAAACCGGGTAAAACACTGTGGGAAGTAATTCGGGAGAGACCTTCTACTCTACAGGACACGGACCACTGTCGTCCCGACAGAAAAATTCGGCGAGTGACTCGTTAGCACGTTCGTCAAATGATTTAGGCAAGACTTTAGACGGCGAAAGAAGAAGGGGAAGGGGAAGGGGAAGTGACGACAGAAACAAAAAGTAAAACGAAACTCGATTTTTGTATCGTACCCGAATAAAAAAAAATTAATTAAATAAAAGTAACCTCCAATTGACGAAATGTTATAACGTAACCAAAGACGGTATGCAGTTGTACTTAGAGGGTATCGATATTACAGGGGAGGGAGGACTTGGAGGGAGGGTGGAGGTTGGGGTAGGGTCAGGGAGATCCAACAGTGTCTCGTCGTCCAAACGTGAGGGACGTAGTATGTTGGTTAAGGGTGACCGAAAGACAAAAGGCATGCCATTATATAAACAAAGTTGCAGTGACAGAGTTGAGCAGGGGGGGGAGGAAGGGGGTGACAGGCGTTCAGACAAGAGACGCAGACGTAGAGGTAACGACGGGACGTTTGTACAAGTAGGTAAGGTAAAAAGATCTAAGGTACATATACGTAATTATATGTTATGAACGAAAAGAGAAAGACTGAATGAAGTGGGACATTTTATCCGAGATCCAAGTGGGTGGAGTAATCTTGACTGAGTTGACGGGGTGTGGTTAGTCCTACCGGTAGTAGTTTTTTAGATGTTTGTTATTTACGACCTCTCCCACACCTCTTTTCCCTTGTGAGAACGTGACAACCACCCTTACATTTAACTATGTCGGTAATACCTATTATCATACCTCCAAGGAAATTTTCGATCCTTATTGTGATGGTATACTGGGTCGTTAGGGTGATGACTCGTTTATGGGACTCCTTTGTTATTGACTTTTTCTGTGTGCCTGGGGTCACAAGTAGTGTCACTAAATGTTATCGATCCTGTACCTTCGTTGGATCTACAGGTGACTGTCTACTTACCTATTTCTTCAACACCATGTATATATGTTACCTTATAACGAGTCGGTGAAGACGGAAAACACACGCTATCGAAGAGAGTATGGTCCTATCGGATATGGGTCAATACTATGTCCGAAAGGACCTCCGAGTCTACCATTTCTTAGGTGGACGTTAGGTCCTCTGGGTTCAAACTAGAGACCCAACCCTCCTAGGGGACTTCCACTCGTAACGTTGGGTGAGGTCATAAAAACGGACCTCTTAAGGTACTTATCTCCTTGGAACACCCGGTGTATGTCAGGTACCCCAGCGTTTCTCAGTCTGTGCCGACTCGCTGATTCGTGTCGTGTCAATATTGTATTGAGGCCTCGGGGTCCGTGGGAGGAGGAACCACGTAACCAGAAGAGTCTCGTGTGTAGAGTCCTCCATGTCCCCGAAGGACCCAAAAGACTCTAGACAAGTAGAGGAACGCCCAGTGTCCGGGGTTTGTAAAGTAGGGGTGAATGGAACGAGAAGAGTAGAAAGGAGTTGACATCGATTCATCTTTCCGATGAGACTTCTGTTTTTATCAGTGGTCTTGGTCGTTAGCTTGAACTGGTTCATTTCAAGAACTAAAGGTGAATTGGTTCAGTACAAGAAGGAAGTCAAAGGGTATAAAGGGTCGACACAACCCCAACCCCGACATTGACAATCCATCAATCTTGTCCTTTTTCCTCAGGTCTTACCACCACCGATTTTCTGTTCCTTTCCTTTTCGGGTACTTTTTATCTTTCTTCGTCGCAGGCTCCTGTCCTCACTCCAGGAGTCCATCTTGTATGTCGGGAGGGCCGGTCGGGTTGAATGTCTCCCGTCCGGGGCCCCCTCTCCTTTTTGTACTTTTTCCTCGGTTTTGACCCGACTCCGAAGAGAAGCGTAGAAAACCAAGTCGTAAGGGAGTACGGAGCTCCTGTATAAAAGGGAATGAAAGATTTATTTTGACTCGACATTGTACCTCGACGTTGTGACCAGGAAGGCTCCCGATATTGTGACCAGGTAGGCAACGAAGTCTAAAACAACGTTGTTCTGTCTTGACTCCTTTAATACTTGAGAGGACTATATTGGTTATGGACTGCACATCATACTAATATAGTACTGAGTACTCCCCTCTTCCCTTAGAGGGACTCTCTCCTGTCGCTACGTGTCGACCTGTCCTCCGGGGGAGGCACAGTTTGTCGAAGAGTGTAAAGGTGAAGACCGTTCTCGAGTGGGACGTAAACTCATAGAATTATAAGTAAAGTTTTCTAAAGGTGATTTTTCGTGATAATTTCAGGGTAACTGGACGGGGGGTAAGGGTGGAGGAAGTGGTACCCGACGATGTACGAGTGGTGTTTCGACCGTTTGTTAGAGTGTAGGGGTAGTTACACTTAGGTGGGTCAGGGAGAAGACCTTAAATTACAGAAAGGTCGTCTGTGTCAGAGAACACAGAGGTATTGAAGTCGGTTGTAATATCGAGTAAGTAGTCTGACTTTAACTAACGTCGTTCTTAAAGTAAACCTCGGTCTCCCGAAATAAAATTTCCACATTTTTTACATTTGTGTAACCGAATTTACGTCTCCGTCCTTCTTTTATATATCTCGCTATAACAGTCTTCGTGAATTTATCTTTCTACATTAGAAGGGTTGGTATTTTTATAATGACTAATATAATTATCCACCTGAACTGTGTTTACTCAACAACCTAAATAAGTCGCAGAATGATAGAATGAGCGACGTGGACCCCTATAAGTTCCGGCGACATTTTTAGAAGACCAGTCTCGTCCCTGTACTCTAGGTCCGAGGGGTGGGGGTAATACTCTTCTGGTTACTCTGTCAAGACTTAGGTACCCTTCCCGTCAACCAAAGACCTGGACGTGTAGACTCGTGTAGACCTGGAGAGATGGGGGAGGTGGAACACAGATGTGTGGATCTTCTGTTCAATAATAACTGTGACTATGGCTCGTCCCGGGACACCCTAAGGACTCATATTTCGAAAAGACACAAGGAGTAAAGAAACTAAAATCCTTTATGGGAAGTAAGTCGAAGGTACTGGAAAGGACTCAAGGTTGCCCCGTTTAAATTCGTCAACAATTATTCCCCTCCCTCCCCTCTGGATTAATTAGTCCTTCTGGTTCCTCTTTATTAGTTCTCTTTGTCATCACGTCGGAGACCCGTCCCATGAACAAGGGGTAGTTATGTGTGTAGTTATAGAAACTCGACGAAACGTCTACGGCTTTGAGGAGGTCCACCCTCTTCAATTACAATTGTTACTATACGACGGGTGTTCGTACCTCTGGGGTCTGTCCAGTCTTGGACTAACTACTACGACTGAAGATAAATGGAATGGGGGTCGGTTAGTCTTCCTACAGGTACTCGTCTAGTGTGGGAGAAATTTGGTAACGATACTTTGAGGAGTGGTGGGAAGGTCAGTCCCTTTGTGGTACCAGAACTACAGTAATCGGGTGGCACGGGGGAAACGGACCGTTTCGTTATTTCGATAAGGAAGGATGAAGTGGGTTTCGAAAACAGAGACTCTAAATTAAGTCAACAACCTCATGTCTCAGGTCTAAGTCGAAGTTGTGGTGTTTAGTATTCTGCTGTTGCTCCGAGGTTTGGTTTGACTCTGTAAAGTATAAATTGATAAAAAAATTTGTAGGAGTAAGTCTATGACACATTTGTGACGAATTAGTACAGAACAAGGAAAATGGTCATACAGAGGTGATACTAAATGAAAGGGTAAGGACGACGTATAGTGAGACTCTTATAGATTTAAGAGACTCCTTAAATAGGACTCACTCCATTCTACGTACTATTGTTTTTGTATTTATAAATATACAGACTAAGTACGACTACAAACCATCTTTACTTGTATAAAGACATTTCGTTAATAGGAAGTTATTTTTTAATTATTTTAAAAGTTATACAATTTTTTCATGTAATGTATCCACGTTATATATAATATAGTACATTTATATACTATGGTTTATACGTATACGTGGAGGTAAAAGTATAATGACGTACATAAAACTGTGTTTTATTTGAATATTCTTTTGTCTCGATTTGTTTAGTCGAGACAATTACGACAGTGGAACCGTAAGATAATCTAATCCTTTTCAGGAACCTCTTGTCTTTGTGCCCACTGTTCAATGGAAGTATTAGACCCTCGACACCGGTGTCCTTCAGAAGGTAAATAATAAAGTATAAATGACGTGAACATGACTTCGAACGACAATTACATTTCAAAAATTTATTTTTCCGTTCTTCTTACTTGTTTAAAATGTATTCTTGTTTACGATTAGACAAGTGTGTTTTCCTCTGTACAAATACTTTTTTATATTTCAACTGTCACACATAAACCACCTGTCACTACCGTTACGTTTCGCAACAATCTTGGACAGACGTTATGTCCTCTGGGTCCAAGTTAGGGACCTAGTTCTGCTAGGGGACCTCTTCCCTTACCGTTGGGTGAGGTCATGAGAACGGACCTCTTAGGGTACCTGTCTCATCAGACCACCTAAAGTACCTCAACGTCTCTCAGCCTGTACTGACTTTGCTAAATCGTGTGTGTATATATCTAAGAAAAAGTACAAGAAAAGGTAATACTAAATAACGTCTTATAACTTATTTGAAGGGACGAAACAAAGAAAATAGGAGACTGAAGGGCGTCAAAGTCACAAACTCGATCTTCTACAATGTACTGACCAAGGAGTACGTGGAAGACAGTTCCCCGCTATTACAAAGAATTGTCGCAGAACGTCTTCAACACTCCTAATTACTTTGTAGCATAGACCGAAATACGAGGAGCCTTTTTTACCGTAGTTTTGCGTTCTGAGTGGGAGAACATAGAACGACAACAAGTCAGCGAGTAAGTATATGCTACGTCTGGGATACCTGACGTCGTGTGGTCCAAAACTACAGGGAAGTAGTAGAGGGTCTCGAACGAGTTTGAGTACAGGTAACTCAGTCACTACGGTAGGTTGGTAGAGTAGGAGACAGTAAGGGAAGAGGAGGACGGAAGTTAGAAAGGGTCGTAGTCCTAGAAAAGTTTACTCAGTCGAGAAACGTAATTCACCGATTTTATAACCTCGAAGTCCAAGTCGTACTCAGGAAGGTTACTTGCGGGTCCTGACTAGAGCAAATCCTACCTAACCAACCTAGAGGAACGTCAGGTTCCCTGAGAGTTCTCAGAAGAGGTTGTGGTGTCAAGTTTTCGTAGTTAAGAAGTCGCGAGTCGAAAGAAATACCAGGAGTGTAGGTATGTACTGATGACCTTTTTAGTACCGAAACTGATCTACCTGGAAATAGTCGTTTCATTACAGAGACGAAAAATTATACGACAGATCCAAACAGTAGAAAAGAAGGTTCCTCGTTCGTAGAAAATTAAAGTACCGACGTCAGTGACAGGAGTCACTAACACCTCGGGTTCTTTTATTTCAGACAGTGACAAAGGTAACAAACGGGTAGATAAAAGGTACTTCACTACCCTGGTCTACGGTACTAGAAACTTACAACTCAAAATTCAGTACAAAAAGTGAAAGGAGAAAGTAGTAGTAGTTCTCCGAGAATATAGGACGTTCCTTTATTTATGACTTTATTTCATAAAAGGGAAATTTACTTATTTTTCAAAACGACGAATAAACCCGTCTTCAAGGTCATACACCCTAGAATAAACGGACTGGACCCTAGTTTGGGTGCGGGGGACGTAACCTTTACACCTCAGAATTAGTGACATGGTGGTCTCTTCAGGGTCTTCCGGGATTGAAAATTGTAGGACACTGAGTTGTTGAAAGTACAATTGCTTCTTCGTGAACAAATCTAAAAGTATGGTTTCAAGGATTGATAAGAGGAGACTATGGAATCTTCATTAACAATAAATTCAAGTAGTGGTCACGACCCTTCACATCTTTAGTACGACTCGTGATTCATTTGTATAAAAATATAGACTTTGAACTATCAAGAGTACATTAAGATAAAATTTCAATTTTTGGGTTACGGTTCCACTCACACTCCAGTTCGTAATTCAGGAGACATAATACTACACTCCAGGTAATATATTAAAGGTAATGTATTATAGGGGACTTAGAAAAACATGTTTACTAGAAAAAGAGAACGGAGAAAGTATAGACTTGACAAGGTCAATATATTACCGGTAAAAAAGTATACAAAAAGTAGGGTTGATATTATATAAAGTCGATACTTTCGTAAAATGTATTAATCAAATAAAGTACCGAAATGTGATTATGTTTTCTTAAACCGTATTTAATCCCAACGTCTTAGAACGGTTGTCTTAGTCTATAATTGGATGACTCAGGTTTGATTACATTGAGAAGTATAAATTTTACACGAAAACAACAACCAAGTAAACGAATCACGCTGGGGTAATTTACCTATTAACATGTAGCCAGGACGACGGAAATGAGTCTAGTTGTGAAGAAAGAGGTAGATGAGACTTAAGAATAATCGTTTCGTTAACCCGGTAATGGTTCATGTGTCAATTGTTATTAGATGGGTAACTTTATCGAGGTAAAAGGGGTTTTCCGTATCCGAGACTATTACTCAAATCCTTAGTGACCTTTGTGTCGTTACCGTGGGGTGAGGTCATGAGAACGGACCTTTTAGGGTACCTACCTCCTCTGACTATCCCACGTCAGGTGCCCTAGCGATTCCCAGCCTGTGCTGACTCTCTGAAGTAGAAGTGAAAAGTGAAAGTACGTAACCTTTTCCTTTACGGTTGGGTGAGGTCACAAGAACGGACCTCTTAGGGTCCCTGCCCCCTCGGACCACCCGACGGGATACCCCAGCGTGTCTCAGCCTGTGCTGACTTCACTGAATCGTCGTCGTCGTCGTCATTCTGCGACTTCCGACTTAGCGTTTCTGATAAAGAACGAAACTCCTCCCGACCACCATCGTAGCGTTGGGAAATCACCGTCTGACTCCATATGGACGACCCGACAACAAGGTAGTGACTGTGGACATAACACACACAATCAGTGATGCAGAACAGACTGAGAAACACTGGGGTACCTAACATCGGGTGGTCCGAGGAGACAGGTCCCTTAAGAGGTCCGTACTTATGGCCTCACCCAACGGTAAGGGAGGAGGTCCCTTAGAAAGACTGGGTCCCTAGTTTGGACTCGGAGGACGTAACGTTCGTCTAAGAAATGGTAGACTCAGTGGTCCCTTCGGGGGTATAGCCCCTCGTTCGGGGTTTCCTTACAGGTACCTGATAAGACTACTTCCGACACACAGTGTGTCATCATTGTCTGAAGGTCCTTACGGAACTAAACTGATGAGTCAAGAAGACAGGTTTGGTCGGTACACAATTATTGTAAACCCCAGACAACGAGTAGGTCGGTAGATACACGATCCTGAATCCTATCTTTTCAGTCGTTCTGTACGGAGAAAGACTGTCGAAGGACTACTCTCTTTTTTGACGAACCGGGATTTTCGTTGAGGGAGGTGAGAAAACTACTGTATCGTCTCCCCATCGAGTCTTCTTGTCCGACTGTGGTCGGTGACGACTTGAAAGGGTTGTTCTGGTGGACAGTTTGGTCCCTCCTAGGTAACCGGTATCAGTATGTCCACAAGGGACAACGGACTGGGGTATTTATATACGTCGCAGTCTCCTTGTCCCTGTAACGTGTGACCTTCTGACCGACGTCTCTCATCTCAAACTCTACGTTTTATTACTCTCAAATCCCCAACGATATCTGACAAACACAGGGGTGTTAAGTATACATCTTTGTGGTGGGGGACTGACCTACCACAAACCTCAACCATGGAGACTCTTAACCAATCAAGTACTCCTATCCCACGAGTACTTACCCTTAACACGGGACTATTTTCTCTCGGGTCTCTCTAGGGAACGGGAAAAACAGTATACACCTGTGTGGTTCAACAGCAACAGATACTTGATCTGAGAATAGT
The DNA here is from genome assembly GCA_006410555.1 of Capra ibex. Classification (NCBI taxonomy): domain Eukaryota; kingdom Metazoa; phylum Chordata; class Mammalia; order Artiodactyla; family Bovidae; genus Capra; species Capra ibex. Next base: position 55,319,532 of record SJYO01037955.1, read on the forward strand.
CTGTGACTTAGATGGTCGCGGAACTAGAACCCGAAGGGTCGGAAGTCTTAATAACTTTTATTTACAGACACCAAATATTCGGTGGATCAGATACGAATGAGGAACCTTCCTTTCAATACTGGTTGGATCTGTCGTATAATTTTTCGTCTGTAATGAAACGGTTGTTTCCAAGTAGATCAGTTCCGATACCAAAAAGGTCATCAGTACATACCTACACTTTCAACCTGGTATTTCTTTCGACTCGTGACTTCCTGACTACGAAAACTTGACACCACAACCTCTTCTGAGAACTCTCAGGGAACCTTATGTCCCTGTAGGTTGGTCAGGTAGGATTTCCTCTAGTCAGGACTCACAAGTAACCTTCCTGACTACAACTTCGACTTTGAGGTTATGAAACCGGTGTACTACGTTTCTCGACTGAGTAAACTTTTCTGGGACTACAACATTTTCTAACTCCCGTCCTCTTCCCCTGTTGTCTCCTACTCTACTAATCTACCGTAGTGGCTGAGTTACCTGTACTCAAACCCATTTGAGACCCTCTGTCACCACCTGTCCCTCCGGACCGCACGACGTCAGGTGCTGCAGTGTTTCAGCCTGTGTTGACTCGCTGACTTGACTTGAGTTGACTCAGATACCACAAAAACGGTATACCCGGGTTGTTTCTTTCCATCAGTATACAAGACGATAAACAACCGGGGACTCACGAAGGATCGTTACGGGTAAGGGGAGGGGTGGGGTGTGGTACACGGTCACCACAGACTTTCGGCAGAGAAGTGTGTCGAGTCCTCCTCGTGTCTGTTCAGTCGTTGGTTCGGTCCACTGTGACTGTATTTTCACGGTGACATAAAGTGGTATCTCGTCTCAGGACTAAGGTGGGCTCTGATACCCTTCCGAAGTACCTCTACTCCAGTGCCCCACCCCGGGACTCTTGACTCATCCTGAATTGATTTCTGTCCCTCTCCCGAGACCCCAGGTCCGTTCACAAACCCTTCCTCGTCCCCGAACCCACCACTCCTCGGGATGTCCCGAGTACATAAATATTTATAAGAATCGTCTAGTGTCGACGTATCTGGCGTTTCTCGTTCCCTCATTTTGGACGTAACCGAATCTGACTCGGGAGGTCGTTTATGGATACAGTCCTCCTGTCGATAGTAGTTCAACAATCCATTAACCCTCCTCAGGTCTTACAGCCACTGATTTTCTATTCCTTTTCTTTTCGGGTACTTTTATCTTGTTTCCTTCCAGCCTCCTGGACTCGCTCCTGGAGTCCATATTGTTTGTTGTGAGGACCGACTGGGTCAAATGTATCCTGTCCGGGTCCCCAACCCCCTTTTTTATGTATATTTTCCTCCTCGGTTTCCCGACCCCGAACGAGCGAGAGGTCGAGGGACCCCGTGCGAGAGAAGCGCAGAAACCCAGTTTTACGTGAGTGCGGAACTCTTACCTAAAAGGACAATAATAGATTTATTTTATCTCAACATTGTGTCTCGACATCGTGACTAAACAGATTCTCGATATTGTACTAGACAGGTTCTGGGCTCTCGACACTGTGCGGCTCCCGAAATTACAGGCAGTGAGGCTTAGAAACAACACTGCTCTGTCTTGGCTCCTCATATGTATGAGGACTGTTTCGGTACCTTGTGTCGACTTTACCCTACTGTAAGTAACTTTATGGAAAAAGAGAAGTGTCACAAAAAGGTAGAGAGGAAGTTTCGTGACGAAGGAGACTTCCTCTCTTAGAACTAGTCTCGTGTGTACGACCCTTTGTGTGGAGATGTAAATTTGCTGTGTAAAAGATTTGCATACAGTGTTAAAGCAAACTACGACCTACCGTAACTACTCAGGGTACACAAGAGACGTTTATTAACCTAAACACAAAAAAAGAAACACATTCAAGACCAGATACGTAAACAACGACTTTGTCCAGATTCCCCAACAGTCAAAGTCTTCACTTTTCAGACCAGGGGAAATTTTAAACATTATTTTGTGAACCACAAGATTGTGGTCCATTTTATGTAGTAGTGAGATACTGTAAGATATTTCTTAACATTGAAAGATCATTTCGAATACCTATAGTGACAATCGTCGTATTTCTAGTCCCCCTTTTAATATTTTCCAGTGGGTTGACGAAGAAATATAGAAAAGAGTTTTTACATGTTATGGTAATTGTATTCAATCTCAAATTTTAAATTGATTTTTAAGGTAATCAGTCCACAACTCCCGGATCAAAACGACTCTTGTTTCTGAAATTTCTAAACTCCAGTCCCGTTTTTATATTTGAATTATCCTCTTGACTTGAACTTTATAAGCCAAAGACGTCTACCTTGTACTTAACCATTTTTCCCGTTCAAATAGTGGAATTTAATTTCTACCTACGTTACGAGAAAGAGTAAGGAGTACGGTTGACGAAATAAAAGAATTATGTAACGACTGAAACTGGAAGAGTTATAGGTAGGGGCCTTTCAACCCCGTTGATCAGAGAGACTTATTTTTACCCCTTCGTATTGGTACAAGTGGTTGTTAAAGAGATTTTATTGTTAATAGTTGGAATTTAAGATATATCAAAAGAAAAAAAAAATCGTGGTTTTACTTTGTTTCTACAGGAATCCGGTTGTGTTCATTTCAGGTAGATAACGTCATTGACATACTTTTTTTAAATTTCTTTAGAGAAAGTCAACTTCCTTTTGCTGTAAAGTATCTATGAACTCCTTCTAACACCCGTCCTTCTCTTTCCCCATTGTCTCTTACTCTACCTACCCACCGTAGTGGGTGAGTTACCTGTACTCAAACTCGTTCGAGGTCCTCTATCATTTCCTGTTCCTTCGGACCAGACGACGTCAGGTACTCCAGTGTTTCTCAGTGTGTTCTGAATCGACTTGTTATTGTTGTTATTTTTGAATATAGAAGTACTTCCTTCCGTTTTGTCGTCTTTATTATCAGTGCAATAATTTAATACAAAAAATTTTAATAAAATTCCAAAATTTCTGAATTAAGAATTTGACAAATAAGACTTCTGTGAAATCTGATTTTTTTTTTTACTCCTATGATTTCTCGAAAACAAAGACATTTATATAATAAATTGTATGAATCTTTGTATAAATTGTATGATCTTTGTTTTTGTCTTAATATGTAATATAATGTAATGTATATGTCATATCTTGTATGAACCTTTATTGTTATTAGGGTACGACGACGACGATGATTCAGCGGAGTCAACACAGGTTGAGACACGCTGGGGCCTCTACCGTCGGGTGGTCCGAGGGGGTAGGGACCCTAAGAGGTCCGTTCTTAGGGTATGTACAATTATTTTTATTCTAAAAAATTTTCTATATATATATATATTTGTTTTTGTATTTTTTTTTAACCTTGACAAAAGATAAAAACGTTTACAGAGATTACAAACTCAATTCTCTTCTATGGATCTAAGAGTGTCGACAAAACGTAACTCTCCCCTTGTCCATCCTTCCGATCCCCAGGGGTTGACCGTCCTCCTCTAGTTGGCGTTCACCGTCTGAAGCAAAAGGGAAGAGGTATGCTTTAAGTTCCTCCGCAGAAAATTTGCGACACACCAGCTATGCTGTGGGCCAAGGTGGACTTGAATTGAAAGGAGTTTGGAACTCGATTGGTTACGCAAAAAGAATACCTTTACAAAAAACATTCGATACAATTCCTTTGATACATAAACGGAGTCTTAGACCCAAAGAAGTTTAGTCAAGGTGGATTCTGAGTTTGGAACTTGGTTGTTACCGAGTTGTTTGGTCATGAAGAATGAGTGCCTTTACAAGAGAATTCGAAACAATTACTTTGATACGTAAACGAACCTTAAGACGGAAAGAAATTCTAAGTACAGTTAACAAAGTCCCTGCTCAGTGGAACACGGTTACGATAGAGTTTCACGTACAACACCCTCTCCCCGGACCACTTGGAGAGAGTCAAAACTCCACTAAGAAATAGACTAATCGTTGAACGATTGTCTATATGTCTTTTCTTTCTTTCTTTCACTTCAGCGAGTCAGCACAGAGTGAGAAACGCTGGGGTACCTGACATCGGATGGTCCGAGGAGACAAGTACCCTAAAAGGTCTGTTCTCATGACCTCACCCCACGGTAAAGAAAGAGGTCTCCTATAAGCATTAGGTCCTTAGCTTGGGTACAGAGGGCGTGACGTTCGTCTGACAAATGGTAGACTCGGTGGTCCCTTCGGGTAAAAATATCTACATATTGTTTATGCATCTACTGTGGTGGGAATACCGTCTTTCCCTTCTTCTTGATTTCTCGAAGAACTACTTTCATTTTCTCCTCTCACTTTTTCAACCGAATTTCAAGTTGTAAGTCTTTTGCTTCTAGTACCGTAGGACAGGGTAGTGAAGTACCCTTTATCTACCCCTTTGTCATCTTTGTCACCGACTGAAATAAAAACCCCCAAGGTTTTAGTGACGTCTACCACTAACGTCGGTACTTTAATTTTCTGCGAATGAGGAACCTTTCTTTCAATACTGGTTGGATCTGTCGTATAATTTTTCGTCTCTGTAATGAAACAGTTGTTTCCAGGTAGATCAGTTCCGATACCAAAAAGGTCATCAGTACATACCTACACTCTCAACTTAATATTTCTTTTGACTCCCGGTTTCTTAACTACGAAAACTTGACACCACAACCTCTTCTGAGAACTCTCAGGGAACCTGACGTTTCTCTAGGTTGCTCAGGTAGGATTTCCTTTAGCCAGGACCACAAGTAACCTTCCTGACTACAACTTCGACTTTGAGGTTATAAAACCGGTGTACTACGCTTCTCGACTGAGTAAACTGGGACTACAACCCTTTCTAACTTCCGTCCTCCTCTTCCCCTACTGTCTCCTACTCTACCAATCTACCGTAGTGGCTGAGTTACCTGTACTCAAACCCGCTTAAGGCCCTCAACCACTACCTGTCTCTCCGGACCGCACGACGTCAAGTACCCCAGGGTTTCTCAGTCTGTACTGACTCGCTGACTTGACTCGACTTGACTTATCATTTATTTACTCCATTTATCATTTAGGTATCGTCCTCCCTTCTAACTTGGAGACTTATCGTCTTTAATACAATTTTCATATATTTACAGGTTCACGAAAATTTATATATATATACTTTCATAGAACTGTCAGATTGAGTTTTGTCTGTGTCATTCAGTCCTAGAAAAAAATTCACCCGGTGATTGGATATACGAATCACAATTCACTTTCGTAACCGGTGAGCCAACATAGTTTAAGAAACACTGGGAGACCTGAAACACTGGGAAACACTCGGACCGGACGGTCCGAGTGGACAGACACCCTAAGAGGTCCGTTATACCTCATCTATCGGTAAGAGAAGACGTCCCCTACAAGGGCTGAGTACCTAGCTTGGGTCCATAGGGTGTAACGTCCGTCTAAGGAATGGTAGACTCGGTAGTCCTATCATATGTCACTTTCATATGAAAGTGAGACAAAATTTATATTTTTGTCTCACTTTCATATCCCTTTTTTTCTATATGGTACCACTTCTGATTAATATTGGTAGAAGTTTTCTATATAATTCTAACCTGTATCACTCGTCTGAACACCCCGTGTCATTTCCTTCTCTCCCACCCTGTTTAACTCTCACATTGTGTCTTTGTGTATGTAGTGGTGTACCTTTTGTGCATCGGCAACCCTTAAACGACGTACTACGTCCCTCGAGGTTGAACCACGAGACACTATTGGATTTCCCCACCGTATCCCACTCTCTACCCCCTCTCCAAATTCTCCTCCCCTGCATACATATACAGACCGACTGAGTACAACTACACACCGTCTTTGGTTGGGTTATAACACTTCGTTGATAGAAGGTTACTTTTTATTTAATAAAGTTTCCTTTTACCTAATCCAACAAAAGTTCTATTGAAATACCCTTTTTTCTTCTCGTAATGTATTACCACTCACTTATTTGGTTCTGAATTTTAAAGATATACATTTGTACTGATAATATCTCGAAGGTGTATGTACTTGTTTTTTGATGTGTTTATTTCCCAATTTTTTGTTTAGATGTTAGTATCACCATCTAATATGGTCAGTTAGATTAGTGTGATCCTGGTGTCGGCACAGATTGAGTTACTTTGATTCGGTACGGGCACCCCGTTGGGTTCTGTCCACCCAGTACCACCTCTCCAGACTGTCTTACACCAGGTGACCTCTTCCCTTACCGTTTGGTGAAGTCATAAGAACGGAACTCTTGGGGTACTTGTCATACTTTTTCGTTTTACTATCCTATGACTTTCTTCTTGAGGGGTCCAGTAATCCCCGGGTTATACGATGACCTCTAGTCACCTCTTTATTGAGGTCTTTCTTACTGCCCTACCTCGTTTTCGTTTTTGTTATGGGTCGACACCTACACTGACCACTATCTTCGTTCTAGGTTACGACATTTCTCGTTATAACGTATCCTTGGACCTTACAGTCCAGGTACTTAGTTCCGTTTGACCTTCACCAGTTTGTTCTCTACCGTTCTCACTTGTAGTTGTAAGATCCTTAGCCGTTTGATTTTACCTGTCCTTACCCACTTAAATTGAGTCTACTGGTAATATAGATGATTACGCCCGTCCTTAGGGAGTCTTCTTTACCTCATGGGTAGTATCAGTTGTTTTCTCAGGCTTTACGTCATGAACCTACGTTAGAGTTTTTTCTGTCTTACTAGAGACAAGCAGAGGTTTCGTTTGGTAAGTTATAGTGCTATTAGGTTCAGATACGGGGTTGGTCATTACGACTTCTTCGACTTCAACTTCCCAAGATACTTCTGGATGTTCTGGAAAATCTTGATTGTGAGTTTTTTCTACAGGAAAAGTGATATCCCCTGACCTTACATTTTCATCCTTCAGTTCTTTGTGGACCTCATTGTCCGTTTAAACGGGAACCTTACACCTTACTTCGTCCCGTTTCTGATTGTCTCAAAAGGGTTCTTTTACATGACCAGTATCGTTTGTGGGAGAAGGTTGTTGTGTTCTCTTCTGAGATGTGTACCTGTAGTGGTCTACCAGTTGTGGTTTTAGTCTACCTAATATAAGAAACGTCGGTTTCTACCTCTTCGAGATATGTCAGTTGTTTTTGTTCTGGTCCTCGACTGACACCGAGTCTAGTACTTGAGGAATAACGGTTTAAGTCTGAATTTAACTTCTTTCATCCCTTTTGACGATCTGGTAAGTCCATACTGGATTTAGTTTAGGGAATACTAATATGTCACCTTCACTCTTTATCTAAATTCCCGGATCTAGACTATGTATCTCACGGACTACTTGATACCTTACTCCAAGTACTGTAACTTGTCCTCTGTCCCTAGTTCTCGTAGGGGTACCTTTTCTTTACGTTTTTTCGTTTTACCGACAGACCCCTCCGGAATGTTTATCGAGACTTTTCTTCTCTTCACTTTTCGTTTCCTCTTTTCCTTTCTAAATTCGTAGACTTACGTCTCAAGGTTTCTTATCGTTCTTCTTTATTCTTTCGGAAGAAGTCGTTAGTTACGTTTCTTTATCTCCTTTTGTTGTCTTACCCCTTCTGATCTCTAGAGCAGTTCTTTTAATCTCTATGGTTCCCTTGTAAAGTACGTTTCAACCCGAGCTATTTCCTGTCTTTACCATACCTGGATTGTCTTCGTCTTCTATAATTCTTCTCCACCGTTCTTATGTGCCTTCTTGACATGTTTTTTCTAGAAGTGCTGGGCCTATTAGTGCTACCACACTAGTGAGTAGATCTCGGTCTGTAGGACCTTACACTTCAGTTCACCCGGAATCTTTCGTAGTGATGCTTGTTTCGATCACCTCCACTACCTTAAGTTCACCTCGATACAGTTTATGACTTTCTACTACGACACTTTCACGACGTGAGTTATACAGTCGTTTAAACCTTTTGAGTCGTCACCGGTGTCCTGACCTTTTCCAGT
>SJYO01037955.1:55329079-55501059 GCA_006410555.1 Capra ibex
CTCTTCTGAGATGTGTACCTGTAGTGGTCTACCAGTTGTGGTTTTAGTCTACCTAATATAAGAAACGTCGGTTTCTACCTTTTCGAGATATGTCAGTTGTTTTTGTTCTGGTCCCCGACTGACACCGAGTCTAGTACTTGAGGAATCATGGTTTAAGTCTGAATTTAACTTCTTTCATCCCTTTTGACGATCTGGTAAGTCCATACTGGATTTAGTTTAGGGAATACTAATATGTCACCTTCACTCTTTATCTAAATTCCCGGATCTAGACTATGTATCTCACGGACTACTTGATACCTTACTCCAAGTACTGTAACTTGTCCTCTGTCCCTAGTTCTCGTAGGGGTACCTTTTCTTTACGTTTTTTCGTTTTACCGACAGACCCCTCCGGAATGTTTATCGACACTTTTCTTCTCTCCTCTTTTCGTTTCCTCTTTTCCTTTCTAAATTCGTAGACTTACGTCTCAAGGTTTCTTATCGTTCTTCTTTATTCTTTCGGAAGAAGTCGTTAGTTACGTTTCTTTATCTCCTTTTGTTGTCTTACCCCTTCTGATCTCTAGAGCAGTTCTTTTAATCTCTATGGTTCCCTTGTAAAGTACGTTTCAACCCGAGCTATTTCCTGTCTTTACCATACCTGGATTGTCTTCGTCTTCTATAATTCTTCTCCACCGTTCTTATGTGCCTTCTTGACATGTTTTTTCTAGAAGTGCTGGGCCTATTAGTGCTACCACACTAGTGAGTAGATCTCGGTCTGTAGGACCTTACACTTCAGTTCACCCGGAATCTTTCGTAGTGATGCTTGTTTCGATCACCTCCACTACCTTAAGTTCACCTCGATGCAGTTTAGGACTTTCTACTACGACACTTTCACGACGGGAGTTATACAGTCGTTTAAACCTTTTGAGTCGTCACCGGTGTCCTGACCTTTTCCAGTCAAAAGTAAGGTTAGGGTTTCTTTCCGTTACGGTTTCTTCCGAGTCTGATGGTGTGTTAACGTGAGTAGAGTGTACGATCATTTCATTACGAGTTTTAAGAGGTTCGGTCCGAAGTCGTTATGCACTTGACACTTTAAGGACTACAAGTTCGACCAAAATTTTTTCCGTCTCCTTGGTCTCTAATTTAACGGTTGTAGGCGACCTAGTACCTTTCTCGTTCTCTCAAGGTCTTTTTGTAGATAAAGACGAAATAACTGATACGGTCTCGGAAACTGACACACCTAGTGTTATTTGACACCTTTTAAGACTCTCTCTACCCTTATGGTCTGGTGGACTGGACGGAGAACTCTTTAGACATACGTCCAGACCTTCGTTGTCAATCTTGACCTGTACGTTGTTGTCTGACCAAGGTTTATCCTTTTCCTCATGCAGTTCCGACATATGACAGTGGGACGAATAAATTGAAGATACGTCTCATGTAGTACTCTTTACGACCTGACCTTCTTTGTGTTCGACTTTAGTTCTAACGGCCCTCTTTATAGTTATTAGAGTCTATACGTCTACTGTAGTGGGAATACCGTCTTTCACTTCTCCTTGAGTTTGCGGAGAACTACTTTCACTTTCTCCTCTCACTTTTTCAACCGAATTTCGAGTTGTAAGTCTTTTGCTTCTAGTACCGTAGGTCAGGGTAGTGAAGTACCCTTTATCTACCCCTCTGTCACCTTTGTCACAGTCTGAAATAAAACCCCCCGAGGTTTTAGTGACGTCTACCACTGACGTCGGTACTTTAATTTTGTACGAATGAGGAACCTTCTTTTCAATACTGGTGAGATCTATCATATAAGCTTTCGTCTCTGTAATGAAACGGCTGATTCCAGGTAGATCAGTTCCGATACCAAAAAGGTCACCCGGACATACCTACACTCTCAACCTGACACTTCTTCCGACTCGTACCTTCTTAACTACGTAAACTTGACACCACAACCTCTTCTGAGAACTCTCAGGGAACCTGACGTTCCTCTATGTTGGTCAGGTAAAACTTCCTCTAGTTGGGACCCTAAAGAAACCTTCCTTACTACGATTTCGACTTTGAGGTCATGAAACCGGTGGAGTACGCTTCTCAACTGAGTAACCTCTTCTGAAACTGCGACCCTCCCCAACCCCCGTCCTCCTCTTCCCCTGCTGGCTCCTACTCTACCGACCGACCGTAGTGACTGAGCTACCTGCGCTGAGACTCACTTGAGGTCCTCAACCACTACCTGTCCCTCCGGACCGCTCGACGCTAGGTACCCCAGCGTTTCTGAGTCTGTGCTGACTCGTTGACTTGACTTGACTATGTATTTTCGATTTCTTATAACTCTCCCCAAATTTTTCTAGTCATTTTATTTATCCATATAATTCAATTACGCAACCTTCTAACGTATGACATTCCTACAGTTAAGAGGAACTTAGTTAGAGATGTAAGGTACGTCAAAGTTAGTTTTAAAGTCGTCAAGCTTTTAGACATAGATTTTTAAATGTACCTTTACGTCAAATGTTCCTTTGTTCGTGTTCTGTTTTAAATGTACCTTTTCTGAATTTAAAAGGTTTCTTTGAATCTTTTGTTCATTGTTTGACCTTCTAAAATTAGTGGGCGAAAGTTTTAAACACGATTTCGATTTGTCAGTACTGACATTGTAACCGTATTTCTATCCACATATCTAATTATGTCGTCCAATGTCTCAGGTCTTTATGATATTATACGTGTAACAGTTCTCTAAAGTTGTACTCATAATCCCATGAAATAACCCCTTTCTTGTGGGAAGAGTTGTTTACCGGGACCTTGGGACTCTGAAAGTATAGTTAAGTCAAGTCAGGGAGTCAGTACAGGTCGAGAAACGTTAGGGTACCTGACGTCGTGCGGTCCGGAGGGACAGGTAACGGTCGAGGACCTCAAATGAGTTTGAGTACAAGTAACTCAGTCACTACGATAGGTCGGTAGAGTAGGAGACAGCAGGGGAAGAGGAGGGTGGAAGTTAGAAAGGGTCGTAGTCTCAGATCACTCAGTCAAGAAGCGTAGTCCACCGGTTTCATAACCCCAAAGTCAAAGTTGTCGTCAGGAAAGGTACTTGTGAGTCCTGACTAGAGGGAATCCTACCTCACCAACCTAGAGGAACGTCAGGTTCCCTGAGAGTTCTCAGAAGAGGTTGTGGTGTGTAGTTTTCGTAGTTAAGAAGTCGTGAGTCGAAAGAAATATCAGGTTGAGAGTGTAGGTATGTACTGATGACCTTTTTGGTATCGGAACCGATCTACCTGGAAACAACCGTTTCATTACAAAGATGAAAAATTATACGACAGATCCAACCAGTATTGAAAGGAAGGTTCTTCACTCGTAGAAAATTAAAGTACCGACGTTAGTGGTAGACGTTACTAAAACCTCGGTTTTTTTTTTGTTTTTTTGTTTTTTTTGTGTAATCCCTTCCATATAAAAAAGGAAAGAAGGGGACTTCAAGACAGACTTAAAGTACTCAACCAATTGGTGATTGTGACAAAACGAATTACTCTACGTAATCGAAAGATGCCAACACATTGTTGAATGGTGTTTTTATTCCCGATTTGGTGTGGGTAAATAATAGAATGAAACGGTGTCCAGTCTTCAGGTCCACCGATGGTCTCAGTGGTCCGTTTTTAGGTCGACGCTCGTTCAACCCAAGAATGGACCGTGAGACCCTATCTTAGGAGAAGGTGCGGGTAGTCCAGTAGACGGTGTAGTCAAGAGACACCAACGTCCTGACTCCAGGGGCTAAATAAACGACGATAACAGACTTCCCAATAAAAAAGTAAAGATCTCCAGTGGGTGAAAGGAACCGACCACCTGGGTATGTGCAAGGTTCGCACACCGTCGATTCGTTAAGAGCACGAACTTCATAGACCGAAGGGGGGAGGGAAAGAGAAGAGGAAAATCCGTCGACGCAGTACTTGAAGATCGTTTGGGTCGATCAAGCCCTGTCAAATAGACGTAATTCCAGTTAACTAATCTTCGGCATTAATATGGATGTCTCAGAGGAACAGTCCATTGTATAAATACACGTGCCATAGAGGTCCCCACTCGTGGACCCTAGAAACCAACACCCCTCCCCACACCACCCTTATGAGACGGATATTCTACTTTAATTTTTAATAATACTTTGTAATTTTATACGAAGTTTATAATAAAATAATTGAGTTATTGTAGAGATCAACGTTCACACTGACGATCAATGGATTCGTTTAACTTAAGTCTGGTACATAAAAGAAACGAAGACAACTTCAATAAAGACAAAGGACACCATCGAGGTCCAGTCTCTACCGTACCAAGACCGATCGCACATTCTCTCCATATTCTGTGTTCCTCTCCAAACGGCGACCGAGACCTCCTGTGAGGGTCCTCGCACGTACCTTGATAGAAGGGGTAAGGGTTCACATTTACTGCTTAGGATCTCAGGTCTAGGATCGTCGGAGGATCGAGTCCCTTCGTCGAGACCCCTCTAAACCCGACATCCAGTCTTTCGGACCTTCTTCTTCTCTTTAGGACCCAGAGTGAACTGAGTCGACTCTTCTCTCAGGGTAGTAGTGACTTGGTTACCATGGAATCTAGAGGTCCCGTACTCGGGACCTGAGGAGGAATGACAAATTTCGTATATATCAATCAAAGTACACTAACTTTTGTGAGGTTTGCTATGGGTCTTTTTTTCTTAGACCAACAAAGATTAATTCACCTGTTACATGTGACTATTTCTTTAGTGACCATCTGATTTAGACCCTTCAAAAGATTTGTCCTCTGGACCAGGTCTCTTGTGGAACGGAAAATTAATATCTGTTTACACAATAAAGGGAAAAGGTCCGACATAAAAGGCACGAAGGAGTAAGAAGTGTACGTACGTCTAATCTTTTTGATGCGGTACCCTGAGTCGTTTACACATTTATTATCGTTGTGGGTGGGTTTCAGTCAATATTAATTTAAATAGTACGAAGGTAGAACCAGAGTAAATAAAATTCCTTCATACGAAAGTCTACTGAAACTTAATTATGATCTGATTTGGAATGATATTAGGTCCGTGACTATGTTATGAAGTCTTATAATAAAATTTATAATTGAGTTACTGAGTGAGAACTAACGTCAACACGGAGAACCTATTAGATTCAGTTAGTTTAAGTCGGGTAGATGTAGTGGTGACAAACTTATACTTTATCTTTGTGCCGTGGTAGACTTGGTTGCTTTGTATTCCTCAAGTGGCAATCGAAGACTCCTTAAGGGATGACCAGAGGATCCCTTCTGGGTCCTCGTCGGGACAAGTAGGGTCCAAGTTTAATCCTTGTGACCTGGGGCTCCAGTATCGGCGAGTTGTAGGTCCTTTGGGTCGTGACCGTCCTCGACCGGACCCCTGGTCTTTGATCTTTATGTCTTTCGGACCCAGGAGCCATTAAAGTGACTAGTCGACCTGGGTAGTCGTTCCCGGTCGTCGAGGAACTGGGAAGTCTCTCACACAGTTCCGAGGGGTAAAGGAATGATTCGTCAATCTTTACCCAAACAGGAAAGTTGACGGTCTTTGTGGGAAAGGTACAAGTGTCTGGGAGTTCGACTCTCTTAATCCAACAAAGATTAATGTACCCGTAAACTATTTCTCTTCCCGGGTAGCCTGATACGGACCCTTCGAATAAACTTATCTTCTGGACCAGGTCTCTATTACAAAGGAGAATTAATATCCGTTTAAGAAATAACCCGAAGGGACCACCGAGTCGTCATTTCTTAGGTGGACGGTTACGTCCTTTGTACCCAAGTTAGGGACCGAGTCCTTCTAGGGGACCTCTTCCTTTACCGTTGGGTGACATCATAAGAACGGACCCTTTAGGTTCCTGTCTCCTCGGACCGCCCGACATCAGATACCACAACGTTTCTCAACCTGTACTAAATCACTGATATGTCGTCGTTGGTTAAACAATAAAGGGGACAGACACAAAACCGGGAAGAAGTCAAAATTACGAGTTCGTCCATTCTTTTTAGTGAGGTATTCTGAGTCACTTACACATTTGTTTACTGTTGTGGGTGTGTTTCAGTTAATTTTAATTTAAATAGTACGAAGGTCGACCTAGACTAAGTAATACTCCTTCATTCAAAAGTCTGTTGAAACTTAATTGACATCTTATCATATAGTCAGAAGTCATTGAAGGACTTCAGGGAGACTGTCAGTCGGTCACCGACACTAAATTTTACATAAGGTAAACCTTCCGTCGGTATGCTTGAGGGATGTCTTCATTCTTCTTTACTTCATACTCGTACCGGGAGAAAGTTTTACGCGTCGTCGTCTTAAGGGTCTACTTATATAAGTAGTAGTCTGAAGTATTATGTAACTAAGTCCAGACTAGTACCAAAGTCCCTTGAATAAGCTGATCATATGTAGTAGAGTTTCAGTGACTTTACTGACATAGACGTCTTCCTGGTGAGATAATGTCTACGACCAAAACGTGGACAAACTTCTTTATCTGAGTCCATGACAGTTAGTTCTCCAAAGGGACCACCGAGTCACCGGTTCTTAGGCGAACGTTACACCCTCTGTGTCCTCTGGACTCAACTGTCCGAGGGGATCTGCTCCCTCACCGTTGGGTAAGTCATAAGAACGGACCTCTTAGGGGTACCTGTTTCCTCGGATCGACCGATATCAGGTACCCCGAGGTATGTCCATCTGTACTGACTTCGTTGAATCGTGAACACGTGTGTCGGTTAGTTTGTCAGAAGGGGGGGGGGTTTTCTTTTTTGTTTATCAGAAATGGGTCCGAATTATAGTATTCGTTCACTGATGTTCTCCACCCGGTCAACCGTTAGTACAGTGAGGACCTCCCTCACCACTACGATACGTCTGTCTAAAGAAGTGTATCGTACTGGAAACTATGGATATAGTGGAACTACGGACAGGTCAAGAGTTCGGGACAGGAGGTCGAAAAGGAGACTCGAAGATGTCCCCAAGGTCGTTTGAGGTAGAAACTACCGGTCTTACCTCGAGGGGGAACAACGACAACGATTCAGACTAAGAAACGTTGAGGTCCTTGGTGTCGTACGGTCCGAAGGGACAGGAAGTGATAGAGGGTTTCAAACGAGTTTGAGCACAGATAACTCAACCACTACGGTAGGTTGGTTGAGTAGAAGACAGTAGGGGAAGAGGAGGACGGAAGTTAGAAAGGGTCGTAGTCCCAGAAAAGCTTACTTAGTCGAGAAACGTAGTTCACCGGTTTTTTAACCTCGAAGTCGAAGTCATAGTCAGGAAGGTTACTTATAAGTCCCAATTAAAGAAAATCCTAACTGACCACTCCAGAAATTTTTCTCCTTGTTACCTCCCACCCCCCGAAGGGACCACCAGGTCACCAACTCTTAGACGGACGGTTACGTCCCCTGTGTCCAAGTTAGGTCCTTCTAGGGTGTACGGTGCTCCGTTGATTCCGGGACATGGGGTTGATGACTTCGGGTGCACAGATCTCGGACGTGAGGTGTCGTCTTCGATGTTTTTACTCCTCGGGCGTTGATCTCTCATCAGGGGTGAGAGGTTTTCATCTCTTTCAGGAGAGTATCGTTACTTTTGGGTCACGTCGTTATTTATTTATTCATGTTTTTTTTTTAAAAATTCTCATTTTTATTGTAGGTGTCCCACCGGAGGTTACGTTTGACCACAGGAATATTCTTTTCTTCTACTCCTGTATCTGTCCGTGTCTCTCTTTCGACACACTCCTGTGTCCCTCTTCTACCGGTAGGTGTGCGGTTCGTCTCTCCGGAGTCCTCTTTGGTCGAGACGGCTGTGGAACTAGAGGTCGAAGGTCGGGGGTCTCGCGGAGTGGGTGTTACCACAGTCCACAGTATGGGCGAGAAACATCTGACGTCAACAGACCGACGTTGGTGTGTTGTCGTTGTAGTGTACCGGGAGGCAGAGTCTTTGGTCGTCCACAACGACGCTTCCTGTGTGTTCATGTCGGGCCGGCCCGGTAAAGGACGGGGTCACTCCCAGTCGACACACCGTTGAGTGACTTTACAAGTACTACAGAGTCTTTATCTTTTTAAGTCTTGTCGACACTAAGAACTCTACCGTCTTTATTGGATTAACGACGTAAAAACAGTAAATGAAATTAGCTAATTTATCAAGTTTCCTCCCCGGAAACATGACTTGGGGGACCACTAGAAACACAATAATGTCCGACACTATAGAGTTTAGTTGTCCTGGACGTTTGTGTCCTGATTTGACCCCACCCTGGTATTGGTGAAGACTTGAGGATCTTACACAATGACATATTCATATCTATATGCGTGTGACGTGTATTCCCGAAGGGACCACCGAGTCACCTTTTCTTGGACGGACGGTTACGTCCTCCGCACCCAAGTTAAGGACCCAATCCTTCTCGGGGACCCCTTCCTTTACCGTTGAGTGAGGCCATAAGAACGGACCCTTTAGGGTCCCTGTCTCCTCGGACCATCTGATGTCAGGTACCCCAGTGTCGTTCAACCCGCACTGGCTCTTTGACGTGTACTCGTGCGGTATATATACTATTTTTAAATATACATAGTATATACATTATTTTTTACTGAAACTTTCAGATAGAGTATGGTGTATATCTTTCTACTTTAGGTACACATAATTCTGAATGTACTTGTTCTGTTTTGACGTCACAACCCGTCTTTGTCGTTCAAAGGTCATACAAAGGTGTACATCAGGTTTGTACCTTTACATACATCATATAACGAATTATTTTGGTTATACCAATTTATATTTCACCTTTTTTTTTTCCATTTCTCTTTTAAGTTCAAACGTAAAAGAGAACCCCCTTTATTTTTCCCCTCTACCTCCTAGACTTACAGAAACGAAAAAATTTAACCCACCACGGATGTGTCTTCGAACAAATCAGTAAGGTGAAATATAGAATGTGTTAAAAAATTCCAAGAAAACATCGATGTTTACTGAAAAATTTTCTAAATTTTACATATATACCTTTTATACAGAACGATCTAATAACACTTATAGTCTGTACTTTTATAAACTTCTTCGTAATTTATTTAAAAATAGATGATGTTTTTTTTAAGTGTCGTAAATCATTTTTTTTTTAGTGTCAAGACTACTCATTTTTTTAGTGTCAGGACGACACATTTTTTTAATGTCAAGACCACACATTTTTTTAAAATCATTTTGTTAGTGTACAAAAACCACTGAGTCCTGAGTCTTAGGAAGGTCGAACATCGTGAGGTAAGGGTTTAAGTAGTAGACGTAGACGTCTTCCCCTCCCCGTCACCTCTCCTTCCACTCGGAGTTTTCGGAGTCACAAACAATGGAGAACGTGGGGTCACGACTCTACGGGAGTACTCTTCTCACTCGGGGGTTGTCGTTTTCTCCGACCCTGTGTATCAAGTCGGACCTGAGACCGGTGTCAAGGTAAAGGTACCCTCCTCTCCTACTTAAAGTCGTCTATTGGACGTCCAGGATAACGTCTGATTCCGTCTTCTTCTCGCAATCTCGTTTCCGGTCGACCCTGGCAGTAAATTAGGTGGCTTAGTGACCACTACTATTTGACCTATCCAGAGACTTTGACTCGATGGACGGGTCCATTCTATAACCTGAATTTTCAATGAATTTTCAACCAAGCCCAATTGGAGTACTTCAATCGATTCCTCTTCATGTGACCGACTTCCATTCGAGTAAGGATTCTCTTCTTACCAATCGGTCGTCCTGTAAGTAGGGGTTAATGGTCAAGTCGGTACACGATTTAAGGTCTGATCTCTCTCCTTTCCCTTCTTCTCCAGTCCCACAATGTGTTTAACCCAGGAGGGGTGTCCTTTGTAGTCCTCACCCTTTATTGAGAAGGTGAGATTGCAGGAGGAAGTTCCCGTTTGGGTCAACAAGGAGGAAGGTTTTCTGTAACTCTGAGGTCCGTCTCAGTTATACGGAAGGGAGACTGAAGGGACACCAAACCTGAGAGACTACCTCGACTGGAAGAAAAGGAACATAGTGTCTGATCAAGTACATATATTTAATATATATGTAATAGGTACTTGTCTGGTATCCGCGGGTTCCTCTCAAGAGTAGAGGATAGTAAAACTTGATAAGAGTGATTGATTGTAAACGGGAGTTTACGTCGTTTTAGAATTACTACTTGTTTATTTACTAACTTTGAACATTATATACAACTCGTGTTACGTCTACCTACTCGTAAATATTGTTTTCCCACTCAAAGGACACGAAGGTCGTGTTCTGTCAAATAAGAGTTGTGTACCTCACGACAACCTCGTTTGTACGACCAAATTGAGGATGAGTGTCTTACTGTACTTCGGTCAAGTCTTAGAGTCTCCCGTACGAGCAACGTCCTTTACTTATGTGTCGGAATCGTAAAGGTAAATCGTGGGTCTAAGGATTTTCACTTGTCAAATGAGTTGTCAATCGTTTAGTTTGTTGTATTGTACTTAACCAGTGTTAAAAAAATTCATTTGAACTTTATAAAAGACAAACCTATAGAGTAAAGTAGGTTACAAATTTTGTTACTTAATAATTATACTGACTTTTTAAAGGTAACTTTTTGTTTTGAATAATTTTCGAAAATCATTGTCTTCATTTAATATCTGAACCGTAAATATTTAAGAGTGAACTCCTTATGGTAGGGATAAAAAATCTTACTCCTGTAACACTCCATTTTGTACTTTCCGTTATAAAAAGGAAGGTCAATCCATTTCAGTCAACAACCTTAGTACTTAATGACCTGTAGTAAAATCTCCTTACACTGTAGTCTTATATTTCATCAATTTTAGGTACCGAAACGATAAGAGGGAAACTTTGTAGTGGAACTGTTTTCCTTTTTTTAGGTGATACTGACTACAATTCTTATGAAGGGAAAATCATTTTCTCAGAAAGGATCAATTATGTCACTTATCAATGTATCTTAATTGAAGACCAAATACGTCATGTAACAATGGTATCTTTATCGAGGACCATTTATGTCACTTATCAATGGTGTCTCAATCGAGGACTAATTATGACATGTATCAGTGGTATCTCAATTGATACGCGACATAATTGGTCCTTTCTGGGAAGCTCGGGAGGGGACCCGATTCTGAAGAGAAACCCCGAGAAAGTTGTGGACAAGTCCTCTCTGAGTGTGGGTAGTACAACTGAGACAGTAAAAGTCGGACAGGTATGAGTGTACAGAGGGTGCACACTCTGGGAGCTCCCCTCTTTACCAAAGTGAGTTGGTCGTGTCTAGGACCCGATCCTACCTATAAAGTGTTGACTACAAGGACTTTGATTCTTAACCAAGGATCACCAGAAGTGTGAAGAGTCGGGTATTTGGATAGGGACCAACGAAAAGGTCGGAATCGACAGTCGGGATACGTGCATGGGTCTCTAACGTCTTTTAGGGGGACGGGTGGGTGAGGGTACGGACCCAGGTACGGGAAACTGAGGGTCGAAAAAAGTCCGTTTCACCTTGTCACGAAACTAAAAGGAGTCTTCCGAGTAGGTGTCTCCTTCGTCGTAGAGGAAGAAAGTGGGTGACGGTGGGTGGTACCGAGGAATGTCTTAGTAGGGTAATGTTATGGAGAGTACCAATACTACTGGTCCGGAAAGTAAGTCCGAGTCAACAGTCGATGAAGTCCCGTCCCTGGTGTACAGGGACCGTCATGGTCGTGAAACCCCCCGTAAGATCTTGACAAAGAACTTAACTCTGTTAAAGGATTACTCCGTTATATACATGACTACTACATTTTTGTTCTCCCTGAATGGACCTATAGATCACCAATTCTATAACGGAAGGTTACGTCCCCATATCTAAGCTAGGGACCAACCCAACGATTCTAGCTAGAGTGTCCAGACCTCCGGTTTTTAAGTTTTGTATTTTGTCTTCGTTATAATATTGTCTAAGTAAGTTTTTTCTAAAAACTTTTACCAGACGTAGTTTTTTTTTTTTTTTTATCTGTTCTTACTAGAAGGATTGTAACCAGAGGAGACATGAATTTTCGAAGGGTTCACCGTGTCATCATTTCTTAGGTGGATTGTTACGTCCTCTGTGTTCCCTATGCCCAAACTAGGGACCCAGTCCTACTAGGGGAACCTCTTCCTTTGCCGTTGGGTGAGGTTATAAGACCGGACCTCTTAGGGTACCTGTCTCCTCGGACCACCCGATGTCAAGTGCCCCAGTGTTTCTCAGTCTATACTGATTCGTACATGTGTAGATGAATTTTCGTAGTGAAGTTTTTATTGAATCAACAGTGGTGTTTGATACAGAAAAAAGTAACGATACCCCTTTTTTATAAATTTATTAGTAGAATGAGAAACTCACGTTCAAGTTGTATTACGGTCTTCCGTAGTCACAGTTTAATTTTATTACTTAATAATAAGTTTCCTGTTATGGGTTTAAAGTTCTTTGATTTTTTAAAATTTATACAACTTATAACCTTATTAAAAGAGTCTTTAGGATCTTACATAGATTTTACTTTAGTTGGGAACTTCTACGGTAAATTAGTTTAATGTTTACTCTTACACTATTTTATTTATAACTCTTTCCCTCTGAACGTCCTATACATCCAAACTAGGGACCCAGTCCTTATAGGGACCTCATCCGATCCTTAAGTTGTATATTTCAAAGATCCTTGTGTTCGATCGAGTATTTTTTATAATTAAACGAACATGAAAAGAAGAAAACCTGAAAAGTACCCATATCGTTAATGGAAACCTTCACTATTGGATATAATGATCCCAGACAAAAGTGCCATTGTCTCCAATTTCTCTACGAAAGACTTTACAATGTCTTTTCTCTGGACCGGAACCCAGGGGGACCGTACCCCTGGTACGAAAAGATCATGAGTAGAAATTTGTGACTTTTACGAAAGATACGGTAATAAGACCTCTCTCCAAACAAAGGTGGGGTTGTGACCCCGATGAGGATGTAACGGTCGTATAAGAAATGATGACTAGGTGGTCCCTTCGGGGTCATAATCTAATCTATCCCGGAAATATCTCCACTAATCCAATTTACTCTAGAATTCCAACCCCGGGATTGAGTTGTACCATCCACAGAAATATTCTTCTCCTCTATAGTCTCTATGAAGAGGGAAAGAGAGAAAGGGATGTGTGTGTGTGTGTGTAGTATGTGTGTTTGTGTCTTTGTGTGTGTGTGCTCCGATGCATCCTTGTGTCTCTGTCAGACGGCAGACGTTTGGTTTCTCTCTCTAACGGATTTTTGGTTGGGATTTCCGTGGAACTGGAACCTGAAGACCGGAGGTCTTGACGTTCTTTTAATTAAACATAACAAATTCGGTGGATTAGAAACCACAAAACTATACCGTTGGACTCGTCTGATTACATTCGACAGAGAGAATTAAGTTCGAATAATGTGTACGATAGTTTTAATTACTAGTAGAAAGATCTTTTTTTATACTTAATAGTCGTGGATTTACATATTTTTAATCATCCGTAACGACTCCTTAGATCTGTCGTAACACATATACAAAGTCAAGTCAAGTCAAGTCAACGAGTCAGCACAGACTGAGAAACGGTTAGGTACTTGGCGTCGTGCGGTCCGGAGTGACAGGTAGTGGTTGAGGGCCTCAAATGAGTTTGGGTACAGGTAGCTCAACCACTATTGTAGGTTACTAGAGTAGGAGACGGCAGGGGAAGAGGGGGACAGGAGTTAGAAAGGGTTGTAGTCCCAGAAAAGTTTACTCAGTCGAGAAGTGTAGTCCACCGGTTTTATAACCTCAAAGTCGAAGTTGTAGTCAGGAAGGTTACTTGTGGGTCCTGATTAGAGGAAATCCTACCTGACCGACCTAGAGGAACGTCAGGTTCCCTGAGAGTTCTCAGAAGAGGTTGTGGTGTCAAGTTTTCGTAGTTAAGAAACCGAGAGTCGAAAGAAATATCAGGTTTAGAGTGTAGGTATGTACTGGTGACCTTTTTTGTATCGGAACTGATCTACCTGGGAACAACCGTTTCATTACAGAGACGAAAAATTGTACGACAGATCCAACCAGTATTGAAAGGAAGGTTCCTCATTCGTAGAAAATTAAAGTACCGACGTTAGTGGTAGACGTCACTAAAACCTCGGGTCTTTCTATTTCAGTCAGTGACAAAGGTGACAAAGGGGTAGATAAATGGTACTTCACTACCCTGGGCTACGGTACTAGGAGCAAAAGACTTACAACTCGAAATTCGGTTGAAAGAGTGTGAGGAGAAAGTGAAAGTAGTTCTCCGAAAACTCAAGGAGAAGTGAAAGACGGTATTCTCACCATAGTAGACGTATAGACTCCAATAACTATAAAGAGGGTCGTTAGAACTAAGGTCAAAAACGAAGAAGGTCGGGTCGTAAAGAGTACTACATGAGACGTATCTTCAATTTATTCGTCCCACTGTTATATGTCGGAACTGCGTGAGGAAAAGGATAAACCTTGGTCAGACAACAAGGTACAGGTCAAGATTGACAACGAAGGACTAGACGTATGTCTAAAGAGTTCTCCGTCCAGTCCACCAGACCATAAGGGTAGAGAAAGTCTTAAAAGGTGTCAAATAACACTAGGTGTGTCAGTTTCCGAAACCGTATCAGTTATTTCGTCTTTATCTACAAAAAGACCTTGAGAGAACGAAAAAGCTACTAGGTAGTCTATGACCGTTAAACTAGAGACCAAGGAGACGGAAAAGATTGTGGTCGAACTTGTAGACCTTCAAGTGCCAAGTGCATAACGTATAAAAATGTAGTACATTTTTTAAGAAACAATTCGACAACTACATAAGACAAAGGAACCTCCCTACACCCCTGTCTTTCCCAAGGAGAGACTTCAAATAATAATACGACAAGTTACCCCTTTCGTGTTGAAACCTCATTCAGTGCCTATGAACTCAAACTTAGGGTTGGGAATATAAATAATCAACACACTGGTCTCCGCTAAAGACATTAAAGAGACTCGTAGTCGAAAAAGGTAAAGACGTTTCCCTCTTAAGACGGAGAGAAGTAACGACTCTCTTTGCACTACAACATAAGTTTTACAGACCACCTCATAGTTATGATGACAAACCAAACGAAATCGTAAAACACCCGAAAGTCTATGGTTTTAGGAGTCTTCAACGAACCCTTCATTTATAATGATACCCCTAAGAGTGAACAAATACATAATTTCACAAGTGTCACAAAGAAACTACCATCCCGGTCTCTTCTTGATCTCAAACTAGTCATAAATGACTTGTTATCCAGTACTGACCAGAATTTGTGTTGTATTGACCCGAGTTCAGACCTGAGAAGGTGAAGGATACATTGAATTCGAAATAATAGAGACGGGAGTTCGAGGAGTAAACATTTTACCCTTATTGGTGGGAGAGTTGGAGTGTCTGCAGACACCCTAAGTTTTCGTTGTTCGTTTTCGTAAAAAGTTATACAGTCTTCTCTTTAATCCGAGATTGTGTTTTCTTAGTAACCTAAGAGTCCCCACCAAGTCTGATATCAATTATTCCCAAGACCCAGTACATAAGTAAGTTGGTGATAAATCTCTTCACGGTCCGTGTTTCAGACGGACCTACCTAGTTTCCTTAACCCGAGACGGGAAGCTCTCGAGTGGTAGTTCGTCCCTCCATTCATTATGTGTGCTTCTATTGATTATTCATATAATAAAACTTGACACTATTTAGGATATTTAATTTTCTTATTCGTCGGTGCTTTTCCTTATGGAGTCCCCTACACCCGCGCCCCTGACTAGTTCGTCTCGGGAGACGGTTCCACTACTCTACCCGTCCCACCCTCCTCCTCTCCGTCCACTCCGACCGTCCCCACCCCCTCCCCCATACCAAGAGACCTTCCCTCTCCCAGTCAAGTACGGTGGTCGGAGTCTGTTCTGTTCCCTGGTGGCGCCGGTCTGGAATCTCTCGCTCCCACACAGTCCTCAACCCTCCCTCTCTCCCGTCTACTCTCTACTAAAAGTGGGTACACGTCACCCTTAGGTCCTCTGCTACAGTGTCCCTTTACCGTCCTAGGTCAATTCCAGCGTTTCGAGTGAGGTCGACAAGACGTGTCTATTGCGTCTCCTCCTTGTTCACCCACTACCCCTTGGTCGTTCCTGCCGTAGGGACGGTAGTCCGACGTCCCCATCCCTCG
Organism: Capra ibex; assembly: GCA_006410555.1. Lineage (NCBI taxonomy): Eukaryota > Metazoa > Chordata > Mammalia > Artiodactyla > Bovidae > Capra > Capra ibex. The sequence goes on from SJYO01037955.1 coordinate 55,345,129, forward strand.
TCTGTAGGGGAGTCACGACCCTCCCCTACCCCTTCCCTCGGTCAGACCCGTGACCCTACTCTCCCTCCCTCTGACCAGGATCTCTCTCCCGTCCTCCACCCGCCTCAACGATAATACAAAACGTCCGTCTTATTATTTCCTCAAGACGAGTGGACAAAATAGTATTCTCGGTCCGACGGAACAGTGGACACCCTCTCCTTTGTAGCACTACTCTTCACACTTTAGCGTACTTAGTAGGGAAGTCTATTTCGGAAAGCGATTCGACTAGTAAAAACTTTTCATAACCGTTCAGTTAAACTTCACAAAACTTTCAAGAAAAAAAGAGTTTCCTTCTCATTACATTAAGGTGGTTAAAGTGTGGTTCCTTACTTCCATTGGGTACCGGACCCCTATCCTCTCTTCTTCACCAATCATAAAATAAGTTATTTTCGTCAGTCAAAGGATTGGTAACAAAAAGAGAGTATAATTAACTCACATTATTCTAAAACACCAATATGAAGTTGGAGTTATAGTAGTCAATAAAAGAAACGGAGACCTTAAGAAGACTTTCAAGGGATGTACACAAAAAGTATCTTCACAAATATGAAACACGAGACAACGAGTCAGCACAGGTTGAGAAACACTGAGGTACCTGACATCGGGTGGTCCGAGGAGACAGGTACCCCAAAAGGTCCGTTCTTATGACCTCACCCAACGGTAAAAGAAGAGGTACAGAAGGAAATTCAATGGTATTAATAAGATTAATATAAAGATGAAGCTAAAATATAAGATAAAAGAAAAAGAAAGTAAACGGAATTACTCCTTATACAGTGATCAAATGTTCTTTGTCGTCCAAAAGTGTTGAAATTGAAGTTGTGTTATTTTTATCGTGAAATTGGTAAAAAGGTTCCTGTCGCCAATACTTTCTTTCGAAATGTGACATCTTTGTAGTTATTTTTGGTTTATCTCGAAAGGTTATTTTACGGTCGAGTGTCTTGAACCTTAATGTTATGAAGGTCCGAAGTCAGTAGTGGTGTAAAGTCGAACGGCAGAGAAGAGGTAACAATTATTGGGAATTTCGTAGAGAGAAAGTCCAAGATAGACGAGAGTATCGTGAGACAAGAGTTCTCAACCGTCCCTCCCCCTTACTGACGAGAGAGTGTTCTTGGTATATGCAGAGACAGTAAGGAGTGGAAGAATTCACCAAAACAAGTGTCTTTTACAAAGGTATTTAAGGAAGGAAAAATTGAACGTTTCACTAACTAAGTAAAACATTACGTAGAAAGTGAGTCGGTACCCGTACATTTTTATTTAATATCAAATGTGGTAACGTGGGCTCGTCCTCATGGTGGTAGGAAACGATCACAATTTCTAAGATAAATATAGTTTAGATGAACTTTGTCTGACTATCACTGTTGTGGTTATTACGACACATAAACGTAGTGTAGAGAAGAGACGTTGAACTTTATACCGAGTGGACTATTTATTAACTCAGTTGAGTAAAGTCTCTCTACTGACCAAAAGATGGTAGGTCATTAATTGACTTAGGAGAGTCCCGTCTCTACCTCTTCCAAGGTTGAAGAGTTCTCGAAGTCGTGACTGAAACAGCCCTGTGGGGTGGGAGGACTTCACGGGAGAGAGTCCTTTCCCTTCTGTGTCGACCTTATATCTATTAGAACCAAAGGGAGTGTAAAAGAGTCACCTGTCTCGGTTAACATTGAATGGGACGAATCCCCATTACTACAGTTTTGTGAACTAGAAGAGAGACCTGGAGATGTTAAATACATGTAAAGTCTTTACCCTTTTTCACCCGTAAACTATATCGAAAGTAAGTATTCATTATGTCTTAATAAGTCGATTATTTAAATCAAAACGAATGAGTATATCTATACAGACAAAAGATACGACGTATTGTGTTGACATTCCTCTTTTTAGTATCAATATTTACAGGAGAGATATTGTGAAACTTCATCTATATTCCGAGTATGGTCGGGGAGTAAAACTAAAACTACTCGTGTAGTTATGGCTCCTCTTTGCTCTCATCAATGACCGAGACAGAGTATCCACACGTACACACGATTCGGGGAAACCAACACGAGTTGAGACACACTGGGATACTTGAGGACGAGTAGATAGGTAACCTAAGAGGTCCTTTCTTGTGACCTCACCCAACGGTACTGGAGGAAGTCCCCTAGAAGGGCTGGGTCCTTGCCTTGACACAGAATGAAGACGTAACCGTCCACCCAAGAAATGGAGATCGCGGTGGAGCCCTCGGGGACTAAGGTGGTGCCAAAGCTTAGAGTGTGAGTCGTTGAAGATCGGTCCGAAAGACTGAGGGTAAGACCAGAGAAGACGACGTCGGCTTCAGGGGACTGACGAGGAGTGAGACACCTGGACGGTAGGAGGGTGTGCTCCTCGAGGAATCCAAGACACCTACTTCCCTATGTCCTACGTACTTCTGTCGGACACACACACGATTTACTGGAACCGTGGAGAGATTAAAAAACGAAGTATAACTGGACCGACATAAAAAATTTCTCGATGGTTACATAAAAGAGTAAAAATCATTATTACTTAAAAGAACAACGTCTGTTGAGAGGGTGGTTCTTGTTGATCTTTCTGACCCCCCTTTAATTTTGAAGACACACACACACACACACACACACACACACACAAGCAAGTGTAGTTTCCGAAGAAACACTAAAAAGACAACTCAAAAACAGTCAAAATGGTACGATTGGAACCCAACAACGAGAAGTAAGTTTAAAACACAACTTCAATAACATATAAACTTAGGTACCGAACTACAGAGAGTAGTCACGAAATTTCAAGATCCAGAAGTAATCAGTTTATAACGGATAGAAGGAAAGGGGAGAAGAGGATACGACCTAGGTTAAGTTGTATGTAATTTTGAAGGTGGTGTAGGGTATGTAGGGATTGCGAGTACAAACATAAAAGATCCCCTTCTTCTGAAGAGTCGTCTCTGTCCACTCCGGTCCTCTAGACTCTTATATTATACGTTTCACAACTTTCTCCTAGCTACAGTGAAATCTATATATGGGTAATTTTTATATTAGACATTTATTTCCGTTTTATTTCTGTAAAAGTTTGTTCATTTTAGACCACCTTAAACATCGGTATTCTATGAGGGAAATCTTTTACTAGGGTCTTTCTTCTTATTCCTGTTATCTTCATCACTTTTGGTTCTTTTACTATTTATACACCCATTTAGATTTTCTCATACTTGAAAGATACTTTTACTATTATAAGATGACCGAAACTTTGTCGATCCCTTACTTTTATGTTCCGTCGTGTTTGTGTCTTATACTTTCTTCCGAATGAGTACCACCCCCCTTTTCCTCAGAAAACTTATTAAACATTTCTCAGTTTACCTATAAGAGTACCTTTTTTATGCAACCGAAGTTTACGTATGGTACCTGTTTTTAGTTAAGGTTCACCTAAGATGATGATGACGATGATGATTCAGTGAAGTCAGCACAGGCTGAGACACGCTGGGGTATCTGCCGTCGGGTGGTCCGAGGGGATAGGGAACCTAAGAGGTCCGTTCTTGTGACCTCACCCAACCGTAAAGGGAGAGGCTACGTACTTTCACTTTTCACTTTCACTTCAGCGAGTCAGCACAAACTGAGAATCGCTGGGGTACCTGACGTCGGATGGTCCGAGGAGGCGGGTACCCTAAAAGGTCCGTTCTCATGATCTCACCCCATGGTAACGGAAGAGGCTCACCTAAGATCTATATTCTTAATTTTCCTGTTATTTTGAAGATGTCTCAGTATACACTCCTACAAGAAACTGGAACCCTTATCCGATTTGAAAGGATTTCTATTAAGTTATTTACAATTGATATTTCCTTCTATCCAAACATAATCCAATACAATTTTAATGTTCCAAGACAAGTTATGTTCTTTCACTTTTCGGTCTCACCTTTACACGAGAGTTATGTATATGGGTTGTTTTTAAAACTTGGGTCTCAAGGCAAGGTCAGACTGTTATACTGTCACTTCCTGTCTACTGGGAGCCAATTTCTGAACTAACACACACAATCAGCGAGTCAGCACAGACTGAGAAACACTGGGGTATCTTACATCGGGTGGTCCGAGGAGACAGGTACCCTAAGAGGTCCGTTCTTGTGACCTCATCCAACGGTAAAGGAAGAGGTCCCCTAGAAGGGCTGGGTCCCTAACTTGGGACCAGAGGACGTAATGTCCACATACGAAATGGTAGACTCGATGATCCCTTCGGGCTTCTGAACTAATGTACTCAAATACATTCGGAGGAACCGTATACTGGGTTCTTTGGTACTCAGTTATGGACCATAATAAATATCATTTTATTCTTCATCCCCTGTGTACGTTCAATGTTGTAATGACTGACCTTATATTCGTCAGTATAAAAATATTTTGACAAGTCGTTACGTCGAATAAAAATGATAAAAGTTGACAGAACGGTGAGTAACGAAAAAGTGTGACTTAATACATCTAGTTTGTACTTAAAAGGGTAGTAAAAATAAGGGTCCGTTTTCATCCACAAAACTGTTACTTAAATAAACCTCCTGTCGTTACCTCTTTGTTTGTATCTTTTGTCTGAATACCTGTGCAACCCCACCCCTTTTCCTCTCCCACTCTACATACCTCTCTCATGGTACCTTTGTATATAATGGTATACATTTTGTCTATCGGTTACCCTTCAACGACACACAGAGTCCTTCGAGTTCGTTCTCGAGACACCTCCGGACCTCCCCACCCTACCCTTCCCTTTACCCTCCGTCCAAACTCTTCCTTCCCTGTATACGTATGGATACTGACTAAGTACAACTGTAGACCGTCTTTTACTGTTTTAAAACATTTCGTTAATAAGAAGTTGACTTTTTATTTATTTGAAAAAAATTTTTCATCCCCTCAACTTTACACAATAATAATCGAAAGAGTACACAAGTTAAAAACACGGACAATATATACGCAAATACTTTGGAGACCCGATGGATAGATTGAGATGGTCCAAGAATTTCTTTGGTATTTACCCCTTTAGTTATTTGTCGTCTTTCTATTCGGTGTAGTATAAGTCTCACCTCAAAGGATTACCAAAGTAAGTATTAGTAATTGAAACACTTATTTTTTCTACCGTACAAATATATCACTTGTATCGTTGGACGTCCTCTTTTAAGAGAGATTTAATTTTATTCGGTCCTACCTTCCTGTGAAGTAAGGGAATATTAAATAACTACAGAGATTCCCGAAGGGGCTATCGAGTCAACCACTTTCTAGAAGGACGTTACGTTCTCTGGGGCCAAGTTAAGGACCCAGTCCTTCTAGACGACCTCTTCCCTATCCGATGGGTGAGGTCATAAGAACCCGAATGAAACACGGAGTCTTCCATTTCTTAGACGGACGTCACGTCCTCTAGATCCAAACTAGGGACTCAATTCTTCTAGAGAACCTCTTCCCTTTCCCATGGGTGAAGTCACCGGATCTCTTAAGATATCCGGTACCCCAGTGTCACTCAGTCTGTACTGACTTACTGAAGGTAAAAGTTCGATATTGGTTGAGTAAAAAAGTAAAGGACACTACTAAGAAAGTTTATCAAGGGGAAGAGGATTTTCTAGGTGTATGAAGAGTAATCTTCGAGAACAAAGATTGGATAGTCATTATAATAGTAACTAGACAGAGTTTAAAGATAGTCAAGAAGTTTGAGTGGATGTAAAAGTAAGTCTCAAAAGGGAGAAAGTCCGGGACCTTCCCCAAGGGGAAAGACGTTGTCACCCTGACTCGGGAACTGCACACTCCACACTACGATATGAACTCATTTATTGCAGATCTGATTCGACTTAACGTCCTGTGAGTCGGTCCTAATTTCTCAACGACCACCCTTTGTGTGTGACCTTAACAATCCACGTCCTTGAAAATCTACGATGATACTTCACTGACTTGACTTTACTTTACTTGACTTGACTACTTTCTTCGACAAAAGAAGTAAAGAAAATGTCTAACGAACAATCACACATCTTTACCTTGACTAAAAGTATACAACTAAAACATAGAACGTTGAAACGACTTAAAAAAATAATAGTTAAGATTGTCAAGTACGTACACTACGGACACACACACAAACACACACATTTTATAAATCCCGTGTGAAAGAAAATTTGACAAAATGTTACGGTCCGTATCCCTTAAGTGTGGTAACGTAAAATCGTAACTTACACGGTGAACCCATTCGTGTTTCTACGTGGTGGGTCCACGGGGAAATTCCTTCCTGAAAGACGGGTCTCCATCTCTCGCTCAACCGTCTGTCTAAAATGTCTGGAGTCAGGTCTGCCAGACGGAGACGAAGTCCCTCGGTGGAGCAGGTGTCAGTTTGGGAAGGGGCCTGAGGGTAGAGGTCTCTGAGTCCGTAGTCTATTTGTGGACCGGATAAGTCAAGCTACGGTTGTTAGGGAGGGGACTCGGGGACGGTCCCACCCTCCGAGTGGGATACTTTGTGGGTTGGGTCGGGGACGGGAAAGCAAAGTACCAACTTTTGTGTTTACTTGTGGAACGGAGGATTAGAATCACAGGCGAAGACCTTTTGAGTTGGACTCTGTAGTAATCGTTTCTATTAGTAACAAAATTTTCTACTAAGGACAACACAATAAATGTGGAATTCTAAAACGTCAAACTCTTTTCAGGTAAATTTGTTACCGTTATTAAGTAAAAAATCTTTGGGATACTGTCTTCGTTAAGGTTTCATCGTTGAGATAAAGACAAAATTAAGGGAGTAGGAACAAAAGTCCCCTTACTTATTTCTACTGGAATCCCAGAGTAAATGAAAAGTACGTCTTGACTGTAGTCCGTGTACGATAACAAATTTAGGGTCGAGGAACATCGAAATGACTTTCCGAATTCGAGAGCCTTCCCAATAAAGTATAGAACTTGACGACAAAATTTATGTAGACACTAATTCTCAGGTTAGTTCTCAGTAGTAATAACTTTCAACGGAGAATACAAAAAAGAAACGAGATTCTAAAAAAACAAATAATTCTGAGACGGATTAAAGTTAGGAAGTCGAAAATAAAACGTCCCGAAAGAAAAGGTACTTGCCCCTAACCCGGACACAGTGATTCCTTTTTCCTCTCTCCGTCTTAGGGAATGTCTTTACACAGAAGACAGAGTCGTTGAGAGTATTTTGGGTGGATTTCTTGTCCGGCACTCCCGCTTTCTGCCCTTTTCCGTTTTGAGTAAGTACATCCACAGTGTGACGAAGATCACGCTAGTTTTCAGTAGAGAAGACCGGTACTTTACTGGTGTATTTTATTGATGACAGAGTATACTGACACCGTGTTAGTCGGCACTAGTTGACTAAAACAACTACTGACTTTTATTGTTCTAATTTGTATTTACTTCGCGATATAAGTATGTTTCGTTGAGCAAATAAAGAGTACTTTAGACGACCAGACCAAGGTGGAAGTCTCCTTCGGACCATCAATACGTTAATAACAGGGGTTACCGTTAACGGGTCTAACTATTAAGTCCATTTTAACCAAAGACAAAGTACGAAGTTAATAGTCACAAGTGACTAGGAACGTTAAAATGTTATTGTCTCGTTTTATCTTTCAGTGAGACAGGTCGGTATTCTGTTATTTCTTTTGGTAGTCCCACGATCAAGACAGATCAAACCCGCAACTATGTTTAAAAGACCCTTTTGAAATTATGGTAGGAAGGAGAGAAAAATGACTTTTCGTCTTATTTCTCTTTTCACATGAGAAAATTATAAAAATTTTGGAAAGGGTTACACTTCAAGAATCACGGGTTACTAACTTTTAGTTTTCTTTTCTTCTTTTTGTATACAGAGACGGAGACAGAGACATATATGTGTACACACATACACACACACACATACACACACACGTGTACTTAATGAAAAAGACAAAGTGGTTTTTGTGAACACCGAGGTATAACAACCATAGAAAGTAGTACAAATGATTCTAAGGACCGTAAGACAAAGGGGAACCTTATAAAACTTTTAAGTCATAGTCAATCCCAAAGGAAGTCACATTTATTGTTTGAATTTCTTCAATTAATAGACTTAGAGAAAGAAGAGTCCATCTCCTCCTGATCTCCACACGTCAGGACTTACCTTTCCCATAGATGTTTGACAGGGGTCTCTTAGTCCGAAGATGAAGGGACGAGGCGGTAGGAATCGTACACTGAAAGTAGGAGAACAAGTGTTCCACCGACGACATGGAGGTCCGTGGTGTAGAATGTAAGGTCCGTCGTTTTGACTCTCTCTCTTTTCCAGTTTGTTATACGGTAGATTCAGAAAGGGAAAAATAGACTCTTTTCAGAGTGGGTTCTTCTACGATTAATATCGAATGATCTGTCTTGACAGTGTACCAGTGACGATCGATCTTCCTTCGGATCCATTAACTCTAAAAATCGACTTGAGGTCTGTTTTAGTCAAAGGAATCTTTATCATCTCATGACTATTTATAACCCATCTGGTTAAAGTCTCGGGAGGTGTTGAGTTAATCACCACTCCTATCTCCCTGTATAAGTAAACAACAGATAAATAGAAATAATTTCCTATCAACTAAATGTCACAAAGTCCACATGTTGTTTCCCTAAGTCAATCTGTCTCCTATCTATCCATCTATCTATCTACTCTGTCTCTAAGAAAAAGACGAAGAAAAGGCAATGGTCAATAATAATATTCTATAACTTATATCAACCTCTTCCGCTACCGTGGGGTGAGGTCACGAGAACGGACCTCTTAGGGTACCCGTCTCCTCGGACCACCCGACGTCAGGTACCCAGCGATTCTCAGCCTGTGCTGACTCACTGAACTGAAAGTGAAAAGTGAAAGTACGTAACCTCTTCCTTTACGGTTAGGTGAGGTCACAAGAACGGACCTCTTAGGGTCCCTACCCCCTCGGACTACCCGACGGCAGATACCCCAGCGTGTCTCAGCCTGTGCTGACTTCGTTGANGAGAACGGACCTCTTAGGGTACCCGTCTCCTCGGACCACCCGACGTCAGGTACCCAGCGATTCTCAGCCTGTGCTGACTCACTGAACTGAAAGTGAAAAGTGAAAGTACGTAACCTCTTCCTTTACGGTTAGGTGAGGTCACAAGAACGGACCTCTTAGGGTCCCTACCCCCTCGGACCACCCGACGGCAGATACCCCAGCGTGTCTCAGCCTGTGCTCACTTCGTTGAATCGTCGTCGTAACTTATATCATTTAGAAACGATAAATAGATAAAATTTTATAAGTAAAGAGTGACTTATTAACTGTGACTTATACCTAATTTTGAAATAAAACCCCCCGAGGTTTTAGTGACATCTACCACTAACGTCGGCACTTTAATTTTCTGTGAATGAGGAACCCTCTTTTCAATACTGGTTAGACGACGACGATTCAGCGAAGTCAGCACAGGCTGAGATACGCTGGGGTATCTACCGTCGGGTGGTCCGAGGGGACAGGGACCCTAAGAGGTCCGTTCTTGTGACCTCACCCAACGGTAAAGGAAGAGGTTACGTACTTTTCACTTTCACTTCAGCGCGAGTTAGCACAGGTTGAGAAGAGATGGGGTACCTGACGTCGGATGGTCCGAGGAGGTAGGTACCCTAAAAGGTCCGTTCTCATGACCCCCACGGTAACGGAAGAGACTACTGGTTGGATCTGTCGTATAATTTTTCATCTCTGTAATGAAACGGTTGTTTCTAGACAGATCAGTTCCGATACCAAAAAGGTCATCAGTACATACCTACACTCTCAACCTGATATTTCTTTCAACTCACGGCTTCTTAACTACGAAAACTTGACACCACAACCTCTTTTGAGAACTCTCAGGGAACCTGACGTTCCTCTAGGTTGGTCAGGCAGGATTTCCTCTAGTCAGGACTGATAAGTAACCTTCCTGACTACAACTTCGACTTTGAGGTTATGAAACCGGTGGACTACCCTTCTCGATTAAGTAAACTTTTCTAGGACTACGACCCTTTCTGACTTCCGTCCTCCTCTTCCCCTACTGTCTCCTACTCTACCAACCTACCGTAGTGACTGAGTTACTTGTACTCAAACTTGTTCGAGGTCTCAACCACAACCTGTCCCTCCGGACCGCACGACGTCAGGTACCCCAGCGTTTCTCAGCCTGTGTTGACTCACTGACTTGACTTGACTTGACTACCCAATTTTATACATTCTAAACATTATAAATACTACGGTTCTTCTTCCTCACTAGACCCCGTCTCGGTAGTTTGCGACAGACCGATCACTCGCCGCCACGACTGCCTTACCAGTCTACTCGGGGACCTCTTCCGAGACCACGTCGACGACTCCGACGATCACGTAGAAGAGACCCACAGGACCCTCCTCTCACCCACCCTCTTTCCGTCCTCCACTGGGACCTCTCATCCCAGAGAGAGGTCCTCTCCCTCTTACTATATGCATTGGTACCACTTCCGAGTGAGGACGTACCCCGAAGTCTATGGTACAGTGATAAGGGGAACTATGGCACAAGTAGTCTTGTCTCACATGAAAGGACTTCGGGACTTTAGTTTTGTCACAGATTAAAGAGGTGTCCTGTGACGGCTGGGGTCCTTCCGTTCACTAACGGCGCCGGTCGTGTTCGTTCTCAGCGTGGACGTGTCCCTCTCTTGCCTCGCAGGGGCGATTCTTTTTATTCTCTCTCTGTTTTCTACCCCAACTCTCCTAGTCTGGTTTTACCGACTACGGAAGGAAATAACACGACGTCATATATATCCTATTTCATGCACTGAAGACTGTAAGTGTTCTAACATATAATTAGAGGTCTATGTTAGTGTTCTGGGAATGGTAACACATGTCTAGTGTTTATCTATTAGATAGAAGATAGTTATTCGATTAGATAGAAGATACTTTACAACGTTCTGGCTCTGCAGGGCCTCGGAATTCCCATCATTTAAGAAGTCCCCCCGCCTTGTCCCTCGGATCCCTGCACGGATTCCGAGACGTATTGCGGCTCGTCGAGGGTTCTGAATTGGGAAGTGCCCGTCAGGGGGCGTTCACTACTAACAATATTTGTGCTTTTATGGAGGTGACACACGACTATGACTTATTCCGAAAAATTATTAGAACGTCGTCTAGGGTAGGCGACAATCCAAGAAATGTAAAGTAAACTTCCTTATGCATCAGTTTTTGACTATACATTGATGCAGGAGAACAGTGACGGAAAGTACCATTGACTTTTATAGTAAAGGGAGGGGGAACTGGTCTTGAAGGAGACGAATTTGAATCGTAGACAGTTCCGACTTTAATTGTCGTTTTAATGTCCGAGATAACAAAGGTGAAGTCTGATCGAGACACGGTCCGGTGGGTAACAATTCACGTTGTTAACTTGATTTAATGACGACATTTAATAGGAGTAACATAGGGGTAAAGTAGGTACGATAAGTTTGATGTGAGTCACTAAACAAGACAAAACAGAAAGAAAGGAGACACAAATCCCTGACTTCTCCACTTGTCTAATATACTATTGTTTTAGCCCAAAACTAGAACAAGTATTCCCTCAACATGTAATGTCAACTAGTCTCCAGAATCATGAGTTCTAAGACCAACAAAGATTCGAGTCTCCAGCGTTCTATCTTTCCTAGTCTGCACCCCACAGAAGACGTTTTACACATAGACACAAAATCGAGGTATTACAGTGACTTTTGTAAACACCCATCCGATTGATAGGAGTGTCGAGTCGACCATTTCTTAGACGGACGTTACGTCCTCTGTGACCAAACTAAGGACCCAGTCCTTCTAGGTGACCCCTTCCCTATCCGATGGGTGAGGTTATAAGAACCCGAAGGGACCACCGAGTCGACCATTTCTTAGACAGACGTTACGTCCTCTGGACCCAAATTAGGGACCCAACCCTTCTAGGGGACCTCTGCCCTTTCCGATGGGTGAGGTCATAAGACCGGACCTTTTAAGGCACCTCAGATATCAGTTTCCTCAGCGTTTCTCAGTCTGTGTTGACTTCCTGAAAGTGAAGTGAAGTGAAGTGAATTGATTGGTACCCCCGATTCTTAACACTGGTACATACAATTAATAACACAAAAGTCGTCAATACCGTTTTCGTCTATCTTAGGTTATTTAATTATTTTGTATCCTTTCACTACGTAAAGGAAGTGTATTCCCTACCCACACCTTTAGAGATTTTGCTTTTCGAGGTTTTTAGATCTGTACTTATCGAGTTCAAGATACGGGTAATTTTACGGGTGGGTTACGGGTAAGAACTTAGTAGGTTCTTAGGTAAACATACGTTGAGATGTTGATGTTCCCTGATTCGGTTCTTTAAGTACCCCGAAACACTTCTTACATAACTCCTCGAGTTTGGTTAAAAGAGGACTCGAAACACTGTTCGGAGTTTCTGACCCTCTTCGTTGTCTATCCTGGACCAGACAACACTTTCGGTGACAGTGAAGGACGTACTCGAAGTCAGAGCTCATCGTACAATCCTCCAACCCTAGAACCTTCTCTCTACGTCTGAGTGACATTTCAATTGGGGGTCTCGTTCGGTTATTCATCCGTTCCATTTGGTCTGTTTTAAAGGTAACTATTAAATGGATCTTTTAGTTCTAAGTCGTTTCATTTTACTTAAATTCTATTTTGAGATCATTTTGGTTCTTTTTATCCTTGTGCTTTACTCGATTAAATTATATTCAGACTCAGTAGACCTTTGTATCAGTAACTAGAGTATAAATTAAGGTGTTGGTAAAATATAATACTAAGTACTATAAATAACTTATTATCACATTTTTACGTACTTCTAGTTGGTGTACTCTTTTTGTGTCCAATAAATACGTCTCGAAAGGTAACCGTTCCCTCAGTCGTGGTAGTGAACACAAACCTTCTCTGAGTTTCCGTCCGTCTCCTCACTCTTTTCAAAACAACCCCCCTTTCCTGTTCCCTGTCGAGTCTCCACGGGGTAACCTACTGCAACCAGACCCTCCGCCCTGTTTCGTCTTCCTCTCGTAAGACACACTAACCAATCCCCCACGTGTAAACCGAAAGACCCACACAAACACACACGCACACGGGTTGAGAAACGTTGTGGTACCTGACATCGGGCAGTCCGAGGAGACAGGCACCCTAAGAGGTCAGTTCTTATGACCTCACCCAACGATAAAGGAGGAGGTCCCCTAGAAGGACTGGGTCCTTAGCTTGGACACAGAGAACACAGAGGACGTAAACGTCCGTCTAAGAAATGGTGACTCGGTGGACCCTTCGGGTGCCGAAAGAGACCGAACAGGATTCAACCTTCGTCCTGTTTTCAATCCCTTCGACGAAGAAATTTCGTCTACCAAGACCCTCAATAACATACCAATAACACACCAAAGGTCCTAGTCAGGGATCTCCATCAGACTGAAGGATGGTCAGACGGTGTCTTTCGTCTGTGAAAGTATCTTTTACCCGACCAAAGGACTCAACCGATGACGTTCAACACCCAGCCTCACGATAGAAAGATAGACCAATCGGGAACAGGTGGACATATGATAGAGGGTAATAAGATGCGACGACGACGATTCAGCGAAGTCAGCACAAGCTGAGACACGCTGAGGTATCTGCCGTCGGGTGGTCCGAGGGGGCAGGGACCCTAAGAGGTCCGTTCTTGTGACCTCACCCAACGGTAAAGGAAGAGGTTACGTACTTTCACTTTTCACTTTCACTTCAACGAGTCAGTACAGACTGAAGCGCTGGGGTACCTGACGTCGGATGGTCCGAGGAGGCGAGTACCCTAAAAGGTCCGTTCTCATGACCTCNGTGGTCCGAGGGGGCAGGGACCCTAAGAGGTCCGTTCTTGTGACCTCACCCAACGGTAAAGGAAGAGGTTACGTACTTTCACTTTTCACTTTCACTTCAACGAGTCAGCACAGACTGAAGCGCTGGGGTACCTGACGTCGGATGGTCCGAGGAGGTGAGTACCCTAAAAGGTCCGTTCTCATGACCTCACCAAACGGCAACGGAAGAGACGGGTAATAAGATATAACGACACTTTTAAGGTCAAAATGTCCCATTCATTACCTCCGAAGTAGTCAAGTCCAATACGCCGACTGGGTGTCCCATTAACTACCCGAGTTACTAATCTAAGTCCAGTAGACTGAGTCTTCGGACTCGACCTGTGACACTCGTCCCGAGTGTCCACTCCAACCGTCATGAAATACTATTCCTGTAGCTCTCCATTGACTCTGGGCGAACAGACGGACTAAGAGGCAAGAGGTAAGATAACCGCTAAAATGAGGTTAGGAGAGAGAGTCACAGAAACAAAAGTCTTATCATTTAGTTGAAGATAACGTCATTGATTCAAATCATAATCCACAAAGTGAGTACAGACTAATTTACGTTGGGGTTCCTGACATCGGGTGGTCCGAGGAGACAGGTACCCTAAAGGGTCCGTTCTTATAACCTCACCCAACGGTAAAAGAAGTCCCCTAGAAGGACTGGGTCCCTAACTTGGGTCTAGAGAATATAACGTCCGTCTAAGAAATGGCAGACTCGACGGTCCCTTCGTCACACAATCACAGATGTCGTTCCTTTACTGGACTTACGTACTCAGAGAACTTATCTTCCGGTTCCATCCCTTCCCGAGTATAGGAAGGTCTCTTTCTTACGGAGTACGGACGGGGTCCGAAGTAGAAAGTAAAATAGTTGTTACTTGTTTGTTATGGAAATCCGTCCTCGAGTGCTGTGGATCGTGATTTCAAACGTTAGTTCACTCTTTTCACGAGTTAATTTTCAAACCAACTTTCGTATCAACAAAGTCTTCTTACACTCCTGGAAAATTACGGGAAAGACTTATTTATCTAGGATTCAACTATAGGAAATTTTTAAGTTTTCGTTTTATTAAACTTACTTTATCGTATTAACCCTTTAATATGTCTTTACTTCACTTTATTTTAATCCCCTCGTACTTATAAGATTAATCTACGTAAAAACTTAAAACAACGACAACATTCGGAGACGTAAAAGTTTCCAATTTCACGAAACACGAGAGACGACGTCACCCAGACGTCGGGAGTGTCTGCTTGCAATCCCCACGGCTCCCTCAATACTTGTATGCGTCTACTGAATTCAAGACCTAAGGTAAAACGTTGTAGAAATGTCTTTTTCTTTTCACTTCTTGTTAAAAAGAAGCAAGTTTAACAGTTTATCAGATCCGACGTAGTTTCTACTTATTCCTAATATAAATGGTCACGATCTCTTATAATCTTGAACGACACGGACCCTTGTACACCGTACACTTTGTCTCCGACCTCTTCTTGTGACCGTCACACTAACTAAAACGACGAGTAAATGATTTGAAGAGACTTCTTCTGAAGCCTTCATTAGATTAAGTTGGAGTAACAGATGTACAATCAGAATCCTTTGCAGTTCTAACTTGTATCTGTATGTTGATCGATCGAAGTCTCTGTCATGATCTTTAGTGAGAACTGAGGATCGTGAAACACGGAATCACTAGAAGGTAAATAATAAAGTAGGTAAAATAACGTAAAGAACGTACTTAAGTCACACTGTTGATAGGACCTTAGACCTACGATTTTGCTCGTTCCTTCTGTTTCACGGACGCGACTTAGACGAGAACTGTAAGACAGAGGTTTTGACGAGAACGGACCAAACCTGAGAATCTGGGTTAGAGAAGTCTAAGACAGGTCACGTCAAAAGTAAAGAATGTTTCCGAAAGACAAACAGTCAAAAAGAATATATAATAATAAAGGGGTTCTAATTGGGTATTCTTAGATTTATTTCGATCTGTAAAGTAATCCGTTTTCTTGACGAGGAACCAGGAAACGATGTTGAGTGAACAGCGGTCCATAATAAGGCAAAGGAAAAACTTCAAAGTTGTCAACAACTAGATTCCCGAACCAGTAACTTCGGTTAAATTTATTTATAATATTCCATATGACCAAATTTACAAAAAATATAGTCTCAGTATTTCTATACGTTACAGAAAAAAAGATGGTAGAAGAACAACGAAATCCCCGTCGTATTCTTTGATTCAAGAACTTCCTTACATTATAGAAAAAATTTCAAGAAAACTACGATTTTAGGAAATACCAATTTCCCTTTAAATGAAAGGGTTTAATTTTTGTATACGAAGATTTCCGAAATACCAACAAAGAGAAGGGACAACCTTGAAACGGTAAATGACATTTGCTGTAAACAGTAAAAACGTCAAGTGGTCGGTAGTGGGGAGTAAAATTATTGTCGAAAAAGTCCCTATTTTACTTACTGAGAAACACTGGTGTACCTGACTACGTGTGGTCCGAAGGGAAGTAACCTGTGTACACCTGGTTTAGTCTAACTAGTGGGGAGAATGGGACCTCACTATGGGACCTCGTCTCCCTGTGAGTCCTAGTCTCGAAGGGTCTCTCCAGAGACCTCTACGACTTGGACAATTAAATCAAAGGAGAATTTAGTGTTGTGAATTTAGTATCGGAATATTTTTGAAGGAAATAGGGACTAAAGTGGTTCAAATAAAGGTAGAGAATTTTAACTTTTATGAAGTAGTAGGTATTTCATAAATACATAAATTCATAAATGAATTTATAATAATGAATTTCGTTTACAATTGTAATGAATTTTACACGTTTAGACTTAATTTACCTTACTTTTATAAACTATATCCAATAAAAAATAGAAACATTGAACCATGTGTGTAGTGAAGTACCGTTTATCTACCCCTTTGTCACCTTTGTCACTGTCTGAAATAAAACCCCCCGAGCTTTTAGTGATGTCTACCACTGACGTCGGTAGTTTAATTTTCTACGAATGAGGAACCTTTTCAATACTGGTTGGATCTGTCGTATAATTTTTCGTCCTGTAATGAAACGGTCGCTTGCAGGCAGATCAGTTCCGATACCCAAAAGGTCATCAGCACATACCTACACTCTCAACCTGGTATTTCTTTCGACTCGTGGTTTCTTAACTACGAAAACTTGACACCACAACCTCTTCTGAGAACTCTCAGGGAACCTGTCGTTCCTCTAGGTTAGTCAGGTAGGATTTCATCTAATCAGGACTCATAAGTAACCTTCCTGACTACGACTTCGACTTTGAGGTTATGAAACCGGTGGATTACTCTTCTTGACTGAGTAACCTTTTCTGGGACTACGACCCTTTCTAACTTCCGTCCTCTTCTTCCCCTACTGTCTCCTACTCTTTCAACCTACCGTAGTGGCTGAACTACCTGTACTCAAACTCATTTGAGGACCTCAACCACTACCTGTCCCTCCGGAACATACGACGTCAGGTACCCCAGTATTTCTCAGCCTGTACTGACTCACTGACTTGATTGACTGGTTGAACCATGTTTCTCTCTTTCGGAAAAAACGTTAAGACGACATATTTTTACTAGTAAATAGAGAAACGTTTTAGGTTGTGTTTACAACTGATAAAATATTTAGGGGAATGACTAAGAGGTCAATTTTATTTTGAATCCTTCTCAATTCGTCGTTTGAAATTTTGTTATCTTAATGAGTTTCATAGGTCGTCGTCATTAGTGATGACGACGGCTTCGGTGATGACTGATCTCCTTTGTTCAGCAGCCAGTAGACGACACACGAAACGGCAACAACAAGTCAGTGATTCCACACAGATTGAAAAACACTGGGGTACCTACCGTCGTACGGTCCGAAGGGACAGGAGTGAGAGAGGGTCTCAAACGAGTTTGAGTACAGGTAACTCAACCACTACGGTAGGTTGGTATACACGAATCATAATAATAATAACATCCGAATCGAGTATTCGAGTTCCTTGAAAGTGACTGATTTTCCCCTTTTTTTATCGTATTTCGTCCCTGTACAACTCAACCTTTCAATTTTTCCTGTAAAACTATTCATTTTTGCATTTAACCAAAAGGACACAACTCATGTAATCAAATCTGTCTCCTCTATGATAAATGTTTCCGTCACAGATATTTACTTCCTAAACTCTAAATTACTAAATTGACGGTGGGGTGTTCTGACCCTAAGGGTCCACCGAGATCACCATGTCTTGGGTGGACGGTTCCGTCCTGTACATTGTCTGTACCCAAGCTAGGGACCAACCCTTCTAAGGGAGGTCCTCCCGAATTGTTGGGTGAGGTCATAAGAACAGACCTCTTAGAGTACCTGGCTCCAGGGAACACCCGATGTCAGGTATTCCAGTGTGTTTTAGTCTGTACTGACTTCGCTGAATCGTGGGTGGGTATTCTAAGTCAAGTCAAGTCAGGGAGTCAGCACAGGTTAAGAAACGCTGAGGTACCTGATGTCGTGTACTCCAGGTAGTGGTCGAGGGCTTCGAATGAGTTTAAGTACAGGATATTGAGTCACTACGGTAGGTTGGTAGAGTAGGAGACAACAGGGGAAGAGGAGGACGGAAGTTAGAAAGGGTCGTAATCTCAGAAAAGTTTACTCAGTCAAGAAGCGTAGTTCACCGGTCTCATAACTTCAAAGTCTTATCAGGAAGTTTACATATAAGTCCTGACTAAAGGAAATCTACCTAACCAACCTAGAGGAACGTCAGGTTCCCTGAGAGTTCTCAGAAGAGGTTGTGGTGTCAAGTTTTCGTAGTTAAGAAACCGTGAGTCGGAAGTAATATCAGGTTGAGAGTGTAGGTTTGTACTGATAACCTTTTTGGTATAGGAACTGATCTACCTGGAAACAACCGTTTCATTATAGAGACGAAAAATTATACAATAGATCCATCCAGTATTGAAAAGAAGGTTCCTCATTCGCACAACATTAAAGTACCGACATCAGTGGTAGACGTCACTAAAACCTCGGGTTTTTATATTTCAGACGGTGACAAAGGTGACAAAGGGGTAGACAAACTGTACTTCACTACCCTGGTCTACGGTACTGGAATCAAAAGACTTACAACTCTAAATTTGGTTGAAAAAGTGAGAGGAGAAAGTAAAAGTAGTTCTCCGAGAAACCAAGAAGAAGTGAAAGACGGTATTAGACTTCAATAACTATAAAGAGGGTCGTTAGAACTAAGGTCGAACACGAAGTAGGTTGGGTCGCAAAGAGTACTACATGAGACGTATATTCAATTTATTCGTTCCATCGTTATATGTGGGAACTGCAGGAGGAAGGGTCTAAACCTTGGTCATACAAAAAGGCACAGGTCAATATTGACAACGAAGGACTGGACCCTAGTGTTTCTTAGTCTGTGATGAATCCCTGATTCGTTGTTGTTGACTTACAGTCCTTTCGTGCACCGTACTTGAGTCTGAGGAAGATTATTTGAAGAATACGGTGAAACGACTTTAGTTCTGGACTTCTTTACTAGAGAGAAGAAAGGAAGATGTGGTAGGTCACCCTTCGACCGACGAGGAGGAGACTTGATTCGATAGTGAAAGATGGTGAGAAAACCTTACGTAGTTACAGAGGACCCCACCGTATTTGTGTCTTATTTCATGCTCGGAGACCTTCCGTGTCAGGTACTAGTAGAGACTAGGGTTTGTCGGGGACACAGTGAGGAAAGGGACGTCAACGAATGGGTGCCACAGAAGAACTCACCTTCCTAAGTAAGGTCCTTGGAGTGCCTACGAAGCAGGAGTAGAGGTAGGAGTGGACCTATCATCGTCGGATACTTGTCGAGGGAGTACAGATTCTCTCTTTTAAGAAGGTCTTGAACCCTCCTTTTTTTTCGACTATAAAAATGAACAGTGTTACGTGTTAATACGAGGTATGTAGACGAAAGACGAAAAAACTATTTTATGGGAATCGAGTCAGATTCCTGCAAATAAGTACCGTACAGAAACGAAGTCGTGAGGACCAAGGGATCTTATGAGGTTTGGGTGTAGTTTACGTCGTCTCGAGGTGTTTGAACGTGTGTTGGGTTTACTGTTCATAACTGTACAGAGGAACCAGGTCGACCTTCTAGTCAGAATCCGTCGATCCATTCGCACTCCTGTCTCGGGGTGTGTCCAGACTGTTTACCTACAGACAACAAAGGACTCCGAGTCTCGTGACGTGCGGGAGACGAACCGACCTGACCCCACCCCCGGAACCCCTGGACTCACCGTGACTACCCCCCTTTTCGGACGGGTCTGGGAGGGTGGACCCGACGATGTTGTACACAATCCTTCTTGCCCGTGAGTTTCTGGGATAGGGTCCTGTGACCTACATTCTTCCCTGGAGTCGGGACTGAGGCGGGGGTCACAGTGGACCCTGGACCCTTCAGTAAAACGGGAGAACGGAGTCAAAGGGGTTCCCACCCTACTCCACCCCCGCCCCCCGACACTGATCTGATCGAGGTTTCCGTTGTGTTCGACATAATTGAAACGAGGAATTTTTATAAATCCTGATCATGTCTAGTTTAACTCTAAGTATTGTGACATTTGTCTAGGTTCCCAAAGTCTTATAACATTTCCTACACGGAGACAGGTCTTTCTGTCAATTTTACTCTACAAACGTCGCCGTCGGTCAAAAGATCCTAACTCCTCGAACATCTACTAGTATTTACTAACATACTGACTCCTTTGTGTATCGTCTTCCGTAGGGTTCTGTAGATGAGAAGAGACCTCGTACCTTCGGTTTTGGACATCTCCAAATGTTTCCCCATCCCTTACTGGGTCACGTCATGTTAGATCCTAAGGTCCATCAATACTCATCTCGACACTTATACTAAAAACAGACAAAACATGAAATCCTTCTATGTGTAAAAATCGAGGATAGTTAATATGACGGAACTTAGGTCCTCCTTTATTGTTTCACTGTCTTTAGTATTTGTACAAGTTTTGTACAAAACTAAATCAGAAATAGTTTTGTACAAAACTATATCGACGACATTTCGTGTTTTTATAAAATGTAACTAAAACGGTTTCTATAAAAGGATTTCTAATATTTTCAAAATATTTCGAGAGGAACGTCAAGTCAAAGGAAATTACCATGTTAAAAGATTTTAGATCTCATATATTCACGACAATCTGTGTCGATAGAAAGTTAATATTAGAAGAGACTACCCAAATAACTTCGTCATCTCACATACTTTCGGGGAAACACAAGTTCTGTCACCAGATACCCTATGACAATCCTGTACCGGTGGGGTCTGAAGCGGACCTCTTTAATATTAGACACTCTCTACTATGGGTGTACGGTTATTGGTGGTTTGGTCCGTCGTTATCTCTTCGTGACAACGTTTAAAAGTCAGATGTTTCAGACGAGAATTTGAGGACGAATTTGATGTATTCCATAACGACTAAAAAGAGTCGTTGAGATGTCTTATCTTTTTCCACCCATGATAGTGAGGTTTAATTGGGTGTCTCCGTGGTTCGGTTCAGTGGTTCTGGTACCAGTAGTTAACTCTTTACATCCAAAAATGAAGGATTATGTAGTTCGACAAGAATGCTAATTACCCTCTGTGTACAGTAAGGGGTTCCAGTTCTACTCTTTGAGTTCTACCGAATAACTTCCAGTCCGAAGACTAGACTCAGTTTTTCTCGTCCACACTCAAGAGAGTTACCTCAACTCCGGCCACTCACAGAGTCTCCTCCTTCTCGTACCTGTCTTCCTACCTGTCCTCCGTCATTCCCTACAAGTTCCCTGGATGTTCGTCGCTCGAGACGGGCTTCCTACCCCAAGGACGTCTCGTACCTCTCCTCTGTCGTCCAGTCTCAGACGACACAGGTTCCACCTCGGACCTGACTCGTCAAATAAGACGTTTTTCAGCCTTAGGAACCCTTGTAAACACATTTTCTATCACTACCTACCTTGCCCATTAAATCTTTCTCATTGGAACTTCTCAGAATACAACAAAAACAAATCAGTGATTCAGTGCAGTCTGAGAAACGTTGGGGTACCTGACATCGGGTGGTCCGAGGAGACAGGTACCCTGAAGGGTCCGTTCTTATGACCACACCCATCGGTAAAGGAGGAGATCCCCTAGAAGGGGTGGGTTCCTACCTTGGAAGTAGGAGACATAAACCGTCCTCCTATGAAATGACGACTCAGTGGACCCTTCGGGTTTCGTTCTAATCCCACAATTACATAATCAACGAGTCAGCACAGACTGTGAAGTTTTGGGATACTGACATGGGGTGGTCCTAGGAGACAGGTACTCTAAAAGGTCCGTTCTTATGACCTCACCCAACGGTAAAGGAAGAGGTTCCCTAGAAGGGTTGGGTCCTTAGTTTGGGTCCAGAGGATGTAACGTCCGTCTAAGAAGTGAGAGGCTCGGTGGTTCCTTCGGGAAAGAGGAAAGTCAAGTCAAGTCAAGTCAGTGAGTCAGCACAGGCTGAGAAACGCTGGGGTACTTGGTGTCGTGCGGTCAGGAGGGACAGGTAGTGGTCGAGGGCCTCCAATGAATGTGAGTACAGGTAACTCAGTCACTACGGTAGGTTAGTAGAGTAGGAGACAGCAGGGAAAGAGGAGGACGGAAGTTAGAAAGGGTACCTTCTAATACCTTGAGTTTTACAGGTCTTCCATCTACCTTTGTACTGGGATCCCGCAGGATGTTCCAGTGACAGTCTTCTAAAAGTTGTCACCTCTGAGAACACTCGACTTACCACAGGAGAGTTTTAAGTCTGGGATTTTAGGATCGGGGTCCACTGAGATGAACCTCTGTCGTGGAAATTTTTTTATAAATAAGTGAATAAACTGATATAGGTCGGAATCAAAGAAGTGCACCCTAGAAGTGACACCGTGCACCCGAATCAACGGGAGTCCATACACCCGAGGATCAAGGGACTGGTCTCTATTTTGGGTGTAGGGGACGTGACCTTCCGTCTAAGGGTCGGTGACCTAGTGGTCCCTGTAGGACCTCTATCGTAGGAATTTTATCATCAATTCCATGTCACTCCGAAGGAACACCGAGTTAGTCATTTCTGTCGGACGTTACGTCCTCTGAGTCCAAGGTAGGGACCAAGTCCTTCTAGGGGACCTCTTCCTTTACCGTTGGGTAAGGTCATAAGAACGGACCTTTTAAGGTACCCGTCTCCTCCGGCCGCCCGGTGTCAGGTACCCCAACGTTCTCAGTCTGTGCTGAATCTCCGATTTTGTGGTTGGTGGTGGTCCATGTCACTCCAGTGATTCCACCTAGGACTAAGTAATGACCACAGGAATATCCTTCTCCTTCAATCCTGTGTCTATTCCTGTCTCTCTTCTGGTACACTTCTATGGTCCTTCACTAGTAACGGTACGAGTCCCTCTTGGAAGTCTTCTTTGGTCGAGACACTGTTGAGTCAGAACCTGAAGGTCGGAGGTCCTGATACTCTTCTACTTAACGGTGACACAGTCGACGGGTCAGATACCAAAGAATGACATTGTCGGCCTCACCTGAATGTGTCGTTGAAGTCTTTCTGAGACGTCAAACTTTGATCTTAGAACACTAAGGTGGAAACATGGTAAACGTGTAAGGGCGTCTTCGACACACTCTACGAGACTTTGAGACAAGTTCAACGTCGAACTAAACTCGAAGTGACCTCGAGTGACACGACAGTAATAAGCGGGAGTTGATGGGGTATTCACTGAGTTTAAGAAATTGGATATAAATGTCCTTTTAACGACTAGTCTTCTCCGTTTCTCGGGGGACTTTACCCGGTCAAACGACCGTTGGGCGTCCCTTATGACTACTGAGTAGTCGCGACACCACGATAAAAAAGGAGTACTCCAACGTCAGTACCAAGACCAGAGAACACTCAAAAAGATCCTGAAACGACGTGGGGGACGAATCGTCCTCGTCACAAGAGGAAGGGAACTCGCACCCGATAACGTCTGTGGTAGAGATGTTTATCGCACACTACTTTCACTATGGAGCCCAAGACCGACAGAGGGACAACCTACGAGTGGGAACCTTGGGTCGACGATCCAACATGTCTTCGAGTCCAGTGTTCCTTTCCGGTGTACATCTACAAAGTCCGGTTGTCGGACCCAAGGTACACTGTCAGTGTGTACACCCACTTACTTCGAAGTCTACCAGGGTCAGGGATGGGACGATGAAGGCGCGAGGGGGTAAAACTCGACGTGTCTGAGTACGTTTCTAAAAAGGAACTTTTAAGTTGGAACATTCCGGTGGAAACTCCGTCCCCTTTCCGCGGAACAGAGAACCGGAGACCGGTCGTGGTCGGCCGTCGGACCTCCAGGATGTTGGGACTCTGGATGACCCCCCAGAAGTCACAGGGACACTCAGACCCCGTCGTTCTTCCATGGAGTCCCCGTAACGTCCGTCTTAAGCACCAGGTCACTATTAACCGGGAGGTTCTCCGTCCGAATAAACGCCCCTGTGTACCTCGTGAGATTTCTGAAGGTCTTCAGTATTTCATAGGAGCCCCCTTTCTTGACTTCGAGGTGACGATTGTACCACCCCCGAATTTGGTCCCTACTTGGGTGGTGGACGAGAGGGTGTTCGTACGAAGACGGGGGCCGTCAAGGGTACTAGGGAGTAAACTCTTCAAATGTGACAGGTGCACCTGGAGTGGAACACGTTTGATCTGTGAGAGTAGAAGAGTCTGAGTTCGTCTTAAGATTTACCAACGGTGGTCCTTTCGGTCGTTTGAAATTTTTGTATTAGGGGTATTTCGACTATCGTACGAACCATTTCGTCAAACTGTGTGACGTCTACCTCTCTTGAAACGGTTTCTTGTTAAATCGCTACTGTGGTCTTCGGACTGTATCTACGTGTGTGTTTTTAAAAAAGGGTTGTTGACAATAACAAAAAATAAAAAATTAATTTATTTTAAAAAGAATGTATTTAATGTCCATGTGTTTTATGATCAAGTGTTAAAAATTTCCAATATGAGGTAAACACCACTTTATCTACGTAGTTCTACATAGAACCAGGGTATTGAAGTGAGTGTCCTGACTTAGGATTCTTAGATCGGTACCTGCATGTGTTTTTATACGGGTGTTTCTGTAAGTGACTTTAAAACAAAAGTCATTACTGACAACCTTCGATTTAGAGGTTTTGTCTCTGACCCATAAGTACATTCACTTTAGTTATGTCCGTGGTTCTCACTAATCTTATGGATACGTGTGGAAGTCTTCCTTTCACGGACGAGATTACAGTCCTTCCTGTCACGGACCATCCGTCGTGAGACTTGGTATACTTGTCGACGTTGTCTCGTCCTGGGATACCAGGAAGGTGGTACCGGAGACGGACAGAAAAGAGACGTCCTTTTGAACTTGGTTTCTTGTTCAAAATTAGTCTCTTCACCCTTGTACACCTTTGTTTCCTTTTCTCAGTTTGTTCTGGATTATTATTGTCGAATCAACAATTTACGTTAAGTCCTGGAAATCGAGGAGGTGAAGGGACCATTGAGTCTACCATTTTCGTAGAAGGACGTTACTCCCTCTGGACCCAAGTTAGGGACGTACCCCTTCTAGGGGACCTCATCCTTTACCGTTGAGTGAGGTCATGAGAACGGACCTCTTAGGGTACCTACCTCCACGGACCATCCGATGTCGGGTACCCCAGTGTTTCTCATTCTGTGCTGACTCGCTGAAGTATTCTCGATATCGATTATGAGACTGGTATAGGACACTCACGACAGAACATCTGTGACATTGGGGGTGGTTCACCTCTTCAAATGATGTCCTACTGGTCGGACGTCGGTCCAGTATTCGACGGTGGTAAGACTCTTGACCGGAGTTTCCTACTTTGGTTACTTAACTGGGACCTTGACTTCTGATTGACGTGAATTTTGTTAGTTATACTGCGACTATTCTGGTGTTGTACTGGTTAAAGTTCTGCTGGAAACCACGATTGACGTGATAAAGACGTGTCTCGGGGAAGGGAGGTATATCTTTACGAGTACAGTCATTCCCCTCAGTCGGAAACATGTTCTCAGGTGGGAAGGGGGGAAGTGGGGAGGTGGGGACCACGGGTGGAGACTTTATTTGGTTTAAAAGAAAGGTGGTTGGAACGGAGACCTCGTAACCGAAATTTCGCTACTCAGAGGCCTGACGTAAAAACCATTGTGTCGGAGGAATAGGATTCTTTGTGTTAGTTTGTCAAACGGTAGTGGAAGGAGTCCCGCCCTCCTCTCGGACCGGTCGAACCGAGAACCAGAAGTGTAAGAAGAAAGGGTGGGAGAAGGAGTGATTGTCAGGGTTAGTACAAACCTAGTGTCGTACGTTTCGTGTTTTCAGAGGTGAAGGGTCTGGAGGGATTTCGATCAGTTCGTCTACTTCGTCTTCCGTCGACGTCTGAAGACTCTTTCGGGACGAAATCATTTCCCGGGGGAAAGGAGGAACTAAAGAGACTTAAAGGTAGGAAGGATGAGAGGGAAAGATTTTACGTCTATATTATGAATCTCGTCGGCAGAAAACAGGTTTTCTCCCCATAGAAGTCCCCGGCCTCCTACTTCCTCGGGACCAAAGACTTCCGTAACGTAGCCGGGACCTGTTTAATGTACTCCTCCTTTTGGGGAGTCCTGTGATTCGGTGGTAAAGAACCCAGAGACAACGACGACAAGTCAGGAGTCAGCACGGACTGAGAAACGTTGGGGCACCCGAGATCGGCCGGTTCGACGAGACAGGTTTCCTAAGAGGTCCGTTCTTATAACCTCACTCAACGGTGATGGATGAGGTACCTAAAGACAATGACTGAGTGTAAAATTTGGTTAAAAATTTTTACCTATTTTACAATTTATGTCTCAGTCAAATTTTCTAAAAATTATTTTAAACGTGTCCCGACGGGATCATCGAATCTGTCATTCCTTAGACGGACGTTACGTCCTCTGAGACCAAACTAGGGATCTAGTCCTTGTAGGGGACCTCTTCCTTACAAGAAAGTATTATCACAATTTTACATAATAAAAGGATTTATAGGAAGAATAGTTTACAGAGATGACACATTCGTGGAGTATATTTCTGACACACTACCAACCTTATTTTTGCCTGTAAAGACAATCATGCACTTCCCACTACGAACGTTAAAGGTCCGTACAATCGACGGTCCGTCGACCTTTCGTTACTGTTGGGAGAACATGTCAAATTAACGAACTGGACCTTTTTGTCTCGATGAAATCGTGTTTCGAGGCCTCGATCGACTTTCCATGTTCGTGGCATGGTCACTACGACGGTTTAAGGGATATGTTTTGACCTTTTGTAAAACAGACCTAAGTTTTGTTGTTTGTGCAACTTCACAAGTCAAAGAGTCGCAAATAAGGTAGATGCCTCGACTTTTGGCATGTTAATCCTCCTTCGGAGTGCCGTGACGGAAGTCTGACTTTTGCCGAGTAAGGACTAACTGTAGTTCATCGTAGAGGTTTGAGGGTCCAAGGAATTTAGACTCTGGCCTTTTCGCAAATTCTTGAAGTTCATGGCAACGGGGGTGTCACGACAGAGAGTCGGGGAGGAGGTGACATAGAAAGTGAATGGGGGAAGGTAGAGGAAACAGGGTAATGGTTAGTAGTTGGTTAGGGGAGAAAGGACCTCCTCCCTCCTCACCCGTTTATGAATGACTGTAGTACTGTGCCTACGACCCTTTCTAACTTCCGTTTTCCTCTACCCCCGCTGTCTCCTACTCTACCGACCTACCGTAGTGGTCGAGCTACCTGTACTCAAACCCGTTTGAGGTCCTCTCTCCCTTCCTGTCCCTTCGGACCGCTCGACGTCAGGTACCCCAGTGTTTCTCAGTCAATACTGAATCACTGACTTGTCGTTGTTTCTTGTTACGTTTCATGTCATAGACAATTGAGTCTAAAGACCTACAAAACCACCATCGAAGATGAGGGTCTTAGACACAAAATTTTTATGATTCGCTGTTTTTTTTTTTTTTTTTTATGATTCGCTGTAAGACGAAAAAGTTAGTGGACCACCGGTAGAAATAACATGGTTAATTGTGAACTACTCGTAAAACTTATAGGATCCTCTTTCGGACCTCATAGTATATCAGACACACAATTGTAAACTACTCGTAAAACTTATAGGGTCCTCCTTCGGACCTGATAGTATATCAGACACACAATTGTAAACTGCTCGTAAAACTTATAAGATCCTCCTTCGGACCTGATAGTATATAAAACACACTTTAAAAGGTACATTGACACTGGATTTACGTAAGGAAGGTTACCTTTGATGTATTATGTACAGTGACGTTTTGAAAATAGCCAGACTCGACTACAGTATAGTTTTCCGTTTTTACGTGCCAAAGACAGGTCGGGTACAAGACGTTCATACGTTTAGATAGACACATTGACGGTCAGTGTAAAGGTGGGTTGTTTCATGTCATTCGGGAGGTGTGTCCGAATCGTGACATACGACTCTTTCACCCCACCCCCGAA
The DNA here is from genome assembly GCA_006410555.1 of Capra ibex. Lineage (NCBI taxonomy): Eukaryota > Metazoa > Chordata > Mammalia > Artiodactyla > Bovidae > Capra > Capra ibex. The sequence goes on from SJYO01037955.1 coordinate 55,373,343, forward strand.
CACTTATAGGGGTCGGTTGAAAGTCTAGTATTGAAAACGTGTCGAATTCCACTCAAGAGACCACTCAAGAGCCCCCGAAGTCAAAGAAATACTATTTCCTGAACTTTGTTCTCTCCTCGACCGGGGACCCTCATAATCTTCCCTCACCCGTCAAGTTTTTCTTTCTCAGTACACACACGAGGAATCTACACCTCGGGTTCGGACCGAATACGAAGCAACAACAACGAGTCAGTGATTTAACACAGACTACGAAACACTGGGAGTACCTGACGTCGTGCGGTCCGAGGAGAGAGGAAGTGACAGAGACTCTCAAACGAGTTTAGGTACAAGAAACTCAGACACTACGATGGACTGACAGAGTAGGAGACGACGAGGGAAGAAAACGGAAGTTAGAAAGGGTTATAGTCCCAGAAAAGGTCACTTAGCTTAGAAGTGTAGTCCACCGGTTTCATAACCCCGAAGTCGAAGTCGTAGTCAGGAAGGTCACTTATAAGTCCTAATCAAAGGAAATCCTAACTGTCCAAATTACAGGACCAGAATATTTATAAATATTTATACGAATCCCTTAAAAAAGGGTGTTTAAAGTGTTTCTGGGTGTTCCTTAATTAATAAGTTCTTTTAAATTTATATATCCAGGGTTTGTTAAAGGGAATCTTTACAATGAAGTTGTTTTATATGTCAAGTATTAAAATTGTGTACTTAGATAGTAAAAATTACTATAGATAATTAGACTACCTAATTACTAATTACTAATTATAATTACTATAGATAATTATAGATAATTATAAAGACTTATAAGTCATTATATGGAGATCCATACTAATCAACGATTGTAAATAAAATAAACTGGGGTGTGTAAACAGTTGTAAATCCCGAGCATAATTAATTGGGAAAGGAAGGAAGTGAAGACCGTAAGATGTGTGGGACGACATACGTATAGGAAGTTGTGAATACTTGTTCACGTCCCGTTCATCGATACATGTATTTGTTAAACTGTAATTAGTAGTCTGAGTTGACAAATTATGTTTAATAAGGATACTTGAAAAGTTATGGCAATTTAATTTACAAAACTCAAACTTCAGTAAATCTGGTTTCTTTAGTAGTTTTAACATTTCTAAATAAAGTTCCTAATACTTTTAACGATGATCTGTTAAACTCAAGTCGACTACCTTTATAGAGACAAATTCACGGTCTACTAAAATCAAGATCCGTGAAACAATTGACTCCCAGACCCCACCTTTTTTTTTAGTCACACTAAAACAAACAAACAAACAAAAATTTTATGTCTTCTACTTTTATGATAGATGACAGTACAGACTAGTCCTCCAATAAAACTTTGATTGTCCTTCACCTCTTCTTTAGAGATTTTCGTAATTCCGTACACTCTACGCCGATACTATTGGGGAAACGAGAAACAGTAGTTTGCACACATGAAATACAGGATGTATGTTTACGTCTAAGTGTCCATCACTACCCCCTTACGCTTTTGTGTCTCTCTTGACAACTTAAGTTCCAGGACCCAATGTAGAAGTACTTTCACAAAAACAGTCAGTTTGGAAGGTAACGGAAAGGGACCCGTGACCGGAAAAGGATGGTCGGGGAGTCCGAAGGGGTAAAGACTGTCATCTCAGTTATAAAGGTACCTGACCAGGTCGCGGTATTTGGAATTTCGGCTACCCCAAGTTGAGGTCCTGAAACCACAACCTTATTCGTTCCGAAGGAGGTCACCCGGGAGTTCTTCTTCCACACGGGGACTCCTCCCATGTCGACGTCCCCTGTGACGTCCTTTCTACTGCCCGCGGAGTACGTCTGTACACACACAGTCCCGTGGTTGTGGTCCGAGACCTGCAAATTTTGACTGTTTAAAGACGAGAGTGTTCAGACTCTACCCCCGGGAACTTGAACGTCGTTTTCTAGGGATAGATAATTATTGTACGTAGAATTCTGTGATTGTTAAAAAATTTATCTACATAAGAAAAATCTCTGACAATAATCATTTTACTATCCAATATTAACAAGTCAGTGGTTTTAAATTATCCCATCCAGGATTTAAGTAAGATTTTTATATGTACTTTTGAGAGGGTTTACGGTTTATCTCGCGATGTAAGTTCCGGTAAATTTGTACACCAACCGTTTCCCTACTTCAAGTCTCAGTATTTTTAGTCCTGGTAGATTCCCGGGGATCTCTCCTTTAAACGTGACTTTGGCGAAACAGGACGGAAGGGTCGATGATTACCGTTCACACACAGTTGACTATGTACGTCTCACACGGGTCTCTCCCGGAGGGTCTAAGGTTCACGTCACTCCACTTAGGTAAACATATGGGACTACTGGAAGTCCAGGGTCGATGTTTAGATTCTATACCTTCTTTCCCGTGGTTTGAGTGGGGATGAAACACCTACTCTTTCTATTTTGTCTTCTTTAAGGTATCTTACAAAAGATCTAGAATGTATATCTACAGATACATGAGTCTTACATCGAACGGGTCCGTAGGGTGGAAACCGTCAGGCAGATTACGAGGTCAACCGATGACCAGGGCCCAGTAATTCTTCCATTTAAACTATCATCACAGAACCTAAACCATGAACTGTTTCTGACTCTCCCGAAGGGAACACCGAGTCACCATTTCTTAGGCGGACGGTTACTTCCTCTGTGCCGAAACTAGAGGACACAGATCTTAGGATCTGTATCTAAGATGTGTTCTTCTAGGGGATCTCTTCCCTTACCGTTGGGTGAGATCATAAGAACGGACCCTTCAGGGTACCTACCTCCTTAGACCACCCGATGTCAGGTACTCCAGAGTCTTTCAACCTGTGTTGAATCGTTGGCTTGTTGTTGTCGTACTCACTACTCTGGACATCCGTATAGTACCTGGTTGTGTGTGAAACTTGGTTACCAAGTATTTGTAGATTTGGTTCGTAAAGTAGACTGAGACGTCAGTCTGAGAGTCTGTAAAGTTTATATAATACTTTAAACTAAACTTACCGACATCAAAAGATCCATTGTGACTTTTTAGTTTCATAATTTTAAAGATTCCGTCAGATAAGTTGGAAGGGTGTCTCTCAACAATACAAAAGGATAAGATGTGTTGAGTAATTTTGAAGAAATAGGAGAAAATTAGAATTCTACAAACAAATCATAGAAAGAAGTCGAGTACGGACATAAAAGATCTTAATCCAACTGAAAAAAGAGTGAACAACGAAAACAAAGTTTAACCTTTACCGAAATAAAAAGAATAGTGTTTAAATTACCTGTGAGGGTCTTTCTTTAGTGTATACTTTTATGATTTATAAATTAGATAGAAAGGTTTCAAAAAAGTTCGTGTGTATGCAAGTATATGTACATTAATATGTTACCTAATGTTACAATACTTCACTGGAACCGGTGTAACACTCTGTGAACCTTAAAATCAAAGGGTTGATCCATAGTTTGGACGTGGGGGACGTAACTTTCCCACCTCAGAATTGGTATACTGACGAGTCCTTCGGATCTTGTCATAAGAGATTTTAAAAAGATACCTAGAAACTCAAGAGTATAACTCAAAGTTCTACGATCTGACTAAGTATACGTAAACAGAGGTGACGGGAGGTTTGGGGGATTTTACTGACAATTCGGTATTTTTTTTTTGTTTTCGGTCTCTCTATATGGACCCTCCGTAGAGGTTTTCAAACCTCCGAGTTCTATGACTATCGGTCCATGGAGGTCACTTTGTTTGTTTCTTGTTCACTTAAGTGTGGTATCTCGGGGTCACAATTCACACACGATTCAGAAGTCCTCACAAACGGAGAAACGTTGTGAAACCTGGTATCAGGTGCTTCGAGAAGGTAGGTACCCTAAGAGGTTCGTTCTTATGACCTCACCCACCGGTACAGGAGGAGGTCCCCTAGAAGGGCTGGGTCCCTAACTTGGACGTAGAGGACACAGAGACGTAACCATCCGTCAAAGAAATGGTGATCGTGGTGGACCCTTCGGGGTATATCTTGGGTTCTACCAGGTCCTTGGTTATCACTCACACTCACCCCGACTTTTCTCCCTAACCAATGTTCAGACATATTCTTTAGTAATTTCGGGGTTTAAGTGTGTTACGTCAGTTTGTTTGTGGTTCTGGGGTTCGGTCATCTTATAAACGTAAAGTTAGGGGACTCAACAACTTGTCCTCTCTAGGACTCAAGTACTGTTCTCTACCGACTTCCTCACTCATAGTAATACTTTTGTCCTCTCGACTTACTTTTAGATGAGATTTTTACCACTCAGTAAGTGTAGGGAAAGATAGAGTTGAGTCTTTCGTGTCCCCTTTCCGGAGCACCAGATCCGTCCTCGACCTTCTCAAGAGAACCTCTTACGGACGGGATGATTTTCAGGAGGTCCATCTTTAATCCAGAAAACGACGTAAATGTTGTCTTCAATCCGAGGATGTACTGATGGGACATCACTTCAGGTGGTGAGTTTTTCGGGACCGAATGTCTTGAAGGGTCAAGACATTCAACGTACTACTCATCCATTTAAATAAAAAATTTTTGACAAGTAAACAAAACTTTCACCAATTAGGTAAAAAAAAATTAGTGGTTACTGAAACAGGGTGTATACTGGTGTATACACACCCGGATAAAGACCTGGATGTTACCATTGAACTTAAAAGATGGAAGTCCAGAATGACCAGTAACAATAGGATGAGTACAATTTTGAGAAGTTGTACAATACTAAATTTGTGAGTCAAAAGAAAACTACTTAAATTTTTTACTCTGATAGAAAGAGAGAGAGAGAGAAAAAAAAAAAAATGATAAAGGTCGTACAGAGTAATTAAATACATCTAGGTATAAAGGTAAGCCTCTTCCGTTACCGTGGGGTGAGGTCATGAGAACGGACCTTTTGGGGTACCTGCCTCCTCGGACCATCCGACGTCAGGTACCCCAGCGATTCTCAGCCTGTACTGGCTCGCTGAAGGGAAAGTGAAAAGTGAAAATACGCAACATCTTCCTTTACCGTTGGATAAGGTCACAAGAACGGACCTCTTAGGGCCCCTACGCCCTCGGACTATCCGACGGTAGATACCCCAGTGTGTCTCAACTTGTACTGACTTGACTGAATCGTCGTCATCGTCGTATAAAGGTAACCCGAAGGGACCACCGACTCTACCATATGGACCCAATTCTTCTAGAGGACCTCTTCCCTTATGGGTGAGGTCATAAGACCGGGTCTCTTAAAGTACCTGTCTCCTCGGACCGTCCGATGTCAGGTTTCCCAGTGTTTCTCAGTCTGTGCTGACTCCCTGAAAGTGAAAGTATAAAGGTAGACCCTTATAAAAATAAGAAGGACTTGTTTAAATTGTAAACAAATGACGTTCAGATGACCATTAATTAAGAGAGTCGAAACAGACTTTTTTTTTTAGGAAATAAATATTTTCCAGAAAACCCCTTTTAATCTTAAGATGGAACTATTGAAAAAAGAAGGTGATGAAATTTTTACGACAAGGTATAAGAAGACGAAGTGTATGAAAGACCTTTCTTTAAACCACATTAGAATCGAAACAAAGAGACATATATTTCACAAACAAAGAGATCGAAGAAATTTTATAAGAACAATAGTGATCAAAGTCTTTAAACTAATATTACAGGGAAACATACACACTGAACGAAGCAAAAGGAAGACGAACCCAAGGTAATTGGAAGAACTTGCACATCCGAATAGTAAATATAATTTAAACTTTTTTTAAAACGGTGACTAAAGAAGTTCATACAAAAAAGAGGGGAAGGAGAGGAGAGAAGACTCTGACGTCAATATTTATTGGTGAAACGACATTTCGTTAATAGGAAGGTAATTTTTTATTTATTATTTTTTATTGGTGAACATGGTCCGTGGTCTCAAGACAATAAAGAAAAGGTCAGAGAAATAAAGTAAACCTTATTAAAGATAATCATACAAAAAAGAAGACGTCACTCATTAAACGAATATCTCAAACTTAAAGTCCATAAGGTAAAAAGTTGAGATTTTTAAGGTACATCTAGAAAAGTTTTAAAAATGTACAGAAAGGAGTAGCATAAGTACAAGAGAATATACGAGAATTTGTATACTTCTTATAAATATAAGGAGATTGTGACAGACCGTGAAAGTCGTAGAGAAAGTAAAGATTAGTAACCCAAAGAAGACCAAACCCCAGTACAGAAGGACGAATAAAAATACAAATTATCAAAACTCACTTAGGATCTTTAATACTCAAAATAAAATAATACAACAAATCCAAAGAGAAGATTGTAAGGCAATACCTCCCAACCGTAAACCAATTCAAGGAAATCGAGTCAGACTAACAGAACTCTAAACGGAAAATTCGGTAAACTAATACTACAGGGAACTAGACAAACTAAAGAAGTAAAAAGAAGACGAACCCAAGGTAACTGGAACTTACACATCTAATTAGTGAATATGATTTAGCCCTTTTAAAAAAAGATGAATAAAGAAGTATGAAAAAATTCTTTATACTGGGGTTTGTTTAAAACCATCAAAATACCGGATATACCTGATCCAAAAATTGTTATATATTTTTTATATATATATATCTGATTACAAATTGTTAATAAAGATGTAATTAGAGAAACTAATGTACATCATACTTAATTCTTGGGGTTTGGTTACGTATAATGTCCGACCTTAAAGACAAAAGAGTACCCGAGGATACTCTTCGAAGATTTACATCGAAAGTTGGTCTCGAGGTGTACCCGTGGTCCAGGGATAACGATAACAAGTCAACGATTCAGTACAGGTCGAGAAACACTGAAGTAACTGACGTCGTGTGGTCCGAAGGGACAGGTGACAGAGGAGCTCAAGTGAGTCTGAGTACAAGTAACTTAGTCACTACGATAGGTTGGTAGAGTAGACGACCGTAGGGGAATAGGAGAACGGAAGTGAGAAAGGGTCGTAGTCCCAGAAAAGGTTACTCAGTCGAGAAGGATAGTCCACCGGTTTCCTAACTTCGAAGTCGAAGTCGTAGTCAGGAAGGTCACTTATAAGTCCTGACTAAAGTAAATCCTAAGAAACCGAATTAGAGAAACGACAAGTTCCCTGAGAGTTCTCAGAAGAGGTCGTGGTGACAAGCTTCCGTAGTTAAGAAGTCACTAGTCGGAAAAAATAACAGGTCGAGAGTGTAGGTATGTACTGATGATCTTTTTGGTATCGAAACTGATGTTCCTGGAAACATCCGTTTCAGTATAGAGACGAAAAATTATGAGACAGATCCAAAAAGTAATGAGAAAAAGGTTCCTCGTTCACAGAAAATTAAAGTATCGACGTCAGTACCCAGGGATTGGTGACCCAGGGATTCATTTCCAAAAAGATCAGAAATATAAGACCGGAAAAAATTTTTCACCCGAAGGTCAAGGTGGGTGTACTTTCCTTATAACAGGAACGTCCTTGTCACTTGTGGATCATAAATCTGTTATACACAAAGACTAATAGGGTACGAATTATGAGAGTTGCGAGTGAGTCCGAGACGTAAATTTAGAGGGAAGTAAAATCCGTGAACACCACAAAGAAAACCAAGGTTAGAGTCGAGACGTAAGTTAAAATGTAACTAGTATAAATAAGTCCTAAGGGTCCACCACGATCACCATTTCTTAGGCGGACGGTTACGTCCTCTGTGTTCTCTGCACCCAAACTAGGGACTCAGTCCTTATAGGGGACCTTCTCCTTTACCGTTACCGTTGGGTGAGGTCACAAAGACGGACCTCTTAGGGACCCTGTCTCCTCGGACCGTCCGATGTCAGGTACCCCCGTGTTTCTCAGCCTGTGTTGACTCACTGATTGTAAAAGTGTAAAAGTGAAGGTAACATTATGTTGAATCAACTTCTTGGAAATCCGTAAAAATTTATTCGAGAAACCCACCATTTCACAATCTACTGACTTGAAAAGGACTGGAACGAAAATAAAAACAAAAGAATTCCGATCGGAAACTCGGAATTATCTCACTGGACTCCCTTTACCTTCCGAATCCGGGTCCTGTGTGACCAGTGTCATGAAACCTCCACTATATTTTCGTTACCTCTGTCGAAGGGGTGTCCTTGATCAAACAGAGGAGTTCTGAGTCGGATAGTGTTTTCTCTTTTAGGTCCCAGTGAATCGTCTGTGTCATTTGAATAAGAGCTTTCTCTGTTTGTAACGTTGGAAGAAAGATTGGATAGGTAAACTCTCAATCTGTGTAATTCGGCCAAAAGACGAAGTCCGACAGTCTTAAAACATGTGTAGGCACAGGTCAAGACCTTCCTACTCTACGTGAGACCTAAAAACGGGAGTTAGGGAAGGGAAGAAAACAAAGGGTTGTAGAGTTGAAAAAGAAGTATGAGTATCCTAATTTGAACCCGTTTCACCCAATTTTAAGACTCAGGAGGACATGACCTATTGCTGAGTAACAACTGAGGATTACGACCACTGGGAGTGAGTGTTTCTTGGTGGAGGTGTTTGGGGTTGTGGAGAACGACCGGGTGTTCTCCTGGGTGATAATGGGTTTGGGGTCTAATTAAAACAATGTGACGACTTCGAACGAAAGATTTTTTAGAAGGTCTTTCCTTGGACTGATGTGATATTTCCAGTGTCACGACTTACTTACCTATTTCTTCAACACTATACGTGCTACCTTATAATGAGTCAGTGTCTTCTCTTGCGTAAACTCAGACAAGATTACTCCACCTACTTGTCTCTCGGGTAATATACTCATCTCAGTCTTTCTCTTTTTGTTTATAACGTATCATTACGTATATATACTTCAGATCTGTCATGACTGGTTGGATGAAAGTCCCGTCACCTCTGTGTCTGTGTCCCCTGTCCGAAGACCTGTGTCACACCCTCCCTTTCCCACCCCGTTCACCTCTCTCATCACACCTCTGTACATGTGGTGGTATGTATCTTACGTATCGGTCACCCTTAAACGACATACTCCGTCTCTCAAGTTTGGGTCACGAGACCCTGTTGGATTTGTCCACCCTACCTCACCCCTGTATACAAATGGATACATTATAAACACACACACACAAATGGTTGTGTTATAATATATCGTTGATAGAAGGTTAATTTTTATTTACTTAATTTTTTTATTTCAAGTGCCACTACGTAAAATTTTACTTGATCTGTCAACCGATAAAGGATTCGTGACTCTCGAGTGGGACGTAGGACCAGAGTCCAGACCGTTAGACTGGAAATGACTGACGGTTCCGGTCTAGCGACCAGGAATTGCTTTCAGGGTCAGGATGGGTTCCCCGGAAAGTGTAAGGATTCTGTAGGTGGTAGAGAGGAAGAAAGAGACGGAGATTTAGATCTCCGTCTAAAGTTTCGGGAAAAGTGGTCGACGCGACTTAAATAACGGAGGTCCAGATACCTTCCTGGTAGAAGGGTCACTACTGAAGACCCACGACAAGGAGGACCACATCGTCACACCAACCTCCAAACCTGTCATGGTCGACGGGGCCCGAACCCCTTATCGGACCCTCTCCGTCCACAGAGGTGTAGGATCGGGACGGTCGAGGTGACAATTGACAAGATTCACACGACGTGTATGTCAAATTAAATTTTTCTTTCCTTTGTGTGTTGAATCTTGTTTTCGTCCCTGAACAAACCACCGGGACACTAACCCTAAAGTCCTAAAGTGACGCCGTCAGGTCCAAGGTAAGGACCAATCCCTTCTAGGGTGTTGGTACGTGCCGTGTCGGTTTTTTAATTTTCAAAAAATTTTTCTTCTTCTTTCTTTTCTTTAATTTTGGTGAGGAGGTTTCCTCATTCTCGACGAACACTAAAACTGTTCCGAAGGGTCTCGGGACGGACCCCGGAGGAGGACTGGGTAGATCGAAGGGGGGAGAGTGGAGCGAGGTGTCTTGACGAGACAGGACAGTTTGAGAAAGACAGGAGGGTCGGAGTGACGTTGGACGGGGCTCGTAGGAGCGGAGGAAAGTGCTGGTTATCAGACACGAGACGATGTTGCACTTCTACAATCAGGAGGGAGACGAGGCAGGGGCGGAAACCCCTCTCGCGGTGTACGCGTCCGAGAGTCCTCAGAGGGAAGGAGGAGGGACCAAGGCCGTTGAAGTGCGTCTCTCGGGTCCACGGAGGGGGAAGGTCCACGGGGTCCGACACACGCCATGTGAGTCGGGGAGGTGTGGCCTGTCGAGGAGTGGACCACGCCTCCTCGACGCAGATGAGTCCTTGTCTCCTCTCAGGTGGACCCTAGGCTGTCTCAACAGAGTCGTAGTGTTTCAGGGTAGAAGGTAATAAAAGTTACTTCTAGAAGTAAAAGTTCTTCCGTAGAAGGATACACTAACGAGGATACTACCTCCAAACATAAAGCTAAGTCGACGATATTCTCGCTAGTAAAAACGACTTAAGGTAAATAGGTTTCCGAAGGGTGTACCGAGTCACCATTCCTTAGACGGACGGTTACGTCCTCTGGACCCAAGCTAGGGGTCCAACCCTTCTAGGGGTCCTCCTCTCGTACCGTTGGGTGAGGTCATAAGAACGGACCTCTTAGGGTACCTGTCTCCTCGGACCGCCTGATGTTAGGTACCTCAACGTTTTTCAGTCTGTGTTGACTCACTGTTTCGTGTCGTGCATCGTGTCATGTGTAGGGATAATCACAATATTTGTAGGGGTAATACGTCTACCCTTTGACTCCGTCCATTTTCAGTGGATCGTAGGGTTCCAGTGTCATTCACCGTCCCAGTCTCCTACTCGGGTCCGTCAGGGTGGACACGGGTGGGTAAGTCGACTCGTTAGAGGTAAGGGTGTCTCCCGTCAATATTAAGGGAACGTGTTGAACGGTCTAATCAAACTCCTATAGTCAAAGACTCCCCGTTTTCGTGTGAAGTCTTCTACATATTCAGTTATATGTTTACGTCTTATAATGAGACTGTGAAACATGCTGACTCCCGAAAAACGAGACGAAAGAGATTACAAATATACCATTCACGAATCAACACGAATCAACGAGTCGAGGTAGACTGAGAAACACTGGGGTACCTGACATCGGGTGGTCCGTGGCGACAGGTACTCCTAAGGGGACAGGTATGACCTCACCCAACGACACGGGAGGAGGTCCCCTAGAAGGGTTGGGTCCCTACCTTAGGTCCAGATAACGTCTACCTAAGTAATGGTAGACTCGGTGGTCCCTTCGGGAATATACAATTCCCTATTCAATTTATTAAAAACTTTATGATGACTTATATATATTGTTTTCAAACCTTTTTTTACAAAGTCTGATACACTAGTATTAGAGAGTCTGATGATTTTACGCTTTATCGGGGAACTGGACTTAAGGGGGGTTTCTGCATCCTTTAATGTGACTTCGAGGGTTTTAGGGGGGGTGGCTGAGGGTGTCGAAGGGTGTAACGTACTAGGTGTGAAGTCAAGTCAAGTCAAGTCAACGAGTCAGCATAGACTGAGAAACGCTGGGGTACTTGGTGTCGTACAGTCCAGAGGTACAGATAGTGGTTAAGGACCTCAGGTGAGTTTAGGTACAGGTAACTCAGTCACTACGGTAGGTTGGTATAATAGGAGACAACAGGGGAAGAGGAGGACGGGAGTTAGAAAGGGTCGTAGTCCTAGAAAAGGTTACTCAGTCGAGAAACGTAGTCCACCGACTTCATAGCCTCAAAGTCGAAGTTGTAGTCAAGAAGGTCACTTGTGGGTCCTGACTAGAGGAAATCCTACCTGACCAACCTAGAGGAACGTCAGGTTCCCTGACAGTTCTCAGAAGAGTCACCACGGATTAAGACTGGTACATCAGTATCAATTAGGGATTCTAGATAAAAAAGGATCGACATGACACTGGAACTCTCATCTATCACCTTTAGGAAATAAAGAAATATAGTCGTGCCGTAGAGGTCCTAATTATTTTCAGACACCTAGACTCGACCGAGACAAAGGGAGAGGAGGTGTGTGGGGTTCGATCCTTGTCACTCAAAAGACTGTAGATAATCGTATCACTCCAACTGTCTAAGTCTGTGTTTTAACATAAAAGTGAAGTTCCCCTCCGAACGCACCCACAGAGGTAAAGATGACGAGATCCGCGAAACGACCATGTACGACCAAAAGTTTATGGAAGACTAAATCAGTCCAGTTGTTAGGTGAGACTTCGTTTCGGTCTGTACCTGGAGTGTTGACTACCTACGACCGGAACGGGACTCGTGAACCGAAAACAAGAAAAGAATTATCTTGCCGTCAGAAGAACGACAAAGATTCGTGCCTGCGTGAAAGGGGTTCCCGACGGCTTACGACTTCAGCAACTCCGACTCTCGAACAGGCCCCTTCGACTTGACTACCTTTACGGGGTCGGACCGGGTGTCGAACCTCCGGCGGAAGGGTGTACGTAACAATATATAAACCAATAAAACGGTAGTGGACGCCCAAGGGACTTAATACTGTGTCACCCTAGATCCATCGGTGAGACAAGAGGGGAAACCAGGGAAGAAAGACTTTGTGACGAACGATAGTCGTCTGAACTGGTACTATTTCGGACAGGGAAGGGGATTCAGTAATCTTTTACGTAACTGCGGTAGGTAGTTTTGTTGGGGTCTCTTGAGAGTGACAAGTGGAAGCATCCTTGACCGAGAAGTGAGTCTGGGAAGCAGACGGAGTGTCTGTCGACGAGAGTAGAGAAATACCTGGTGTTGAAGAAATCGGAGAGTATTCGGTCAATCGTTTTCGGGAAGGGTAAATCCTTTACAACTCACTTACTCCCTCACTTCAGCGAGTCAGCACAGGTTGAGAAACGTTGGAGTACCTGACATCGGATGGTCCGAGGAGGCAGGTACCCTAAAAGGTCCGTTCTTATGACCTCACCCAACGGTAAAGGAAGAGGTTTCTTTACCATGTGTTGATTTATTTAATACAGAGGACTATACAGTCGGTGATAATGCAGTTGAAGTTTTCAGGACACTACCTAATTAAAACGTTTTTAACCGTAAGAGATAAAAAGGACCAAAATAAGTTAGAGATAAGCGATTCCTAAATGAAGCAAAAGACAGGGTAAAAAAGAGAACAAGGAGGACTGTAATCTGAAGTTAAGATTGGTACAGGTGACCTAAGTACGAGTGAAGTCTAAGAAAAAGAGAGAGAGAGAAAAAAAGAAAATCGTAAAGTGAGGAGCAACTTAAAAATAAGAGTATGTTTTGGTCAGTCGCTGTAGAAACCTACGGAAAACAGTCCCAGACATCTTATTAATGGTCTTGTAGACACAGCCAGAAATCTCAAATAAGTACTTTCTTGTAGACATGAGATTTACCTGTAGACCAGTGGGGTCGCATTCTCGACTGTAAAGTGTGGAGACGGGAATCCGGACTAACGTAGACGTCATTACTCTCAGGTAGGACCCCACTGTAATTTCGAGGTAAGTTAAAAAATAGGTTTCTGTAGTTCAAGTGTAAAGTGAGATCTTTGAATTCGTGGTCCTCGATAATTTAACCCTTTATAGGTAGTTCTTTTCAAGTTTAATCGAGAGAGTACCGGATATATAGTGTGTCTGTACAGGTTGCCCGTCATGGAGGCACACCTCGACGGGACTCCTGTCCACACCCACCTCTAGTTCTGGTGCTCTGTCACTGTCCCAGTCGCAGTACCTAAAGTAGGTGCAACATGATAATGACAACATCGGTGCGTATGTCCCTTTGTTTGAGTGAGCCTTCCTCTCACGTCTCTCACCTCACGTCAAATAATGAGGCCACCCGGGTTCCGCTCAGAGGAGAATCGGTTCCTGGGACTGGACAAAAACACTTTTGGAATTTATGGGATTCACTGGTACGGGTTTAGGTGGAGGGGTTTAAGGGACTTTGATCAGACTTGTTTCCTTTTTCTTTCTATGTTAGTTTCAATTGAGTACTAAGTATACGGAATTCGGATCCATCAATTGTCATTTGTTAAGAGTTATCCGAATGTCAGTATGGGGTTATTCGTATTATCTTACATACTAAGATAAACCAATGTGTCTATTAATCCCATAAGAAAATCCGCTACCTCTCGCGGTCCCGAGAACGAAAGACCCCCGGACCAAAAGGTCAACCATACAACAAAGGTATATATGACGCGTATGCCGAGTTGCAGGTGTCAGGACGGGTTCTACCTCAGGACGAAAGTTCTATCTCGGACAAGACAAAGGCGGAAGTAATGTCGACCTCTTCTGGAGCCTTTCCGTCCCTGTATATGTGTGTGGCCCAACGGGATCTTTCTCAGACACAGGTCCTGATTTCAAAGTTCTCTTCCTCCGAGTCCAACCACAAGATTAGTCAACGGTAGTCAGTGACTCAACACAGGTTGAGAAACACTAGGGTACTTGACGTCCGACGGTCCGAAGGAACAGGAAGTGGTAGAGGGTCTCAAACGAGTTTAAGTACAGGAAACTCAGTCACTACGGTAGGTTGGTAGAGTAGGAGACAGCAGGTGAAGAGGAGGGCGGAAGTTAGAAAGGGTCGTAGTCCCAGCCGAGAAGAGTAGTCCACCGGTTTCCTAATCCCGAAGGCGAAGTGGTAGTCAGGAAGGTCACTTGTAAGTCCCAACTAAAGGGAATCCTATCTGACCGACCTAGAGGAACGTCAGGTTCCCTGAGAGTTCTCAGAAGAGGAGATTAGTCTCACCGACGGGTGTGGGTCTACCGTGTGTCCAGAGTGTTCAGGGACCACCGTATCCGTTTAGGGGAAAGTTCGTGTGAAGAGAGAGGAGTCTACAGACCACGAGTGGACCGGTCCTTTATGTAGTCGTGATACTCCTCGGTGTCACGACCAGAGTCGAATCCCTACTGGTCCTTTCGTTTTGTTTTCTCTTTCCTCCTTCGACAGGACGGACCTTCAGAAGACCCTCGTCGTGGGGTCTCTCCTGGTTCAAATTGAATCTGACTCAGAGTACTGGGGTTGTCTAGTTTCTCGGAGAATTTCCTCCACTGTGTTGGAGTGAAAAATAAGGAATAGACTACCGCTGGTGTTTCGTCGAGAGTCCGAATTTATTGGATTACGTTTACTTAAGCAAGTGAATTGGTGTCTTGGGTCACCAGTTCTCCTTCTCGTTTCTCTTCTCCTTTCTCTCTTCTCCGTTCCTACCACCCTCTACCCCGATCGTACCCTTTCTGGTGTTTGCGACTCCAAATTCCTCATCGATTAGGGATTTTACCAGTCACCCCTCGTGATATCTCGGTTCGCATGAACCGCAGATCCTCGGGAACCAAACCCCTCGAGAGACCTACAGACACGGGTAGTCGAGGGTGGACGACAGTAGAGTCTCAGGGACTGATAGGGAAGGGGACGGATGGCCCTAGTCGTGGTAGAACGAAATAACAGGAAGAGAAGGTGGACCAGTTTCGGGGTTTCCTCCTATTAAAGTATAACACACACGCACGTACGAGTCAGTACGGACTGAGATACTCCGTCCGGGTTCCTGAGACCGGACGGTCCGAGGGTACAGGTATCCTAAAAGGTCCACTCTTATGACCGTACCCAACGGTTAAGGAGGAGGTCCCCTAGAAGGTCTGGGTCCCTAGTTTGAGCGTAGAGGACCCAGCGGACGTAACCACCCGTCTAAGAAATGGTGACTCGGTGGACCCTTCGGGTCAAAGGGTAGTTCCTGGGAATTTCAGGTATATAATTACGTATAGATACCATAGATCTTTTCACCATGTCCAGTTGGAGAAACGTCACGTCCTTATCCTGCGTCTGTCTCTCTTACCTATATGTCTGTGTCACCCCTTTCCTTCCACTTTACTTAACCCTCTATCTGTATATATAACGGTATTCATTTTATGTGTCGATCACCCTTGGACTTCATATCGTGTCCACGAGACACTACTGAGTCGAGTCACGAGACACTCCTGGATCTACTACCCAACTCCCACCCTCCCTCCAGGTTCTCCCTCCCCTATATACACATGTATATCGACTAAACGAAGAACATGTTGTCTTTGATTGTGTGGTAAAATTTCTCTGATTGTGTTATAAAATTTCGTTCATATAAAATTAATTTTTTTTTCTGTTGTCCGTTCAAACTTTCTTTTTTTCTTTCTCTTTTCGATATTTTTGTGTAATCTTATCAACAAATATATTATTCTTTTACAGTTGTAGACAAAACCGTATAGGGATCTTGACCGTCTGATTAAACGAATCGTCAAAAGATGGTCCTCAACTACTATAAACTTTCCAATTTACTTTTGTTACTCTGACACAAAAGGTATCCCACTAAGTTACCGATCTTACCTTTTGTTCCATTCTATAAATTTAAGACTACGGACTCGAACTAGCAAAACCAAATAACTAGTTATCACGGTTCAGGTGTTAAAATATTAAAGACTTAACTCTAAAAGATAAGATTTTTAAAGTCTCCTCCCGTCCGGATTCTCTCCTTATCTCCTTATCCTGCCCCTCTGGTGGAAGAGGGGGTGTTTAAGTAGTTTTCTTGTCAATTTGCGACTCATTTAAGGTGTTTTGTTGAAGGCTTACGGCCGTCTCCTGTAGTCCGTGGGTCTTTTCGTCGGGTAACAGAAGCTTTCCTCCATCCTTTTTTATATTTTCTGTTTTTTTCTCTGTTTTCTCCATCCCTACCTCGAGGCAGGGTCCTTCCCTCAGAATTTTTCTTTCTTCAGATGTTTGTGGTCCTTTGTGAGAGTGACGGCTCAGACACCGCTCGGAACCTTCGTGTCTCCGTTGTATTGTCCCTCCTTTTGATTTATTTATTAATTTTGGGTGTCTAATGCTCGGGTCGCCATTGAGGGGGTCGCCTCTTCGTCGCGTCTACGGACGTGGGCGGTGATCGTTCGCCCCCGACCCGTCCCTCCGCGCCCGACGTCACGAATCTCATTTCTGGTCCGGACTTACGGGGCTCCCGTTAGACTCGCTTGATTGAACCCGATCGTTTGGTCTGACACCCTATCGATGGCGCGTCTTTCGGGTTTCTGTGGCGGTCCGAACGAGCGTCTTGTTTCCCGACTTGTCTTGATCGGCCGACGTCTGGTAGGGGGAGGTCACTGTCCGTCGGTCTCGGCCTTCCCCCGTTAGCGTCGGGGTCTCGCTGTAATGGATGGTTCGACGTTCGTCCGAAGAAACGATTGATTCGGAAGAACCCCAAGACCTGTCAGTTGTAGGCGGACTCTTCCACGCGACCAACATGTGGGTCTTGTGCCTCGCCGTCCCCGCCCCCTTCGCTATTCAGCGTCGTTGGCCCGAGCGGTTTGTGGAGTAGTGGACTCGACGAACCTGGACCCTTCCCGTGTTTTGCGTCCGGATTGGCTCAGACGCGGAGACTCCTGATGGGTTCACGGACTTGGACTCGCCGAATCTGGACCCTCCACGTACGTCGGGTCCCGGGCGCAGTCTGCCAAGGGCCGTCTCGTTGATCTCGGACTCGTCACACCCGTCCCTCCCGTGTACGCACCACTCACCCCCGTCCGGGTCACACCGACTCCGTGACACTCGTGTCCGGTCACAATAAACAAACGTCACAGGGAGGGAGGGGTGTCGTGCTGACTTGTTCCCTCGGATTTTTCACAGGTGGTGACGGGGGGAACACAGTCCCGTCTTTAGTCTGTGACTTCTCTGGCCGTTTGTCTTCGATTTTGTCTCCCTGGACGGAACCTTCACTGTCCACGTTGTCTAATTTTGGGACAGCAACCATGACTGATGTATCCTTCCCCGGATATCTAGAACTCTTTGTATTCGGTCTGGTTCCTTGATAGGTTTTTACTTGACTGGGGTGTTATGGGTGTTGTTGTTGTCTCTTTCAGGATCTATATGAAAATGATAATAATGCTAGTAAGAAAAAATAATAAAAAAATTAAAATTCAGGAGATAATGAGGAAATAAAAAGTGAAAATATTAGATGATAATAAAACGTTTTTTTTCTGGGATAAAAAATTTTCGTTTGAAGTGTATATAAAAAAAATATTAAAAACACTTAAAAAAAGAGAAAGAAAAAAAAGAAGAAAAGAAATTATAACATAAAAACTTTAAGGTTTGATGAGATCTAAAAATTAGAAACGAAAAACCGTAAACAATAGTTAAAACATGGAAATTCTTGGTTTAGAAGTCATGAGTAAAAATGGACCCTCGCTCTAATGACCGAACTGACGAGAGAGGGGGAAACCTGAGAGGAAAAAGAGGTGGTCCAGCGGAGACAGAGGAGGGATGGGGGAGAGAAGAGATGGGTTGATACACTTAGAGACACACAAGGTCTGCCCTTGACTAATGACCGACCTAGACAGAGAGAGGAAAACTAAGGGGGGAAAATAGGAGGACCGTTGGAGACTGAGGAAGGAGGGAGAAGAGAAGAGACATATTGAGACACTTATAGAGACTCGTCAGGTCGACACCTCACGTGTATTCCTTCACTAATGACCGATCGAACGAGAGAGGAGATAACTATGGTGGAGTAGAGTAAGTCCAGTGGAGATTGAGGGAGGAGGGAGAAGAGAAGAGGTACATTGAGACACTTGGAGAGACCCACGGGGAGTGACACCTCTTTGAAAAGTAGAAATTGGATCTACAAAATAGCTACCACGATATATCTTCCTCTTCAGAACTCTGTTGACATTTTTATTCTGACTTTTGGCCTTCGTCCTCCGAATTCAGGTTTGGGACTCTTGTGGTCTCTTGAGGACTAAGGTCCCTTGTAAGTAACTATCCTCGAGTAGTTTACGGAGGTATGGATGTGACTTTGGTTCGTGGTGGGTTCCCGGTTTTTCAAGGTCTCGTTCTGTATGGTTCGTTTAAGAGATCGGTGTGTCCTTGTGTCGGGACCGAGGTTATGTGTCCGACGGGTTTCGATGAGGTTTTGGTAACTGTAGAGTAATGAGTAATGACCTGTGAAGTAACGTGAGGTCTCTCTTCTTTAGGTCGAGGCGGGTGGTCTTGTGGCTGTGTTCGAAGGGATTGGTTCTTTGGAACTGTTCGGTGACTATGTTGGGGTGGGTGTCACTCCTTTGAGGTGTTATTTCTCTTGAGGTGTTTGACGGTCTTATGTCTTTCCGGTGGGGTCTGTGTCGTTATGTTTGTTCTTCTTCTCTGTCTCCTTATGGGTCGTACATTTCCTTGTCCTATTTACGGGTGGTTTGGTTTGTTTTCTCCTTCTCTATCCCTTAGATGGACTATTTCTTAAGACTTATTACTATCACTTTTGCTAGGTTTTAGAACTTTATTTTTACCTTAGTGTCTATTTGTCGGACCTCTGTTCCTAACTCTTCTACGTTCTTTCCAAATTGTTCCTGGATCTTCTTTATTTTTTCTCAGGTATATATTAGTTATTACGTTATTTACTCTAGTCTTTGTGAGACCTCCGTTGTTTATCATCTTGTCGTCTCAGTCTTCTATCCTAATCACTTTATCTTCTATCTTACCATCTTTATTTACTTAGTCTCTCCTTTTTTCTTTTTGTTTAATTTTCTTTACTCCTGTTAGAGTCTCTGGAGGTCCTGTTGTACTTTACGAGATTGTAAGCTTAATATCCTCAGGGTCTTCTTGTTCTGTTTTTCTTTCTGGTACTCTTTTAGGAACTCCTCTATTATCAACTTTTGCAGGGTTTTACCCCTTCCTTTATTAATGGGTTCAGGTTCTTTGGGTCTCTCAGGGTTTGTCCTATTTAGGTTCCGTTTTGTGGTGTTCTGTGTATAATTAGTTTAATTGTTCCTAGTTTGTGTTTCTTGTTTATAATTTTCGTCGTTCCCTTTTTGTTGTTTATTGTGTGTTCCCCTAAGGGTATTCCTATTGTCGACTAGAAAGTTATCTTTGAGAAGTCCGGTCCTCCCTTACCGTTCTGTATGAAGTTCACTACTTTCTTTTATTGGATGTCGGGTCTAATGACTTGGGTCGTTCCTAGAGTAAGTTTATACTTCCTCTTTAGTTTTCGAAATGTCTGTTCGTTTTCGACTCTCTTAAGTCGTGGTGGTTTGGTCGAGAGGTTGTTTACGATTTCCTAGAAGAGATCTGTCCTTTGTGTTTTTCCCACATATTTGACCTTGGGTTTTGTTATTTCATTTACCGTTTCCCTAGTATGAATAGTTATTAATGGAATTTGTATTTACCCAACTTACGGGGTTGATTTTCTGTTTCTGACCCACTTACCTATGTTTTTGTTCTGGGGATATATACAACAGATGTTCTTTGGGTGGAACTTTGTTCCCTGTGTATGTCTGACTTTCACTTCCCGACCTTTTTCTATAAGGTACGTTTATCTCTAGTTTTCTTTCGTCCTTATCGTTATGAGTATAGTCTATTTTATCTGAAATTTTGTTTCCGACACTTTTCTCTGTTTCTTCCTGTGATGTATGACTATTGTCCTAGTTAGGTTCTTCTTCTATATTGTTAGTATTTATATATACGTGGGTTGTATCCTCGTAGCGTTATACATTCTGTTTACGATTGTTCATACTTTCCCCTTTAATTGTTATTGTGTTATTATCACCCTCTGAAATTATGGAGTGAGTGTGGATACCTATCTAGTTGATTTGTCTTTTAACTGTTTCTTTGTGTTTGAAATTTACTATGTTATCTGGTCAATCTGGATTAACTATAGATATCCTGTAAAGTGAGGTTTTGTTACTTAAAGTGGAAAAAGAGTTCGCGTGTGTCTTGGAAGAGGTCTTATCTAGTGTAGGACCCGGTATTTAGATCGGAACCATTTAAGTTTTTGTAACTTTAGTAGAAAAGACTGGTGTTCCGTCATTCTAATCTAGAGTTAATGTCCTCTTTTGGATAATTTTTAAGGTTGTATACCTCCGACTTGTTGTGCGACGACTTATTGGTTGTTTAGTGTCTTCTTTAGTTTTTTCTTTATTTTTATACGTATCTTTACTTACTTTTACCTTTGTGTTGTTGGGTTTTGGACACCCTGTGACATTTTCGTCACGATTCCCCTTTCAAGTATCGTTATGTCCGTATGGAGTTCTTTGTTCTTTTTTCAGTTTATTTATTGGATTGAGATGTGGATTTCGTTGATCTTTTCCTTCTTTACTTCTTGGGGTCCCAATCATCTTCCTTTCTTTAGAATTTTTAATACCGTCTTTATTTACGTTTTCTTTGTTTTCTCTGGTATCGTTTTTAGTTGTTTCGGTTTTCGACCAAGAAACTTTGTTATTTACTTTAACTGTTTGGTAATCGGTTTGAGTAGTTCTTTGTTTCCCTCTTTTTAGTTTAGTTATTTTAATCTTTACCTTTACCTCTCTAGTGTTGTCTGTTGTGTCTTTATGTTTCCTAGTACTCTCTGATGATAGTCGTTAATATGCGGTTATTTTACCTGTTGCACCTTCTTTACCTGTTTAAGAATCTTTTCATGTTGAAAGGTTTTGACTTGGTCCTTCTTTATCTTTTAGAATTGTCTGGGTAGTGTTCGTGCCTTTAACTTTGACATTAGTCTTTAGAAGGTCGTTTGTTTTCGGGTCCAGGTCTACCGAAGTGTCGACTTAAGATGGTATTGAAATCTCTTCTCGATTGTGGATAGGATGAGTTTGAGAAGGTCTTTTAACGTCTCCTTCCATTTGAAGGTTTGAGTAAGATACTCCGGTGGTAGTGGGATTATGGTTTTGGACTGTTTCTACGGTGTTTTTTTCTTTTGATGTCCGGTTATAGTGACTACTTGTATCTACGTTTTTGGGAGTTGTTTTAAGATCGTTAGTCTTAGGTTAGTAAAGGATTCTGTCACAACAGAGGACTAATATCCACCTCTGCACCTCCGAGTCTCGTGCACTCGTTGAAAAGAGTTCCGATGTGCCCGGTCCATCTAGGTTATAATTGATTGCATGGAGCACGGGAAGAAGGACCCGTGACCCTTCTCTGACCGAAAGAAAAAAAAAAAAAAAAAAAAAAANACCGAAAAAAAAAAAAAAAAAAAAAAAAAAAAATTTAAAAATAAAAATGAAATAAAATGAAATGTGTTTTTACAGACCGAGTTTTTGACCGAATTATCGAGTAATGTCTTCCTTTTTTTTTTTTTTACGTGGTGGAGCAACGGAGTATCCCTCACCCCGGTCCCCCCTCCTGTAAATGACGTGAACTTTTTCTCAACCAACTTTTGTCACGTTTACAACAGAGCCCCGCGAGAGATCACCTTGCAAGGACTTCACTGTAGGAAAATCCAGAAGTAAAGAACGTAAAGGGAACAAGGAAATCTTAGATGGATTCCGTCCGGTACCCGGAACCAAAGTGTTCGTTTTACTTCCGTCAAAGAGTATGCCCCCTCCCCCGGAAATAGGACTGTCAGTGGACGCAGTGGCAGTGACTCGAAACGGTCCCGAAGGGAGTATCGAGTGAATCATTTCTTTGACGGACGTCACGTCCTCTGGACCCAGGTTAAGGACTCATCCCTTCTGGGGGACCTCTTCCCGTACCGTTGGGTAAGGTCACAAGAACGGACCTCTTAGGGTACCTGTCTCCTCGGACGTCCGATGTACCGGAACCCCAGCGTTCTGAGCCTGTGCTGAGTCGTTGCGTTGGTAGCGATTTGGTAGCGGGTCCCAGGGGGACGGAAGGACCGTGTGGAGCGACGTCGCCGCCGACAGCTACGGGATGCGACTACCGGAGGTGGCCCAGTACGCACGGGTCCGACGACGACACCACTCAAGACGTTCTTCGACCGGAGCTCCCCTACCTATGAACAAGGAGACCGTTCTCCTCACCGGGGTCCTACCTGCCACTAGTGAATCTGGCGTCCAAGTTTCGGCACAGCCAAAGAGAAGGAAGAGAAAGAGGAGAGTTGAAAAAGGAAAAAGGGCGTAGGGGAAAAGGAAAGGACTTGTTAAGTCCGGAGTCCCGTCTCGGTCCCACCGTAAACTACAACCGTAGGTCCGTGATCCCCCGGTCACCCGTCGTAGGCCCTGACCCGCTCCCCTCCAGTAGGGTCCCGACCCGTCGGGAAGACCCTTCGCAACCCCCCCTCCTCCAGAGGACTCGTGTGGCTCCTGCGTCCTGATTCTGGGGTCTGTGTCTCCCTCTTGGGGGACCCTCTCGGACGGACGTCCAAACACGGGGTGTGGGTCCAGGGGCCCGCACACGGGGAATTAGTGGGTCCAAGGAGAGTTCCTAAGAGACTCGGAGGAAGCGGAGTGGACACTAGACGTCGTGTCCACTCCATAAAGGATACGTTGGGATTTGGGGTCCCCCGGGGGAGGTTCGCCCCGGGGAAACTACAAGGTCCTGTGACAAGGAGGGTTTCGTGTCTCGCCAGCTAACCGAGGGCCTCCACCTACCTGTGGGGACCCAGAAGATCTCCGAGATTACTTGTACTCTGAGGTTTGTCTGGGCGTTAAGGACGTCGTCCGAGGAGGAGAAGTATTGGACTCCGACCTATTAGGGCCTCCCTCAATGACCTTGTAAGGTGTTCAGAGTGGACGAGGGACTGTAGGTGGATGAAAAGTAAAGAGGTAATAAACCAGTGACCTAATTGTCTCACCTTCCTTAGGTATTTAGACATCGGACAGGACTAAAACAGTCTTCGGAGGTCCCGACCTGTCAAGGGTTGGACCCTGGTAACCCACTTCGGTACGTCCCTGGTGACGTGGACGTCGCTCTTCGAAAATGAGATTGGGACTTCGTCAGGAGTTCTCTTCGTTCTCGGTCTAGAATATGGACAGCAGTAAAGAGGTAAACAATCGGCAAACCTAGGGGCCCCAGTTCCGGTACGAGTCTATTTTCCTGAAGGCGCCGTGACCATTGTATCATATCGTATACCTTCTTCATACTGAGAGAGGTGTATATCTATGGAACAGTAATCAGTGGACTTAGTAAGGACGTCCACGGACCCCTTCCGACCCCGGTCGACTGTAGCGACCCTACTAACATATCAGAGACACAGAGTGTATTGATTTTTATCGATTCAACTTTGTAAAGTCATCCGGATGTAAAAAAGACGGATTCGTTTTTAGCACGGATAATTTGGAAAACTTAAACGAATCACACCGAGAAACGAAATTTATGGGACGAACGACACTAACCAGTCATTCGACCGTCCCTTTAGGGTGTCAAGTCAATCCACCGACTAAAAGACCCGTTTCAGATTACTACAGAGTTGTCTGTCTTCCCTCTTCAGGTATAACAGAGGGTCTCGTAGGATATTACAACCTATTAACGAACACAAGTGGACGGTCAGGATTTTACTCTAACCAGGTTGGAGAGGGGATAGAGGGACGACTACATAATTATGCTCGTCGGATCTCAATTCTGTAGTAAAGACTCCAAATGTCTGAGTCCAAAGACATATAAGTCAGTTATAGGGCTACTCCGACGTAAAGTCCTACCCTACTTGGAGATGGAATAGAGTAGGACCCACGAATTCCAGGAACTTCCTGAGGAGACAGGATTGGGTTCTCCCGGTCAGCCCCCCTTATGGACGACCAGTTTCAGTCCGGAGGACAGGTCGATACTAGTAATGTATCCGTTCACGACATGTCGTGCACCTACTGAGTCTAGCTCTTCAGGTTCAGACATTACCTACACTTGTACTCTTATGTAAAAACAGTAGGTCTTGACATCTTTCAAATTTCCTACATCTGTTTTGGAGTACGGAGTAACATTGACTCGGTGGGTCTCCGACCTCTGAACCTGGTCAACGTTTGACTGACTTTCACAGTCAGCGAGTCATTACAGACTGAGAAACTCTGGGGTACCTGACATCGGACGGTCCCAGGAGACAGGTACCCGAAGAGGACCGTTCTTATGACCTCACCCCACGGTACGGGAGGAGATCCCCTAGAAGGGATGGGACCCTAATTTGGGTTCAGAAGACGCAACTTCCGTCTAATAAATGGTAGACTCGGTGGTCCCTTCGGAGATCCACTACAGAACGACAACAACTCAGTGAGTCAACACAGGCTGAGAAACGTTAGTACCTGACGTACGGTCCGAAGGGACAGGTAGTAGTTCAGGACCTCGAACGAGTTTGAGTACAGGTGGTTCAGCCACTAGTGTAGGTTGGTAGGGTAGGAGACAACAGGGGAAGAGGAGGACGGAAGTTAGGAAGGGTCGTAGTCCCAGAAAAGGTTACTCAGTCAAGAAGCGTAGTCCACCGGTTTCATAACCTCAAATGCGAAGTTGTAGTCAGGAAGAGTCCTTGTAAGTCCTGACTAAAGGAAATCCTACCTGACCGACCTAGAGGAACGAGTAGTTCCCTGAGAGTTCTGAGAAGAGGTTGTAGTGTCAAGTTTTCGTAGTCAGGAAGTCACGAGTCGAAAGAAATATCAGGTTGAGAGTGCAGGTACATACTGATGACCTTTTTGGTCTCGAAACTGATCTACCTGGAAGTAGTCGTTCTATTACAGAGACCAAAAATTATACGACAGATCCAAACAGTATCGAAAGGAAGGTTCCTCGTTCACAGAAAATTAAAGTACCTACGTGGTAGACGTCACTAAAACCTCGGGGGGTTTTATTTCAGGGAGTGACAAAGATAACAAAGGGGTAGATAAACGGTACCTCACTACCCTGGTCTACGGTACTAGAAACAAAAAACTTACAACTCAAAATTCTATCGAAAAGTGAGAGGAGAAAGTGAAAGTAGTTTTCCGAGATCAAGGAGAAGTGAAAGACGGTATTCCCACCACAGTAGACTCCAATAACTATGAAGAGAAGCTTTAGAACTAAGTCCGAACACGAAGGAGGTCGGGTCGTAAAGAGTACTTCATGAGACGTATCTTCAATTTTTTCGTCCAACCGTTATATGTCGGAACTACATGAGGAAAGGGTCAAACCTTGGTCAGACAACAAGGTACAGACCAAAATTGACAACGAAGAACTGGACGTATGTACAAAGAGCCCTCCGTTCAGTCCACCAGACCATAAGGGTAGAGAACTTCTTAAAAGGTGTCGAACGACACTAGGTGTGTCAGTTTCCGAAATCGTATCAGTTATTTCGTCTTCATCTACAGAAAAAACTTAAGAGAACGAAAAAGATACTAGGTTGTCTACAACCGTCAAACTTGAGACCAAGGAGATGGAAAAGATTTAGATCGGTCTTATAGACCTTCAAGTGCCCAGTACATGACAACTTCGGACCGAACCTCTTAAAACTCGTAATGAAACAATCGCACATTCTACTCCCGTTAAAACGTCATCAAACTTGTAAGAAACCGTAACGAAAAGAAACATTAACCTTACCTTTGACTGGAAAAGGTCAGGACACCGGTGACGACTCAAAAGGTTTAAACGATCGTACGACTCACGTTGTGAAAGTGTCGTAGTAGAAAATCCTAGACTTTATTGAGTTGATCTTAAGGTAGTGGAGGTGATCGAAACAGGATTCCCGAGGAACTGAAGTGTAAGGTCCTACAGACCGAGATCCACTCACTAGTGTGGTAGTACCAATAGACCCAGTAATTCTAGAGAAGTCGTAAGAACGGAACTCTTGGGTACTTGTCATAGTTTTCCACTATATAGTCAAGTCAAGTCAAGTAAAATCAGTGAGTCGGTACGGGTCAAGAAACGCTGGGGTACCTGACGTCGTGCGGTCCGGAGGGACAGGTAATGGTTGAGGGCCTCGAACGAGTTTGAGTACAGGTAACTCAGCGACTACGGTAGGTTGGGAGAGTAGGAGACAACTGGGGAAGAGGAGAACGGAAGATAGAAAGGGTCGTAGTCCCAGAAAAGATTACTCAGTCGAGAAGTGTGGTCCACCGGTTTCCTGACTTCGAAATCGAAGTCGTAGTCAGGTTTCATAACGGTGGAAGCGTAGTCCACCGGGTACTCACAAGTCCTCAGAGGTCGTCTCCTCACCCGGCCACCACCGGACACGTCCCAGCCCCCGTGTCACATCGACACTCACGTACCCCGGAAACCTTCCTCAGCGGAAATAGAGGTAGTAGAGGTGTTATCAAACCAGAGTCCAGTTTGTTGTACTCCCTTGTGACGGGGTGGGTAGTTGTCTTTTAGCCTAATTTCTAAATGACTCGTACTAGGGTGGGTAGTCTTGTTCTGGGTCAAAGGGGGTGTCGGTCAGAAAGAGGAGTCCTTTGAAGGTATTCGGAGAATAGGAATAAGAAGTCTCCCGTCTGTCTTACTTCTGGTGTTAATGTCTTTTACTTAGTTTGACTAGTGTACCTGGTGTCGGAACAGATTTAGTTACTTTGATACTTGGTACGGTACATCCCGGTGGGTTCTGTCTACCCAGTGCCACCTCTCAAGACTGTTTTGTACCAGGTAACCTCCTCCCTTACCGTTTGGTGAAGTCACGAGGATGGAACTCTTGGGGTTCCACTGTATATCCACAATTAATGAATTGTGAATGTAAATACATTAATTGTAAGTTTCACAACCCCTAGGTACTTCCCAGAAATCAGACAATTAGTACCGGTGGTCTTATTTATCACCCTGAAAGGACCACCGGGTCCCCAATCCTTAGACGGAACGTTACGTGGCCTGGGTCCAACCAGGGGACCAACCTCTCGATTCTAGGGTTTACGGTACCTCGCTGATTCAGGTGTCCGACGTCAATCTCTCAGGTGCACGACGTTCCTTTCTAGGACGTACTACGTTGATTTTGGGTCACTTTCACTTTCACTTCAGCGAGTCAGCACAGGCTGAGAAACGCTGGGTACCTGACATCGGGTGGTTCGAGGAGGTAGGTACCCTAAGAGGTCCGGTCTTATGACCTCACCCAACGGTAAAGGAAGAGGTCCCCTAGAAGGGTTGGGTCCCTAGTTTGGGTCCAGAGGGAGTAACGTCCGTCTGAAAAATTGGAGACTCGGTGGTCCCTTCGGGGTTTCCACACGAGAAAATCATCTCGGGATTTCCACACCGAGATTTAGTTTGGGTTCGTGGGACGCTCTGAAGGACCCTGTTTTTGATCATAGAATCTCATGTGCTTCCGACGGGACACCCGCTGACTCTTCATGTTACCGGAGATTTCCGTACTCACTCACTCACTTCAGTGAGTCGGCACAGGCTGAGAAACGCTGGGGTACCTGACATCGGGTGGTCCGAGGAGACAGGTACCCTAAGAGGTCCGTTCTTATGACCTGACCCAACGGTAAAGGAAGAGGTCCCTTCTGGGTTATGTCGGTGTGTCAATTTATAAAAAAATTATTTTTCTCTCCTTGTGTCCCGTAGAGGTGTCCCGACGGACCAACCGTCACGTGAGGGTTTAGAATAACCTCGTTCAATGTGAGTAGGAGACCCCAAAAGATCAGGTCGAACTTTCTTCGGAAGGGATCAGGTAGGGGAAACTATTAATTCATTTTTACGTCCACTCAGTAAAGGACGATGATGAAATCGAATAAGTAAACTGAGAAACGCTGGGATACCAGACCTTGGACCATCGGGTGGTCCAAGGAGACAAGTGTCCTAAAGGGTTCGTCCTTATGACCGTACCCAGCGGTAAAGGAAGAGGACCCCTAGAAAGGTTGGGTCCCTAACTTGGACACAGAGGACTCCGAAGACGTAACCGTCCGTCTAAGAAATGGTGCACTCGGTGGACCCTTCGGGGAATAAGTAGATATTAAAGGTGATTTATCCCACGTTTACTCTTTTATTAGACACGGACACCGATTCAGGGGACCGACGTCACCAAGAGCGTATAAAAGGACTCTTTGAAGTATGTTTCTTTTATGTTGGAAGAGTCATAAAAAGGGAACTTTTATGATTTCGCTTTTTTTTTTTTATTGGATGTCTATATAACACTTTATTCCCGTCCTAAATCGACGAGAATCTGTGTTACCTCAGTGCGACAAACCACTTTCAGTAAGCAGACCTTTTTATCTTTGTACTAAATCTGGAAAAGGTTTGACAAGGAAATGGACAATTGTAAACCTGGTACTTAATTTCGACCGCTCTCCACGACTCAATTACCGATAACTTAGCTCCCGGCACCTCTGTCTGTACACGAGACCCTGGTCCGTCACCCCACCCGTGAGCGACCGAGTTACCCTTTGTGTCGTCTCACTCGAACGGTATTAGTTTGTGCGGGACTTTAAGTCTCGTGTGGGTCGGTGCTTCGTCACAACGAGGGTCTCATTGTCGTCTTCTCTTTCCCTGTCTTCTCTGTTCTCGTTGTCCTCGCCATAATCGTTGTGATTATCTATCTTTGTGCAACCTTTAGGAATAAAACATAGTCCACATCGGGATTCCTGAACTTTAGACGATTAAAGAGATTACCTGTTAACACTTTTAAGGACAGGTAAATCCAATTTGAAAGAGGGGTCAACGGTTATAGCTACTTCTAAATTATCAGAAGAGTCTTCCGTCTGCCACACTACGTCCGAAAGTGTGGCTCAGACGACCCGTCTCAAGAGACGGGGCATTTCCGTTTATCCGGTTTCCATAAGAACGGTAGTTCACAGTACGGGACGACAAATAGGTTTCGGGGGTCGAGTTTTATTCCAGCCCTAAGAAACGTCTCTTTTTCTACGTTCCATCGTGAGACAGGTGTCGTAACTGAGACACTAATTGGTGACTTCTTTATGGTGTGTTAAGTCAGAGTGGGACGTGTCTCGTTTTCTCTCAGGACAACGGACAAGTCTTTTGAACGTAGGTTCATACCTGTCTCCACACTCCTCTTGTATTCGGTATTTCTGGGTGCTTCAGAGGTCCGACAAAATTCGGTGTAAACAGAATGTGCCAACCTCCTTTAACTTCTGTAGAAAATATTGCTTATAACGGGAACAGGAACCGAATAACAGATTATAACTATTGTTTTTGGTCTAAAAGAATATACATAGACTTTTGACCTCAATTTTTATCCACTTACAAGTCCTTGGTCTTACGTTAATTCTACATGTTTTCCTTGTGGTAAAATATAAAAGAATTAAACTACTTTAATTTTTCTTTTAGGTTTCGATTTTTCTAGGACCCGTCTGACGAAACGTTATAGACCTATTTCCCGACTTACCTCTATCGACCTGTGGCACCTTCAGTCACAGAACGTCAGTGGTTTCGGGTAGGTTCGAGTACGGTCGGTGTGTCCGAAAGTCCTCGTACGCACACACTGGCGCGGGCAGGTAAGGGGCCTTTGAACTGGAAGTGTCGACGGTCCACCGAGGTAGTCTCAGTCGCTGGTTTAATGTTCGGGTTCCCTTGTTTTGTCAGGACTGGGTTACGGGGAAGACTGGTTAGAAGACTGGTTGTATAATGTCGCCTGTACGCTAAGGTGAAGTCGTTGGAGTGTAGGTGATCCCGTGTAAACCTTCGGTACGTTCTACGATTTACTACGTCTTTCAGGGAAAAAAAAAAATTCTGTCTTTATTACTTTCGTTTCCTTACTGCGAGTACACGATCTGTAAGACAAAAGGTTAAAGACACAGAATTGTATCATCTTTTATTTTTCGTACAATTCTTTTACCATTGTAAAAATTAGAAAAGTAAGAAGAAAGTAATCCACAAAAAAATTACCTTCCGAAGAAGGAGGCCTTGTCTTTCACAGAGGAGGTCCTTCGATACAAGACATGATAATGCTGGGGTACTACGAGGGAGAAAGACTTCGGTTTAAAGTTCAGCCACCACCGGATTAAATTGTGTAGTCCGTAGACCAAATGGTAGTGGAATGACCGAGTCTACCACTTCTTAGGCGGACGTTGCTCCCTCTGGACACAAGCTGGGGACCCAGCTCTTCTGGGGGTCTCCTCCCGTACCGTTGGGTGAGGTCATAAGGACGGACCTCTTAGGGTACCTGTCTCCTCGGACCGCCCGATATCAGGTACTCCAGCTTTCGTCAACCTGTGCAGACTCGTTGATTGTGATTGGAGAAACACTGTCATTAAAAGCGATCATTGACGCATCACTTTGTATTATTACTGTTCTCTCCTTGTGTCATTTTTAAAGGAGAATAACTAGAAGGGATTACCGAGTCTACCGCTTCTTAGACAGACGTTACGCCCTCTGGGCCCAAACTAGGGACCAAACCCTTCTACGGGACTTATTCCCTTACCGATGGGTGAGGTCATAAGAACGGACCTCTTAAGGTGCCCGTCTCCTCAGACCGCCCGATGTCAGGTACCCCAGCGTCTCTCAGTCTGTGTTGACTTGTTGATTTGTATGTATATTAAAAATTAATATTTTTAGTTTTAATTTATAATATTTTCTATTTATAATATTTTTAATATTTTATATTTATAATATTTTTCTATTTATCGTTACCTAACGAAGAGAAATTAACGTGGTTCAGTAAGAAACTTTTTTTCCCCCTTCAAGTATTGATGTATAGGTAGATTACCGAATTGTTTAATGTCTTGTCGTAAATAAAGTTAGACATTGAAGACTTATAAACAGTTTTAATTATAAGAAACGTATAAGTACAAGTTACCTGTATATTGTTCTAAACAGTACAGTGAAGTGGGTATCAATTGATTTTTTGTGAAAAATTTACAATTCAAGTCTTTCAATTCAAGTACTTCTTTGTCTATATACTTAACAATCCTTTACATCATTTATATTCCTTTTCGAACAGTCTCTAGGTATTTTTTTTAGTATAAAGTGTTACTTAAGGTCTTTGACTTTATGACAAGGACAGAAACAGGGAAGTCCTGACTCAGATTACCAAAAGTTTACAGAGACGTTATCTTCTTAAAGGGGATTCTATAGAAGTCGTATTTAAAGATAATTCATTTCTACAGGTTGTCTCAGACTCTTTTCTCGATCTACAATTCTTTGTAACTCCTACAAATTAGGTAACGAAATCTTGACAGGTCAAGAACCACTTTAGTTATTTTGTGAGTTTGTTCGGAACACCAAGGAAGACCGTTGGGTTCCAACCGGAGAAAACAGGAAGGGGACTGTAAGAAAGAATTACCTTCTTAATTTAATTTAACCTAAGAAAAAGACACATTTACAGGTAAATGAATGTGAAATGACAACGTATCAATAGTTATTTTAAAAACAAATTTAAACACCAAAAGAGGTGTTGGAGACTAGAAGTCCGTTGTCAAAATTTCGAACTCGAAGTGATATAGTAAAAATTCCAACAAAGACTGACAAATATTTATAAAGATTTAGACTAAATGAACTAAATTTCAAATGTGGTCCTTTTTTTCTACCGAGTCTTTTTTTACTATATAGATATGTATATCATCTCTTGTTTTAGGTTCTTACTGGACGATACAGGTACAATTAAAAGTCTACCGTCGTGTGACGTCTCCAACTACGCCTGCAGATCTAGACAGATTTCGGGCACATCTTGAGGTATACTCGTGTAATATTGTTATCCCTCTCAGTAAGGTCCGATATGGATCTAAAGTTTCGTAAAAAATTGATATTTCACTCTTACTTCCTTCATTCATTAATAAAGGGTTAACAAAAGGTTACAATCTTTCCCGAAGCGACCACCGAGTAACCATTTTTAAGTAGACGGTTACTTCCTCTACGTCTAAGCTAGGGATCCAACCCTTCTGGGGAACCTCCTTTACCGTTGGGTGAGGTCATAAGAACGGACCTCTTAGAGTACCTGTCTCTTCGGACCGTCCGATGTCAGATACCCCAGTGTTTTCTAATCCTGTGTTGAATCGTTGATTTTGTTGCAATTTTTCTTTCATTGGTACTTCCTTTTGAAGTTCGCCAGTGTGTCTTATTGTTTTAACTTTATCGAGTTCAGGATAGACAAACACAGACAGTAGGGGTACGGTAGTAAAATTTAACACTGAGAAAACAAGTTTACACCATTGTGGATTCCGTCGTCTCTGACTTCTACCCCGGTAGGATTTCGAGATTGCTCCGACTCGAGGATGACTAAGTGAGAGTTTTATTTTTGTCCTCGAGCGTCAGTAGCGACCACCCTTGTGTTTTGTCCTGTCAGTGAAACCCTCCATTAAACCGTCGAAGAATCTTTAAAAATAAATGTTTTCCTTTTCTTTTCGAATCGTAGGTTGGGTCTTTAGGGTCAGGGTGTATACATAGGTTCACTTCACTTTTTGGATGTAAGTACGTCTAACAGAAGTCACCGTTGGGTGAGGTCACAAGAACTGACCTCTTAGGGTCCCTGCCCCCTCGGACGACCCGACGGCAGATACCCCAGCGTGTCTCAGCCTGTGCTGACTTCGTTGAATCGTCGTCGTCGTCGTCGTCAGAAGTTATCCATTTCCTTTTTTTGGTAACATTTAGGTATGTTGTTTTATGACACGTCGTTATCTTTTCTTGGTCTATAGTTCAGTGTGTTAGTGTACTTACTCAGAGTTTCTGTAAAACGATTCACTTTCTTTCACTTTGCACTTTCAGCGAAACGCTCCCGACTGAGAAACACTGCGGTACCTGACATCGGGTGTTCCGAGGATCCGGGGACCCTAAGAGATCCGTTCTTACGACCTCACCTAACGGTAAAGGAAGAGGTACCCTAGAAGGGCTAGGTCCCTGACGTGGGTCCCTGACTTGGGTCCAGAGGACGCAACGTCCGTCTAAGAAATGGTAGACTCGATGGTCCCATCGGGATTCTGAGTGGGTTTCTCGTCGGGAAACATAGTAGATTAGTACGGAGTCAGACCTTTTCGGTTTTAATCTCTCCACCTGTCTCTAGCCACCAGTAGTCCCCGAGAGATTATCTTCCTTGGTCCCGAGAAACCCTTTTACAAATTGACATGGTGACTCCGTCACTCTTATGTTCTACTAGGGCTTCGTAGAGTCTCGTGGTCTTTCATTCCTTCATGAATCTCTTGTTTTGGCTCCCCGTATAGTTTCCCTGACTCTCTAGAACGTTTCCGGTTTCTACTTGTCAAACTCGTTCTTTGGTTATAATATTGAGTGTCATACATTATGAGCTCAGGTAGATTGTCCTTCTCTATTATTTTTATTTTATGTATTGAACCCTCCTCCCTGTTTTGCAAAATGCGAAAAAGGGATGTTTTCGTATTTTTATTATATATATCTATGAGGAGGTCCTTCAGTTCGAATTAAAGGGAGGGAAAATTATACCCAACCTGAATTTATGAGTAAAGGTTTATCTGGTTTTTCCTTTTTATCCTTGAAGAGTCCTCTTTGTATCGTCCAAGGTAACCTTGGTTCACTGTCCGAATTGAGTTCTCACTGATTGGAGTGTACGATACGGTGCCCGATTTTTTCCACTGTAGAGTGGAGAGTTTTTTGGTACTGCGATCCCGTGGGTGTTCATCACACGAGTCACCGGGTCAGCACAGACGGAGAAATGTTGGGGTACCTGACATAGGGCGGTCCGAGGAAACAGGGACCCTAAAAAAAGTCCGTTCTTATGACCTCATCCAACGGTAAAGGAAGAGGTCCGCTAGAAGGGTTGGGTCCCTAACTTGAGAACAGAGGACGTAACGTCCGGTAAGAAATGACGACTCGGCTGTCCTCAATGTCGGTCAGGACATTGGTCCCCATTGATGGTCTTTTTGGGTTTAGTTCGGCGTAGGATATTTTATGGACTCCTCACGAAAACTATTGAATCCCCAGTACTTTTTGTTGTTTTCTGACTTTTTGCCAGTGTCCGACCTCCTCTGGTTCCTCTATTCTTCCAACTTTCGTTGTGTCACAGGACCCACTCCAACACGTGTCTTTCTACAATCACCTTTTTCACCGTTTTAATCTTATTCCGGACTTCAAATTAAAAATTAGACTAGTCTTAATTAATGTATAATAATAACATACCAAATCATTTCGATAAATTATAATAAACTATTTATATGATTTAAGATACCAATCGTAATAGATTTAAGATAAAGGTTTGACCTGAAAAAGTTTAAGATCTTTATCTAAACGAAAACTTGACTCCACAACCTCTTCTGAGAACTCTCAGGGAACCTGACGTTCCTCTAGGTTGGTCAGGTAAGACTTCCTCTAGTTGGGACCCAAAAGAAACCTTCCTTACTACGACTTCGACTTTGAGGTCATGAAACCGGTGGAGTCTCAACTGAGTAACCTTTTCTGAAACTACGACCCTCCCTAACCCCCGTCCTCCTTTTCCCGTGCTGTCTCCTACTCTACCGACCTACCGTAGTGCCTGAGTTACCTACGCTCAGACTCACTTGAGACCCTCAATCACTACCTGTCCCTCCGGACCGCACGACACTAAGTACCCCAGCGTTTCTCAGCCTGTGCTGACTCGCTGACTTGACTTGACTTGACTTCCACCGAGTCTACCATTTCACAGACGGATGTCATGTCCTCTGGACCCAAGTTAGGGACCCAGTCCTTCTAGGAGACCTCTTCCTTTACCGTTGGGTGAGGTCATGAGAACGGACCTTTTAGGGTACCTGCCTCCTCGTATCATCCCAGGAGTCAGGTACCCCAGCGTTTCTCAGTCTGTGCTGGTTCGTTTAAGTGAAGTGAAGTGAAGTGAAGCTTCAAAAAATTTTACATTGAATTCTTGGTATCTTATAGATCACAAGGATTCTTATTTTACTTTTTTCTACACATTTGCGACACACCTTTCTTTTTTTTTAATGTTTTGAAATGACTTCTTGTAATGTTTTCTAAATTAGTTTTACTCTCTTGGTAAAAGTACTATCATTCGTTGTTATACCATCTCCAAAGTCAGGAAGATATTGGATAAGTTCCGTTAAGGTTAAATTTTTAGAGTAGTCCTACAACAACTACTTGAGGTTTTCGACTAAGATTTTAGACGTTTCTTATTGTTTCTGGACTCTTATTGGTTCTGCGAGTAAATCTTCTTTTTATTCTACCGTACAAATGCCCCGACAATTTAGAATCGGTTTGGAGGAGCAAACGTCTGATCCTTACTACTGTGTATCGAGTGTCTTCGAGTCACTACTGATATACTACAGGTGATCCCAACTGTGTGTCCTCGTCTACTTACGACAATTGGGACCCTACACCACCTACACCCGTCTGATCCCTTAGGACCCAGGACTCGACTCGAAGAAGAGTCTAGTGTGTTGGGTGACGAATGTTTACAATATAAGTGTGTATGCGAGCTGTAGTATTTACGACTTCTCTACGACTAGGCTGTTACTTTACGTAAGTCGTAAGAAGTCGGTTGAGATCAAATTGTAAGAATAGGATTTTCTTATGAAGATTTTTATTTTCAACAAGATTGGAATTTTTTGTGTCGACTTGGAGACCAGTACTTTTAAATTACCTACAGTTTACGTCACAAACCTAAAGGTACTTTACAGTTGGTTGAGGTGAATTTTTCTTTTTACAATCGAAATTTGCTTCGTATCTACTTTCTGACCTTCTTAGCTAAATCGTTGTCTTACTCATTGTGACGAAAATTATCACAAGTTGAATTACAAGGAAAGACTCACCCCTTTTAATTAGTATAAATAAGTTTGTGACGTTTAGATAAATTTAATGGAGTCAAAAGTTGAAACTACTGTCAGTGAATCTGGACATTACATGTGCACGTAATCCACTTGACGTAGTGGACCCACTAATCTTCTTGATTAGAAACACCGAGTTTC
This sequence comes from Capra ibex, assembly GCA_006410555.1. Lineage (NCBI taxonomy): Eukaryota > Metazoa > Chordata > Mammalia > Artiodactyla > Bovidae > Capra > Capra ibex. The sequence continues at coordinate 55,409,620 of SJYO01037955.1, forward strand.
TCACTCTCCCTTTGGTCTTGGTCGGCCTAGTGCCGTGTACTCTGTAAGATGTCCCGTCGGCCCGAAGGAGCCACCGAGTCAACACTTCTTAGGTGGACGCTTACGTCCTCTGCACTCTCTGTCCAAGTCGGGGACCCAGCCCTTCTAGGGACCTCCTCCTTTACCGTTGGGTGAGGTCATAAGAACGGAACCTCTACGGTCCCTGTCTCCTCGGACCGCCCGATGTCAGGTACCCCAGTGTTTCGTAACCTGTACTGACTGGCTTAAAGTGTAGTGTCACGGGGAGTACGTACATGACTTCGACTCGTTTTGAAAGGTATTGGTTTGTACTTTTTCTTTTGGTGACGTCAGAGATTTCGTTTTATTTGATTCATGAAGTTAATTTTCGTCTATTTGTCTATTTTTGAATTTTCATGTTTAGGTCTACTTTATTGAAATATTAATCACACCACTATCTTCTTCAATTTCGAATTTAAATAATTACACCTATCGGAAAGGTCATCAAATAATTAGACTGACTACTTTCTCCTTTAACTTCATGTCAGGTGAATCACTCTTGAAAAGTCCTTTTAAGTCAATTTTGGTTCAGTACAGGTCACCCTTTGTTTTTTTAGGTCTCACCTCTGTATCCCAAGACTCGTCCGTTCTTTCGTCGTGTCGAGTCTTCGGGGTCCAATAACCTTTAGTACGGCGACGGGACCCCTAAAATTTCGGTTCCTTATCAAACCCACGAACCCTCGAACCGTTCAGTCTTCTTGTGGGAGTTCAGACTAGTCTTTTGGGTCCAAATTTGTTATGTCATATGATTGTGTTTATATACCTTAAATCTTTCTACCATTACTACTGGGATATACGTTCTGTCGTTTTCTCTGTGTCTACATTTCTTGTCTGAAAACCCGAGACCGTCTTCCGCTCCCACCCTACTAAACTCTCTTATCGTAACTTTGTACATATAATAGTATATACTTTGTCTAGTGGTCAGGTCCAAACTACGTACTCTGTCACACGAGTCCCGATCACGTGACCTTACTCGGTCTCCCTCCCCTACCCCTCCCTTCACCCTCCTCCCAAATCCAACCCCCTGTGTACATGTGGGTACCGACTAAGTACAGTTACATGTCGTTTTTGGTGGTTTTATAACATTTCATTAATCGGAGGTTAACTTTATTAACTTTTTTTTTCTTTTGGGTCCAAATTCTGAATGAATCTGAAGGAATTCCATTAACAAATAAAAAGTACATCGTTCAAAATTTTAAGTCATTGTTAGACTACATGGCCTTATGTAACAGGAAATAAAGTAGGATTCACTAGTATCAAACGAGTATTTGGAGAATTAGGTCCGAACCATTGGTTTGACAAAAGAGAGTATTATACAGACTGTGGTACACATGTCCCAAAAAGAATACGACTCTATATCAAGGAGATGTGAGTCAAACAACTCTCAAGTATAGTATTTTTCTACCGTTTAAAACGTTTTGATATTTTATATTTACTTACTTTGACACCTTCTGTGTTTATTTACCCTTCCGTCAGGTACGATTACCTGATCTTTTTCTTTGTGATAATTTACAGGAATGACCGACATCATTAGAAGTCTAAGTTACTTTGGGGTAAGGTGACCGTGAAAAGTATCTTTAACTCTTTTGTTAGGATTTTGAACATACTTTATGGTTTTACAGGGTTTATTGGTTTCGTTAGTACTCGACTTCACCAAAATTCCGGAACCATTGGATACATTCTAGCTTCCGTCCTCCTCTTCACCTGCTCTCTCCTACTCTACCAACCTACCGTAGTGACTGAGATGCCTGTACTCAAACTCGTTCGAGACTCTCGACCACTACTTGTCCCTTCGGACCACACGAAGTCAGGTACCCCAGTGTCTCAACCTGTACTGACTCACTGATTTGACTTGGTTGCATTCGGTGGTTTTGAAATGTATCACGGAGTTCCAATTCTTTAGTTTGGATTCCTGTAGGTCATTGTTTGTCGGTTTATCTGAAAGGGTTTATTGAGAATTCGGTATCCGGTAGTTCCTTAAAGGGACGAAGTGAAGGGGTAGAAGGGACATACAGAAGAGGGATTGAAGACATCCACCTTGTGAGGATCGTCAAAGGACAATCCTCAAACTAAAAAAAAAAAAAAACGTCCCTCCCCACCGCCCCCCCGGGCGCCCGTACGGAGTTCCGAACTCCCTATAATTTGGACCACCCGGGACCGTCACTTTCGTAGTTCACGATTGGTGATCTGGTGGTCCCTTAAGGGACTTAACTTAAAACGAGTTTATTTTAGAATTTTAAAATTATATGGAGATTTGTGTGTGTTGCCTTACAAGGAGTCAGTGCTTTTTCTTTAAGACGGTAAACTTTGTTGTACTTATTCGTGTCTTCTGTAATACGATTCACTTTATTCGGTCTGTGTCTTTCTGTCTTTAACATGTCAGACTGAATATACACCTTAGATTTTTACTGCTTCAGTTTCAGTATCTTTATTTCCCATCTTACCACCAATGGTCCCCGACCCCCGACCCCTTTGCCCTCTAGGTCAGTTTCCCGTGTTCGGAAACCAATATTCTTCTTATTCAAGACCCCTAGATTGTATGTTGTACCACTGATATCAATTGTCACGTCGTAACCTATGAACTTTACCTCATTTAGAATTTGAAAGAGTAGTGTGTGACTTTGTACCAATTGTTACACTCCGTTATTTACACTATTAATTGGGCTAACACCATTAGTGCAGTGTTTCAGATGTGTCTGGTTTAGTAATATAACATGTAAAATTAATATATGTTAAAACAATTAACCCGAAGGGTCCACCAAGTCACCATTTCTCAGACGAACGGTTACGTTCTCTTAGTCCTGTACCCAAGTCAGGGACCCATCCTTCTAAAGGACTTCCTCCTTTACCGTTCGGTCAGGTCATAAGAACGGACCTTTTCAGGTACCTGTATCCTTGAACCGCCCGATGTCAGGTACCCCAGTATTTCTCAGTCTGTACTGACTTCGTTGAATCGTACGTATGTACGGTCAAAAGAACGGACCTTTTAAGGTACTTGTCCCCTCGGACCATCCGACGTCAGGTACCCCAACTTCTCAACCTATTCTGACTCGATGTACGTGCGTGTGACAATTAAAATGGAGTTTTTTCGACCTTTTTTTTTGAATTCTGTTAATTGTAAACGAAATGACCAAAAGAGATAACGTGAAAAAAAAAAAAAGGATAAAGTAACCGTAGAAGAAAATAGAAATGACACAAGAAAGTATACGAACAGTAAATTACATGACCAGGAAAAGGTTGAAGGGTCATAAATTCGAATCTAGTAACTAAAAATTCGAAGAAATTAAACTAGTCTTAAATCTGTGTTGTCAAAGGGGGTCTTGTGACCAAATCAACGTTTGAAGTTTAAAACTTTGCAGAAAAGAACAGAAGTAGTTTTATAAAATATTAAAGGAATACTAAAAAAAGAACTCAGTATCCAATAAAACACAAGGAATAAAAGGTTTGTAAGCCTCCCATAAGACCAAAGTAAATCGATAAAAATCAAATTAAGAGTCTTTTGGATAACATGTCGAGGGTAGAAAAACTTTCAACCACATAAGACCATATATAAGTTACATTCGACCTTCCATACAAGATAAGACTTCAACAACCACAACCACAAAATATATACAGGTAGTCGAGGATAACACAATTTTCAAGAAATTTGTGAATGTTAAAACAGACGAACAAGAAACACACGATACAGTTGAAAGGGTTGACACTAAAACCTAAACGGAAAAGGAAATTCAAAACTAAAAAACGAAAGGTAGTTATATAACTCAACCGCTTTTTCAAGTAAGTCCAAAGAGGTGTCGGAGATTATCGGTTTAGGGTTTTCTTGAAAGACCGGTTGTGTCATAAAAATACGAAAGAATGATTCACATTCGTATAAATCCTAAAAGTACAGAAAGAGTAGTTAAGTGAGATTAGTGATATTTTTATAGGTAGGGGACGTTATAAAGAACTTCGAAGGAATTAAAATTATTAAAAATAAATAAATAAAAACCGATACAACCTGGAAGTAACGACACGTCCGAAAAGAGATCAACACTACTTTCACTCAGTGAGTCAGCAGGGATCTGATATGTCAGGTACCTTAAGAGGTCTGGTCTTGTGACCTCTCCCATCGGAAAGGGAAGAGGTCCCCTAGAAGAGTTGGGTCCCTGACTTGGGTCCAGAGGGTGTAACGTCCACCTAAGAAATGGTCGACTCGGTGTTCCCTTCGGGTTCTTGTGACCTCACCCATCGGAAAGGGAAGAGGTCCCCTAGAAAGGCTGGGTCCTTAGCTTGGGTCCAGAGGACGTGACGTCCGCCTAAGACATGGTTGACTCGGTGTTCCCTTCGGAACACCACTCACCGCCGGTGAGAGATCATCCCACCCCCGAAGAGTAACGAGAGTGAAGAGCAACGTCGAGGGCCCGAGATCGTGTGTCCGAGTCGTCAACACCGTGTGCCGACAAAGGGGACCCACACACCCTAGAAGGGTCTGCTCTGACTTGACCTCAGAGGACGTAACCGTCCATCTACGAAATGGTGCCCCAGTGGTGTCTTCGGGAAGACTTCGGACGAAAATGCGATTAATTTGATGTGAGGGAAAGCAAAGGTACCATAAAACAACAAAAGCCAGTCAACGAGTCAGTACAGGTTGAGAAATGTTGGGGTACCTGACGTCCTACGGTCCGAAGGGACAGGAAGTGGTAGAAGGCCTAAAACGAGTTCGAGTACAGGTAACTAAGTTACTACGGTAGATTGGTAGAGAAGGAGAAAACGGGGGAAGAGGAGGACGGGAATTCGAAAAGGTCGTAGTCCCAGAAACGTCTACTCAACCGAGAAGTGTAGTCTACCGGTTTCATAACCTCGAAGTCGAAGTCGTAGTTAGGAAGATTACTCATAAGTCCTAACCAAAGGAAGTCCTAACTGACCAAACTAGAGGAACGTCAGGTTCCCTGAGAACTCTCAGAAAAGGTCGTGGTTACAAGTTTTCGTAGTTAAGAAACCACGAGTCGGAAGAAATACCAGGTTGAGAGTGTAGGTGTGTACTGATGACCTTTTTGGTATCGAAACTGACATGCCTGGAAACAGTCGTTTCGCTACAGAGACGAAAAGTTATACGATTCAAACAGTATCCAACGGAAAGTTCCTCGTTCACAGATGTCACTAAAACCTCGGGTTCTTTTATTTTAGGACAGTGACGAAGGTGAAAGGGGGTAGATAAACGGTACTTCACTACCCTGGTCTACGGTACTACAATCAAAAAACTTATGTCTCAAAATTCGATCGAAAAATTAACTTCCTATTAACGAAATGTCTTAAAACAACAAAAGACAGTTTGTAGTTGTACTTAGTCGGTATCCACATGTATACAGGGGAGGAGGAACTTGGAGGGAGGGTAGAGGGAGAGGTAGGGTGGGGAGGTCCGACTAAATAAACGTTCCGTCGTTACCGCTTTGTCTGTATCTCTTGTCTGAATACCTGTGTCCCTCTCCGCTCCTCTCCCACTCTACATACCTCTCTCATGGTACCTTTGAATATAATGGTATACATTTTATCTGTCGGTTACCCTTAAAAGACACACAGAGTCCCTTGAGTTTGTCCCCGAGATGTCTCGGTCGAAAAAGTGAGAAGAGAAAGTGGGAGTAGTTCTCCGCGGAATCAAGGAGAAGGGTATTGGAAATAATAGAAGAGTCTGTACTATTAACTATAAGTAAGTAGGTAAATACCGAGAGGAGTCATTCTTACGTTCAAGACTTTTCTCTCCGAAAATAGATAAAAGAAGTGACGACAACGGTGTCATGAAGTCCTGGACCGCTTCGTCCGTGACCCTTATGGACACTTTGCCTACTTTAGAGGGAGACCCATAACGAAACCGACGTTGAGTACACATACAAACCGTGAAACCCTCTTTAGTCAGGATTTATAAGACATTTGGTGAAAGTAAAGGATACGGTGCTCAGTAAACGCACCCAAATTTTTAAGAAGTCACACCGGAGTCACCCGACTATATCAACGAAGAATTGAGACAGTTCTGGTCGCTTGTTACGGAATAAGGTGTGGTAGACAACAGAGGGAAATACCGGATCCAGTACCAGTTAAAATTTTGACAGAGTTCGTAGACTTTGGTCACACCCAACGTCTACGGACCTACGCCGAGTGTGCAGTAGATCCAACGGTCGACACTTCACGTGTAAGGGTGTAAAAAATTGGACTGTGAAATATTGATTCATCTAATACAGGGTCATAATACCACAGACCTTAAGTCAAATCTGATGAGGTCGCATCTATCTCCACAATGTCTCTCATTCCTTGAGAGACCCACGTCAGTCGTAAGATTACTCCTTTTGGTATGTCGACTACCGATGGAGTTCGAGAAGATGATTAAAGTAGTGACTAGTCGGAATATAGTGGCTTTTATTACCCAGGTTGTCATCGAAGAATGTTACTGTCCAATCTTTCCCCGAGAATGACTTGTGGATCACCATGATTCTATACTACCTCAAACTGATATAATTAGTCTCCATGAAGGGTGACGATGTGTCTGCTCCAGTTTTTTCTGTTGGTCATTCTGAGAACCCCATCGCGGACTCCGTATTGGCGTCTTGTCGTGACACAGGTCGGTGACCCGACCCCCACCCCCACCCCACGTCAAGTACTACGACTCTCCTCGTTTTCAGACGGGAACAGAATGAGTGTAGGTGGAACTACACTTTGAAAAATACGTTCTACATCGGCCTGGTGGATCTCTGTCGCGACCTTGCTGTAATTCGAATGTCCGGACCGACATCCTTCGTAACACGGACTGACGATTATTTCTTTCTTTTGAAGTTGTCGACACACACGACGTCTTAGACCGGACCCTAGATCAAAATGGGAGTAGACGACCGTTCCGACACTCCCTCGTCGACTAATTGAGAGTAGACTTGGACCATTGAGTGTTGGATTGTCTTTAATGGACCTAGAACCCGTGGTTGGTGTGCCGAGTCCGGTCCTAGACTCCTGTGCTACTTGTGAGAAGTCCAAGACAAATCCCTAGACAGTCAACCCGCCAGTACATATCCGAAGGGTGTACCAGATCGCCAGTCCTGAGGACCGAAAGTGGGTCTGTCGGGCCCAAGCTGAGGGCCCTACTCTTGCACCATTGTGAATTCTGAAGGGACCACCGAGCTGACATTTCGCACACAGATGTTACGTCCTCTGGGCCCAAACTAGGGACCCAACCCTTCTAGACGATCTCTTCCTTTACCGTTAGGTGAGGTCATGATAACGGACCTTTTAGGGTACCTGTCTCCTCGGACCATCCGATGTCAGGTACCCCAGCGTTTTTTCAGTCTGTACTGACCCACTGAAGTGAGAGTGTCCGAAGGGATCACCGAGTCTGTCATTTCTTAGGCGGAAGTGACGTCCTTTAGGTCCAAACTAAGGACCCAACCCTTCTAGGGAACCTCTTCCCTTATCGTTGGGTAAGGTCATAACGACGGACCTATTAAAGTACCTGTCTCCTGGGACCGTAGGATGCCAGGGGCCCCAGTGTCACTCAACCTGTACTGACTCGGTGATCGTGCTTGTGTCGTTGCACCTGCCCGTCGTGACCGTGGCCCTGGGTTCGAGAGTCGGCATAAAAGATCAATCTTACCAGTTGTTCCTTATAGCAAGAAACAGGGAAAAGTACAAAAGTGGAATTCAGATAAGACCGACTGTATGTAGTTGTGTGCGTGTATTAAGACGAACTATACAAAAGAATACGGAACATTCAAAAAGGTCTTCATAAAGATAACATTTTCTGTACTTTATACATGCCAATCTCCAACATTGTTTGACGAAACTTCAGAATTCTTTAGAATTCTAATATGTGTCATAATAAAATCTATAAATAAAAAGTTTTACTGGCCTTGGGACACTGTCCATCTCTAAAAAATTTACGGTTAGAGAAATTAATTCTTTTGTTATATATGGTCTCTGGTCCTCTTGTTTAAAGGTACGGGGAAAATATGAAGCGAAAGACAAGACTGTTTCTGATTTTCTCTTACCCAGTCACCCTTAACGGAATCAGGTCATCAGGTAAACTCGACGAGATTGTTCCATAGCACCCATCGAATATTTGTCGTCTTTAGAAAGTCAAGACGTTCGGTCAAGTCTGGTCCACGGTGACAACAAGCCAAGACCACTTCCGGAGTTCCAACGCCTGCGGCTGGAGAACGACACAGAAGTGTCCCGTCCTCCTCGTCCCTCGGGACACCCCGCAGAACTTTGTTCCCGTGACTAGGGTAAGGATTCTCGAGGTGGTAGTACTGGAACAGTGGGGTGTTTCCGGGTCGAGGACCATGGTAGTATAGTCTCCACTCCTAAGTTTGTATACTTAGTCTTCCGTCCCCCCTTCGACCTCCTGTATTTATAAGTCTGTTACCATCCTTAAATAATTTATGTTCCCATAATTCATCCGTAAAATTCGGGTCCAATGTTAGTGTCTTTATTGTTATTTAATACACCCTTTTAAATTTTCATGTGGTTTTCCCCGTCTATAGTTTTCTACCCTTTACTTAGATATTAGACTTACGTTTAAAGAAATTTAAGACCTTGACACTAAAATTCTTTTTTATTGGTACGATTCATATTCATTTAGTATACGGTCTCACCTTAAAGTTTTATATCCAACATAAAGGTCGTAGTACTTTTCTTAGTGATATTCGTAATGGAATTTTACAAAAATAGTCTTTATATCAAAACCATTATTTGGTAGACTATTTTAATATATATTTGTACATTAATCTATATGATATGTATATATTAAAATTATGTGAGTATACTTATGAGAAATACCACATAAAACATATTTTATTTTAAATTAAAATCTAATAATTTTTTTGACCGTTGTTCAAGTGTTCTGGACTGGTGGATGGTCCAGTCGAGGGTGCGAGTGTAAGACGCGACTCTTCGGGAGTGTGCGTGGTTGTCTCTTAGGGTCACTCGACCAACTACAGGGACGTTTTTAAGAGGTCCTACGTCTCCATCGGACCCTCCACGACCACCTCCTCAGTCCCGGCGGAAAGGCGAGTCCCACCAAACCCCTCTCCCCTCCATACCTCCATACCTTTGGACTTAACTTTCAAAGGACATGCCAATTTTGCCAGGTGTTGGGTGGGGTGGAGGAGGTTCTTTACAACCCTTTTTGTTTAAAAAAAAAATTAAACTTGCAACTTTCAGGGTTCGAAGTTCAGTTCAAAGTACAATCATGAAAGTCGGTTTTTTTGTGGAATCAAGAAAAGAAAATGAAAGATCCAAATAGTGGTTTATAGGACTTCTATGGCGAAAAGAAGAAAATTTCACCGGTAACAGAAGTAACGGAGATCAAAAAGTCGAGGTCAGAGAGACGAATAATAAAGGTGTTCCCGTAGCACCTGTAGGAACCGGTATAAGAACCGTAGAGATCTCTTTTTACTCATTGTCGTAAGACAAATTGTTGTCCTTGACACATGATTTAGGAGAACGTAAGTGCTTAGAGTCCGACCCGGACGCAGTGGTGTGACGTCGGGGGGAGGTAGAGAGACCTTTCACTGGGACTCCAGAGGTCCGTGACCAGTGGTGGTGTGGGGGGTCGGGTTCCGGTCCGGAAACGGGTCCCTGGTGGTCGTGTACGTTGCGACTGGTGGGGCAAGTGTCGAAATTCAGGAAGTTGCCCGAGACGCGAGGTCCTCGTCGGCTTTAGAACTGCGCGGACTCCTGGAGTACGCGACTCGGGAGGAGCGGAGACGGGAGGGAGGTGAGAGTTCCGGAAGGACCCCGTTCCTCGAGGGGGCTCTCAGATTCGGACGTATGGACCGTCCGTGTGCCCGTGTGTCAATAATTGTCCGTGTAGTGACTCTTGAACGACTCCCGACGGAACCACGTCAAGGTGCCGGGTCGAGAAAGTGACGTCCGGCCCGCTCCCGGGTACGTCGGGGGCGACCCGGTACTCGTGACGAAGGGGCCGAGAGGGTGTCCCTCACCCGCCGACCCCGTCTCCCGTGGAGCGGGTGGAGGGCAGAGGTCTGTGGACGTGCCCGGCTTCACGGCCGTCCGTGACACTACAGACGCCACACTCATTGACGGTCTGTCCTAAGGTGACACGACCCTCGACTTGAGTGGGACGGGGAAGGTCGCTCTAAGGAACTTTTTCGGCATTACCGACGAGGTTGTAGGACGAGGACGAGTTCGTGCGGTTCTCGTGGGGTTCCGGTGGGGGGACGGGAAGGAGTTCAGGCCCCGAGGTCGGCGGTGTACAGGACCCGGGACGCAGCAGAAGAATGAACTGAGAGTCGTCGTTTCCGAGGGGGAACTCTGTCACAGGGGACCCGGCTCCCTGTTCGAGCGTGGAAGGAGCCACCGACAGGAGGAGTTCCAGGGGAAACAAATCAGGTGTGATCTCCGGTTCCCCGCAAGTGAGACTCGGGAGTGGAGTCTGGTCGAACTCACGATAGTTGGAGTGAAGTGCCTACACTTTCTTACTTCGTGGTCGCTACCACTTCCCAATGAAGACCCGATTGCAAAAGTCTAGAGTTCATGGTCAATAAGCATATGAACATGTACATACAAACATGCGCCTGAAGGGCAGGTAATGAAATCCCGACGTGAATTGTGAAGTCGGATTTAGACTGTCGTGAGAGGAGACGTTTGTCTTCCTTCTGGTTTATGAAGTGATCTTCGATGTACCTTTGTATTTGGTTGCGTTGTAGGTCCTCGAGTCAGCAAAGACTGGATTTCGTCGAAGAAGATAGACTCCGCAGCAATTACCCAGCACTTTAGTTGAATCCTCGGTTTCAGTCGAAAGAAATTTTTACTATGTTGCTTGTTTATCTGTAATAGTCTTACATGGTGTCTCTCATTCAGGTTTTTCATTCAAGACAAAATATTTGGAAAAGTTAATATAAATATACATGAGGTCCAGTAATACGGTCATAAAGAAAAAGACACAGTCAAAATCTTTAGTTTTTTTGGGTTGGACCATTGAATTACCTTGTAAAAATTACGGTCCTTCCCTTCACAATCCTATTTTTTTTTTATTCACATCAAAGAGTAAAGTTTTGAGGAAAAATTAGTCGTTTGTAAGACTCAAGGTAATTTTGTGTATCGATCAAGGATTCAAAAAAAGGGGACACCGTTAGAACCCAAAGATATTGCCTAGAACAGAGTTTTTCCTCTACTTTGCATTCTTACTGACGACCGCATACAGTTGAAACTGTAATGTTTAATACAGAATTCTTTTTTTAGGATTTAAGTGTAAGAGTCACTTTTCACTTTTACTTTCAACGAGCCAGACACAGACTGAGAAACCGTTGGGGTACTCGATGTGTCAGGTCCCTTAAGAGGTCCGGTCTTGTGACCTCACCCATCGGAAAGGAAAGAGGTCCCCTAGGAGGGTTGGGTCGTTAACTTGGGTCCAAAGGTCGTACCGTCCGTCTAATTAATGGTCGACTCGGTGTTTCTTTCGGGTTCTTATGACCTCACCCATCGGATAGGGTAGAGGTCTCCTAGAAGGACTGGGTCCTTAGTTTGGTCCCAGAGGACGTAACGTCCTCTAAGAAATGGTTGACTCGAACTCCCTTTTGTAAGAGTCTCAGTTTTGGTTTCGATAAAAGGATCCAACTGACGTGTTTAGTGTGCAAATCATAAGTGACTAGTTTTAGTTAATTTGTTACTTAATCCGTATCGTTTTTGTTTGTGTCTTTGGATTAGATTTTATCGTGTCTCGTCAAGTGTTGCGTGTTCAATTAAAAGAAAACCCTAGAATCAAGGGGTTGGCCCCTGACTTGGATACGGGGGACGTCGCCTTCACACCTGGGTCCCTTCCGATGTACTCAATTAAAAGTGAGACAAAAGGACTATTGTTGAAGGACCGATACCTCCCATGCATTTTTATTAAAATCTTGAATATAAAGATAGGGACATGAACTCTTAGTTTAGAGGGTGGGTATGTCCAGACCCAGCAATTGGTTACCCGGGGACCAAAGAAATTACTTGTGGTGGTTGACAGGGGTGGGGGACGTGAGTGGGTGTGTGCATCTACATTGGTGAGAGGACCTCCTCCTGGGGGTGGTGGACGAACGACACTGCGACCTCCGACAGAACGTGTATAGACCGACCCGGAAGGAGGAGGGGCTGTCGTCGTAGAGAACTCTTCCTCTGAAGGTTCACTCACTCGTGAGGTGTGAATTCCTTCACAGACTCGAGCAGAGACTTTGTGTTATGCATTCCTCAGTGACCTTCTAAACATTAAAGTTCAACCTCTTCGGACTCTACTGTGGACATCTCGTACCGTCTCGGAATGTTGTGCTCCCGACAGTTCATGGACTTGTTTATTAGGGAGAGGAACACAGCCGTCGGTTTCTTGTCGGTGCACCGAGGTTTCGTCGGGGGACGCACAGCAAGGGCCTCGAAGAGAGATTCCCCTGTTCTTTCGACTCCGGACCGTCTTTCTTGTCCATCGTCGTCAGAGAGAGAGAAGAACGGAGAGGTCCATCTAGATATTTTGGGTTGAGACATCAGTGAGTTTCAGGCAAATGACTGAAATGTGAAGTGACAGGTGTCCCACTCAGCGGGTGAGGTCCCGTGTGATCTCTTTCATTCAAATGGAGACCCGACTCTGTAGATACTGGAAATGTACTGTAGAGGTCTCGTTTCCATTAAGTTTACTGCTATGACACTTTGGAGCTGATTAAAGATGTGATTTATGATCGTTGTTAGAATACTGATTTTTGAGAGAATCACATGATCTCTCCACCGTGTCCCGAAATTTTCCGTCTTGTCGGCCGACGCGTTAAAAGTCTGTACTAACTGTGCAGGGTGAAAAAACAAAAGAATTGTTGTTGTTTTTTCTTTTGATGTGTTTCTAAAACAGGCTTTGTATAGTGAGGTGATGGACTCATTGTAATGTATTCTTAACGATAAAATGTGTATCCCTCTCTTCGTGTTAAAATAAACATAGTTTATTAATACGGGACTATACTTCTATGTACTTAATTATAATAAGATGACTTTTAATGACCGCAATCCCCAAACTGAAACTTTACGACCCACATTAACCCAGAAACACTGCTGGGTCAATTCCTTATCTACCTACGACCCTTTGCGACTCCCGTCCTCTTCCCCCGTTGTCTTCTACTCCACCAACCCACCGTAGTGACTGTGTTGCCTGTACTCAAACTCGTTTGAGGTCCTCTATCACTTCCTGTCCCTCCGGACCGCACGACGTCGGGTACCCCAATGCCTCTTAGCCTGTGCCGACTCGGTGACTTGTTGTTGTTTCCTTGTCTACCCGTCGACGTACAGTTGTGTCGTATGTCTACACGAACTTTAGACAGGGGTCGTGTGTGTGATGTTAGATATCAAGTCCCGACCCGCCACCCCCTTATTTGTGGTGTCATTTTTTCGTTCAAGGTCGTGTTTGGTTTTAGAGATCTGCTATATAAGTGAAAAGGGTGTCACTGTTCGATACGATTCGATAGTGTGTAAAGTATTATTAAAAAATTTTATTTTTAAAATGTTGACTTCAGGTTATAGGATTTTTGGGGTCTTCTTTGTTTTTTTTGGCGAGATAATATGAGGGTCGGTCCAGGTGCTCCCTATGTATGGACACAACGTCCTTCGGTTACTTCCCCCGGTGCGGGCGAGGACCGGGGTGGTAATACTACCCCTGACTTCCCAGTAAACCATTCACCTTTCTCAAACAACAAGCTCCTCTTTACTTATAGACTTTGTAATTCCGTTACGAGTAATTCAGACTTTTTTTGTCTTGGACTTGTTTTCGTATATTGGTTCCACGACAGACGGTTCCTTTAGTCTTTCACTTTGAAGGGGAATTAAAGTAGTGAAGGGGAAAGGGAATCTTCGTAGTGTTTTAATTCATCGTCGTAATTTAGAATGACTTTGGTGTTCGTGTAGACAGTTGTGTCTCTTTATTTGTTCAGACAGAACATTTAAAAAAAGAAAGATTTAGTTTTCATAAAAATTTTACTGTCCCGATAAAGGCTCCATATTGTGACTTATTTATTTATTTGTTACTCAATAAAAAGATCCGGGTTTCATCACCCGTGGGGTAGTATACGTAGTACTTCTTTACGTGTGTGTTCTACTTCTGTACCAGGAAGCGTAGTCCTGTATTTCCCCGTTACGTCTGCTTGCGGTTCTACCCCACTTCCCAAATTCGCCTTTGATCCGTTCACTCGCTCTTTACTTCCTACGGGATTCCTACGGGATTCCTACGGTCTCGTGAAGAGCACCGGAGACGAGGACACGTAGGTCCCAAACGACGTTTCGATCTGATTCTTTACTCTGTGTGTATTTTTAGAAAAACGATGTTAAAGTTTTCCCAAAAGAAGATTTGGTACACGGTCCCTGTGAATGTTCCTTAGGCGAACAATTGCATGAACTGAGAGTCAAAGTGAGACGGTACACGAAGTCAATGTGACTCACTATAATTGTGAATTCTTACTGTCCTTAGCAGGGATGTAACGTATGTCTATATTAGCATATATAAAATCGGAAATTAAGTTCCCTTCGACAGACTTCAAGTAGGTGTCCTACCTATGTCATGAAAAATTTACCTCTTGACCGTCTCAACGCAGTTTACTGATAAGATCAAAACCTCACTTCGACACTACCTATAATGTAATCGGAATAAGTTGACTAAGTAGGTGGATTGTTAAAATGACTTCCATGGGTTATACTGTTCGTGAATCCTACCTCTTTACTCGTTTGGTTTAGATACAGTTACCCTACGTATAAGATGACACACTTTTTCTGTTGTTTGTCTGTAAGTAGATGTCTTTCTGTCTATTATTTATTCAGGGTACTTCGTCTTATTTTGACGACTTCTTTGGTATGAGGGTACAAGGTCCCTACCGCTCCTCTGCCCTCTCATGATCAGCCGTGGACGACGAGTGCGTTGCGAGTGGGACAGACCCGAGTCCCGCGGTCGAGACGTGGTACTGGAGGAAGTGGACGTAGGTTTCGGTTCCTCGTAGGGACTGGACTCAATAGGGTAAGCTCCAGTCTTCCCTTCTACTCTCTCCGTTCGGGTCGTTGAGGTAGCCCGCGCCTCGAGGACGACTCTGGACCGTGTTCGGACCGGTGAACGGAAAGGGACGCTCCGACCAATGCACCGGGTCGGTGGGTCCTCGCCCTCCCCTGCAGATGAGGGACCCCCGTCCCCGTAGACACTTGGTGTCCTGGTGGATGGTCAACCCCAGTCACGCACCACCTACCTAGCACCTGTTTTATACCATAATGTGCCGTTCTACTTTGAATTCATCAATACTTAATGTAGGAAAGATAGACATGGAGGTCCCGGAGTTTTGACCCGTCAGTTATTTTTAGACAATTTGACCCCTTCCTTCTGCTCCTTTTCCTATCCTCCTTCCTTTCTTTCTGTCTGATACACTCTCCGTGGGTGTAAACCACAAACATTATGTCCACAAAGTTATACGATAAAAATTGAAAGACCTCTAGACGATAAAAATACTCTGGTACTTCACCGTGGTATGAACACACAGTCAAGATAATGATATCATAAAGAAAGGTTTTCTCTTCAAAGAACCAAGAGTTTTAAAACACCTACATTCCTTTGTGTACACCATTTTGTGGACAAGGTCCCTCGTCTGACCCTTTTGTGGTTCAAGTTCCCGTTAAAATTCGGGTCAGAATTCGAGCGAGTCCATATATGGTCTTCAGAATTAAGGGGGTTCCCGACGGTTGAAAAATTAAAGTCATTGTCTCTTGTTGGCTTGGTCCTCATTCTGTAATGTTCACAGAATAAAAAGTTTTGGTGCCTTTTCTGAAGTACTATTTCTGAGTTGAAGAAAAAAGCTAAAGTTGGTAAGAATACCCACTCCTCCCTCTTACATTAACAAGGGAAACGTATACCAGAGTTTACTCTAAAAACTGTTCACACTTAGTTTTATGTTTTGTGTTTTCCAGAAGACAAATATTTGCACTACTCGTTCCTCGTTTCTGACGTGACATATGTTAAGTATGAAATGCGTAACTACTTTGTGTACCTGATAAACTATGATTCACTTTTAATACAAGATTGAAAGGTTTTCTGATTTCGACTTCACACCGTATCTCAAGGGAAACTTACCAAATAACCATCGCTTGCTACGTCCCCTGTAAAAGGTTGATTCGTTACTTTCGAAAGTCATAGTGGTTTTGACGTGAGAGGAGTATGGAACCCTCGGTCCCGAAAGAACGGTAGACGTACCAAACATGTGCACATGCCGACTTCTTAACTAAGTTGGTTCCACCGGTCGGTCGGGCACGTGTGCGGAGAGGCTTCTTGGTGGAGGCACCACAATCTGTTTTTGAGGTGCTACAATTTTTACTTTACTTCGAAGGGACCCACTTTGTCTGAACTCGACGTTTCTGTCTCTCCGCTCAAAAATTTGAGGCGTAGTCCTGATTGTGTATGCCCGGTCTGGTCCGGAAGAAAATGACGTGACCCCCATAAAGACTCGCCCGTGATCAGTGGAAGAGTGAGAAGTCTCTTGTCGAGACGACAAATGACGTTTCAGTCGGGACGGGGGTCGCAGGACTATAGTGAGTCCTGTCAAAGACCAATGGACACACGGGGGTTCTGATCTACTCTAAATATGTCTTGGGGAGGGAGAGGAGAAGGAGGAGGTGGGGGTCGTTCCGCCGGTCCGTGTGGTTATTCCGGCGTCCCCCTCCTGAACCTCTGAGCGATTCACCCCTGTACCAAGACCTGGTGTTCTCGGTACCTTCTACGGTGCGGGATGCTTGAGACCCTCCTGTCCTCCGGTTCGGACGAAAAGAAGTGAGGAATAGTGTAGACGATGGCAGAAGGTGTTTAGACCATTCAAAAGTCGTTTACCTGGACATCGATCGTTCCTAAACTTTCAGCCTCAAAGTGACATAAAATCCTCTTTCTGCGATACATAATGCAATTATTCGTGGTCATGGAACGTGTGCTCATATCAGACCCAACCTCGAATCCTTCTACGAGATCTTTTTTTCGTTTTTGTCCGTTGATAATTAAGTGAGGATGACTTTTATTTCATATACATATGTACATTTGATGTACATTTCCAGACTGAAGATTCACAAGAGAATAAATCTTATAAGTTTTGTTGACAACGAAGTCAAAAGTAGTATGAAAATTCATGGATATGTAAGTGACACTCATTCGTCTGGTAATGATCTACGGTGTAGGTTTAGAATTTCTGGTTTGTCTTAGGCAAAGGAATTACACTTCAGTCATAAAGATGGAGTCCCGACAAACCAAAAAATTTTGGTCGTTTGTCCTCATTCTCATTCCAGGTGTTTACAAAAGACCCCACAGAGGTCTCAAAAGTCTGAACTTTATTTTAGCACTGAGTTTCCACTAATCTGACACCTTTTATGTATCCGACTTTTATAAAAAGGAAGAACATAAATATCCCAATATTGTTTTTTGACCTCACATTGCCACCTCTAAGAATTTAGTTCAATGGGTCTTTAGGTCACTAAAGTTCTGTGTATCCATGAGAAAGTTTTCCTCTGATTCTCAGTTATAAACTTAACAGGTGATTATTTTGACACCTTTAAAAACACAAGTCATACAATAGTAAAACTATCAATAAATCGTTTTTAAACCTTTCGGGAAAGACTTTACAGAATGTCAACGTTACAGTCTTATTCTAAATTCTCTCCCGAGTTGTGATTGGGGATCCCCATGATTCAAAAGAGTATCTTTAATCCTTTATTAACTTCAAAGAGGTTCAGAGTTTATATCTTTGAAGATTTCAAATATTCGACTTCGCAGCTATGAAACCAGTGGACTACACTTCTCGGTTGAGTAATCTTTTCTGGGACTACAACCCTTTCGAACTTCCGTCCTCCTCTTCTCCTACGGTCTCCTACTCTACCAACCTACCGTAGTCGTAGAGTTACCTGTACTCAGACCCATTTGAGACCCTCCACCACTACCTGTCCCTCCGGACCGCACGACGTCAGGTACCCCAGCGTTTCTTAACCTGTGCTAACTCCCTGACTTGACTTGACTTAATAATCGAGTTTTCTTTCTGCTATTCTCACAAGTAGACTTGTCTTTTTACCCTTCTCGTCGGAGTGGTGAACCTCCTCCTGTCTCTTGTGATTCTTCATTTTTGCCTTCCGTTCGGACTGAACAGTGCCTCGGACTGAACAGTTCCTCGGACTGAACATTTCCGGACTGAACAGTTCGTCACGGGAAGTGACATGAACGGTAGTCTTCCCCGGAACGACCGGATTGTCGTGTTTCGTGTCATGCGCAAAAGGACAGTGATAAACAGTGAGGTCCTTTTGTCTGTCCTCTACTGTTTTCACGTTCGTATATTTCATAATCTATTGTTTCCAAAATTTTAGGATATTTGCGAATGTCAGTGGTAGGGACCATTTGCAGAGATTCAGGCCTGTGGTCCAGGAATTTCCTTCTAGACTTTGAGAGAAGACGACCTCATGTTCCTGGTCTTCTGTACTAGCCCCGTTTTTGGTCCCACTGGAAGGTAGACCTACGGACAGAGGGGTTCAGGTGTGAGCCTCCGTGACTCATTTCGGTGACAACTACGCCCCGGTCGTGTTCCTCTGGGAGCCCAGAACTTGGTCTTAGACCTGGACGGGTTCACCCTGTGAAGACTTAGGACGAGTCTCCCGTGTGAAGTAGTGTGAGGCAGTTAATAGTGATAGCAACTTTTTCTGTAAAAAGAACCTTTCAAGTAAAAATCTATTTTAAACCGATTCACGAAAGACTTTTTGTCTAAGATCCGATTTCCGACTCGCTTTTTTCTCTTAATATTGACTAAGATAATTACCTCTTTTTCTGAGACGACGACCCTTTCTAACTCCCGTCCTCTTCCCCTGTTGCCTCATACTCTACCAACCTACCGTAGTGACTGAGTTACCTGTACTTAGACTCGTTTGAGGCCCTCTGTCACTTCCTGTCCCTTCGGACCACACGACGTCAGGTACCCCGACGTTTCTCAGTCTGTGGAGAATCACTGACTTACGGTTGTTACTATGACTCTCTCGTCTACTGTCACCGTTGTCGTCCTTTCTTTTGGCCTTTTCGTTGTTTTGTTTTGTTTTACCCTCTCTAAGAGACCGGAGTCCTTCCGTCAAGTCGACCCATTCCGGGGTCCTTCGGGTCGACACTGTGCGAACGAACGACTGGTCAGACCTCTGCACGGGGGTGTCCGGACGTCCTTGAGCTCCACAGGAATCGTGTCTCCCCGACGGGCCCCTCCCCCCGACACTGCCGCCAGTGAGTGGCTCGTCCTCCGGCTCGCCTCCGACCGTCCTGCCCTTCCGGGCGTCGTCCAGCCTGTCCGTCCGCGACCGCAGGGACTGCTTCGCCCTCATCAGTCGGCGGGGGACGGACGACGTGTCGAGGACGTCGGCGGCGGAGAGGTGTGACAGCGGCCACACCAGGCGCTCCCGCGCGTCCTTACGGACACCGGTTCTTTGGTTGTTCAGTGGTGTGCGAGACACCAGTGTCGCAGTCTTACGTCCCGACCACAGGTGGACCCTACACGGGTTGATATTTCTTTTTCCCTCACACCGGTGGTCCTCACACCGGCCCTTTTCCCGTAAAACAAAGTATAAACGAGACTACCGTCGGACAGCTTCACCCTTCTGGGTGAAAATAAAAAACCAGTGGAAGGGACATAGAATTTGACTGGATTAGTCAGTATTCATACCAGAGTTTAATGTACTGTCCATATACACTCATTCGTCCTTCAGTTCAGAGGGTTCGTTTGAAAAAAAAAATTATAAATAAATCCGTCGTAGATCAAGGGGCCCGTACGCCCTAAATCAAGGGACTGGTCCCTAGTTTGGGTCCCGGGGACGTAACCCTCGGGTCTCAGAATCGGTGGTCTGGTAGTTCCTTCAGGGAGTAATTGGTTTGCAAAAATAGAGTCCTGTGTTGTGGACAAGGACAGAATCGACTGCTGATGTTGGACCTAAAGCTATGAATAAACTGGTGGTAATTCCCGAAAAAGACTGTCCGTGACCCATGTTGTCCTGTGGATTGAACGGGTTTTCCGAAGTGTCCTCTCACCCTCGTTGTTGCGATGGACTCTGCCCCCACCCGTGGTGCTGTAGGTGTCGGGGACGTGGGCGTCCGGGCCTGCGGGAACTGCCCCTGTCGCTCTCGTGTAGGGGCGCCCCGGCGCCCGGAGGTGACTGAGCGGTTCTTAGGGACGGGTTGGATGGGTCTCTGGGTGGTCGATGTCCCCGCGTCCTCGAATGGTTCTTGTGAAGGTCGGTTTGAAAGAGTTCAGTTATGTGGGAGGATTTAATGTCCGATTTGGTCATCGTATAAAGAGCGAAATGTGAATTGTCTTTTAAGTGTCATAATTGTTTCCTTTATGACATAATACATCTCTTGTTCAACTGTTTGTACTGATTTTGAATTTAAGATTTATAAAAATTGTGTCATTAACATGAGGTTCCTTAAATAAAAATTTTCTTTTGAGTCTGTCCACATATGTCTACGTTTGTCTTCCGACTGGATTCACCTAAAAATTATCACTTTTTGACCTTTGTTACCTGGCAGGAATATAGTTAGTAATAACGTAGAAAATCATTCTAGAGGTCATACAAAGGTACAACCCTATACGTTTGAGTACTAAAGAAAAAAATTTTTTTCCGTCCAATGCCTTGTCGCATATATGATCGTTGTGTTTAGGTTTACAATTGACGTCACACTGTCGCCGAGTCAGCACGGACTGAGATGTTGGGGTGCCTGGTGTCGGGCGGTCCGAGGAGACAGGAACCCTGAGAGGTCCGTCCTTGACCTCGCCCAACGGGGAAGGAAGAGGTCCCCTAGAAGGGCTGGGTCCCTGACTCGGGTCTGGAGGACGAAACGTCCGTCTAAGAGATGACTCGGTGGTTCCCTTCGGGACAATTGACGTCCCCAGATTAATGTTTCGTGAAAACGAAGGGGTTAATGAAAACGCAGGTCTGAAAAATGTTCACATGACGAAAACGGCATTCGTTTTTATGTAAAAATTTATATATGTGACACTTCAAAAGTCTTTACCATCTCAACTTGTTTTTAACACTTTAATACGTCCTTTAAAAGTAGTGCCACGGAGTATTTAAATGAGTTTAATATGGATCCTGATTCAGAGAGATAACTCAAGTGAAGCGCTTCTGTGGTTTACGTCAGTCGTGGAGTTATTTTGTCTCTTACTCGTGACGTCGCACCTGTCACATCGTATTAGTGCGAAAATGAGTAGTCGTTATGTTCAAGCCATTTTGTCGAACGCTTCACGTGGGTGATTGTCGGTGATTGTCCCGGGCTTTTCGTCGCCGTTGCGACCGCACCGCGACTGTGGGCCGCCTGGTTGGCTGGCTGGGCGCGGAAAGGGAGCCCTTAGGACTGTGTTATTTAATTGGCGGCTGAGAGTGTGCTTTTCCCCAGAAGGGGCGGGCTGTACTCACTGTCCACTCCCTTTCGGGGTGAGGGGTTCGGAGGACCGTTGGTCTCTTTTGCGCAGCCACGTGTCGACCCTTTGGGTACAGTAGCTCCCGGCGAAAGTAGCGACCAACGGCGCGTTGTAGCTCAATTGCAGATCATTTTGTTCTAATTCCTTTTCGGGATGAACTTTAAGAGCAAAGTTTTCTTTTCCATTGTAAAGTTATTTTCTCGTTAAATTTTTATAAACAGGTACTACAGTGTCTCTGTGTCGTACCGAACCCTTGATAAGACTTGTGTCCGATACTTCTGGTGTAAAAGATCCGGAAGTTTACTAAATTATTCGAGATATCTGTCTCTTCGTATAAAAATTCATCCATGGTTTTCTTGAAATTTTTTTGTCATGGAAGAACCCTTGCCGAGCATAAAGCTCCGTGGTCCACTCTTCCTTGACCTCTCTTGTGGAGAGTCCATGCACGACCCCGTTCCGACGTGGACAGGTCCCTCTACCCCTTCTCAAGTGTTGTGTCTTTTATCTCTACAAAGGTTGGGGATCTTTGTGATTGTCGACATTAGAAAATGTAATATCATTTTATAGTTTCATGTTATACTGAAACCGGTTGTAAATAAGTCAGTTTTCTAAAGGAGTCGTTTTTACACTTTCTTTTTAGGTGAAATGTTTTTGTTAAAATAATTAAGTTGTCATAATGACTTAGTCGGTATGGATACTTTAGATCCAAATGGTTTGTTTTCCTTCCCTTTAATAGATTGTGGTTCCTTGTTTTTTCGGGTCCTTAGCTTGACCCCAGAGGACGTAACGTCCACCTAAGAAATGGTTGGCTCGATAGTCCCTTCGGGGAAGTTTTCTGCCGTCACCGGGGTTTTGTGATGGACAGAAGGAGTCTTTCTTAAAATCTCGACGGACTCGAGATCAAGGTCTAACATGCGTTTAGTGACTTTTTATTAAAGGAAATTAGTACCTTTTTCGTTGATAAAAGTACATAATTTATTCGTTATTGTTTATCCGGTACTCTGTGTTTGTATTTTGTTGATGGAGACAAAAACCGGTGTAGCACGTCAAACACCCTACAAGAGGGTGGTCCTTAATTTGGGCCCGGGGTCTGGATTGTCGGACCTCAGGATTAGTGGTCCCTTGAGGGTTGTTTTTCGTCAAAAATTTTGTCTAAGTATATCATATCGAAAAGACGTACTGTTGAGATCACACGACTCTTTGTTCCGTCACGACTGACTTTTCTTCGTTCGACTGTGTGACCGAGTCGACTGGTAGGACGACGTGACTCTGGTGTCAATGGGACTGTGTGACCGAGTCGACTGGTAGGACGACGAGACTCTGGTGTCAATGTGGTAGAAACACGAAGGGGTAAACGACATTCGAACGACTACAGATCTCAAGACCTTTTCGACTAAGAAGTTGAAGTAAAAATTACAGACATTCGTAGGCTATTCGTGTTTGAGATAGTGGTGGAGTAAGTCCTATTGACTGAGCGGGTCCCGTGGACGCCACCTGCGATTCCTTAGGGTGGGTTCTGGTCGCTCGTGGACACAGGGTGGGAGTCCGTGGGTACGTCTGAGCGGGACAGTGGGGGCACGGGGGTCCCTGCAGGCCTCGTTATTCTGTGTCCCGACGTGGAAAGAAGGAGCACAGACGGAATTAGCAGTACCGCTGTGCCACGAGAGAGGACAGACGCTCGACGTCAGAGACGTCGTCCTTGACGTGAAGTCTCAGCGACAACCCTGTCTAGTGCAACTTCCGTAGAGGTCCGACCATCCTTTTTAGACAAAAGATCTCTTCTTGGCTGTGCTTTATTTTTTTACGGTGTACTCAATTCTCAAAATCGACACCCCGTTGGTTGTGTCAAAAAGAATCGTTAATCTTAATAAAACAAAGATTGTTCATTCTGGTTAATTGATTTGTTCGTATGAGAATAATCCTCGATAAAAAATTTTTCTTTAAGACATTAATATATTACAAAACGAAATATAGTTCATAAGTGTCTGATCTTTAATTCTGGACGGAGAAGACCTCTAATTGCACAGGGTCATTCATCACAAAAATTATTAGGTACATTTTTGGAGAAAACTTTCGTATTGTGTGTGAAATCCTCGTTTCTTTGCGGAGAAGTCACCAGAGAGGAATGAGGAAAGGAAGCCTCTCCTTGTTCCATCCCCTCCGACGAAAAGAGGGAAATCACTGCACGTTGCAATTTCACGGACCGAGCCAGGACCGACACGTGTTTGCGCCCGAGGTGTACCTCGGGGGAGGGTGTCGTCCACATGCGTGAGACGTATCTCACCCCACCCCCACACTTCCCGAGACCCTTGCCCGGAGACTGGTGCGTACGAGTGTGGGGATCGGACACTCCCTGTGTCTGTGTCTGGTCTGGGTGGTCATACGGTTTGGAGTGGAGAAATACTGTTTTCACACATTGTCTTCACTTTACGAAAGCGTATATGTCCTACAAATTGTCACCCCTATTTTTACAAGTTTTCTTTTACCTTAATGAGTCATCATACTCTCAGGGAACCTAACGTTCCTCTAGTTTGGTCAGTTAGACTTTCCTTGAGTTGGGACTTATAAGTGAACGTTCCTGACTACGATTTCAAGGTTATGAGACCGGTGGACTATACTTCTCAGCTGAGTAACCTTTTCTGGACCTACGATTCTTTCTAGTTTCCGTTTTCCTCTTCCCCCGTCGTCTCCTACTTTACCGATTTCTTGTAGTCGTTGGCTGAGTTACCTGTACCAAACTAGTTTGAGGTCCTCTGTCACTTCCTGCCCCTTCGGGCCGTGCGACGTCAAGTATCCCAGAGTTTCTCAGCCTGTACCGAGTCGCTGACTCGTCTTGTTATCATACATTCGTTTTGGTAGATCAAAACTACGGACGGCATAAAGAAAAAAAGATAATCTTTAAGTTGATTTGGAGGTGGTTGTCGGGACTGTGTGAGAGAAGACTTTCAGGTCGGGTGACTCGAGGTACCCTGGGAGTAGGTCGCGACTCGACGTGCTGACACTCCTCCAGGTCAGTGCCGAAGGGTGGACTCCGGTCGCCGACCCCGTCCCCGACCCCCTCCGAATGCCTACCCCGAGGCTCTCGGCCGTGTCTATGGAGGATTTTGACACCCGTTTTACGAATATATATTAGTAATAAGACTTCTCCCCCAGGTACTAAAGAGGGTCTAAGAGTTTCCTTGTTCCTGACGGTGAGACTCTTCACTGGCAGTGTCCTGCTCGATCGGACCCGAACTGAAGGGACCGGCGACTGGAGTCGAAGGAACGGACCCCGAGGATATACGGTCACGACACGACTAAGGTAATAAGAAAGCACCGAATTACTCATTCCGTCGTTTTGATGAGAGAGGTTCACCTTAGTGGAGGTCTGTGAGGAGTAAAGTCGGGGAGGAACTTCACTTTTCTTTTGTCCCTACTCTGCCTCTCTGTTTTACTGCCCACTCCTTATTTGTGCTGTCCGGTCCACCGACCGGCGACAGGTCTGCTGAGGAGGAGGCCGCGCAGACCCACTCCTGTGTGGTGCCCGCTCGGAGACGTGGCTGACCGTCGTAGTACACGATTCTTTGTGTAAGACCTTGAATGGCTCTACAGGTTGAGATAGTCTTCTCACCAAAAATGCCGTAGTAAACGTCAGTCGACTTGACGGAAACTTTAACCTTGCACTTTGTGACGTAGGCGGCTTGAGTGTCTACGCACCGAAAGGAGGAACTCTTTCTTTGCACTATTTCACGATACTTTGCGCTAAAAGTTGACATGAATGGTGACGAAGTGAATCGTCGTTTCAGTCTCGATGTCCTAGAGAGTTGTAAGGGACTACTCTAAAGTCTTAAGAAGAGATTCCATTTACCGATGTTTGTCCGGAGAGCCAGAAAGTCTTCTCTTCGAATAGATATAAAATTTGAGGAACAGATGATCTGAAATTTTAAAGACTCTAAAATACCTTTTGTAGTCTATGATCGTGAAAGGTGCCTTTTCAGATTGTCAGAAGGATTACTTGATACGTTTTTCTCACACACACGGGTAAAGTCTTCCTCTAAGATTTCCTCATTGTCTACAAATGCCGGCCTTCGACGGACGTGTCTACCACTGTTCTCGGGAGTCTCGCCGCCCGCCACGACAAGGCGTCTCGAGAGACCTGCCGCCCCTACGAGGTACTGGAGTGACCGGCTATGGACTGGGGACTCGGGACTCAGGACCTTTGTACCGACGACACTGAGTTCTTGACTTAAGAATTAAAAGTAATTAATTATCATCGGTGTCTCTCTATTTTAATCTGTTTTGTCCGGAACCCTTTGATCTTTCTTTGGGTTTAGAACCAGGACGGAGTGGTCTAAGTATTGAACTACGAAGATTCAAGATTATTTTTATCTTTGAATGTAGAGCCTTTCACGACCAGTCAATCGACACCTACTCACCGACGCACCCTTCCGGCACCTTCGGGTCCCGACTCCCAGACTCTCAACATCACTGCCCCTGCTCCCGTATCGGAAGCCGTTCCGACGGTTGTCGCGAGTGTCACCCCGGGGTCTGGGAGCGGTCGTGGAGGCTCCTAGGAGACTCGTGAGTTCCAGTGTGGAGGCAGATCTCCGGCGGATATCGGTTGCTGTAGTTGCTGACATTTCCGGGTCGGGGACACGTGTTGGGTCCTGTTGGGACTTCCGGACGTCGAGTCGAAGAGGACACGGGATAGGCCGAGAACGGGGGACTGTAGGGTTCCACTCCTCCTCCGGGGCTTCTGGTAGAGTGTCACTAAGGGCCCTTGGGTCGGACCCTGTCGGTCCCGGTCTCACCGGGCTCTTTCAGCGATTTTACCCGTACACCGCGACCTCCCGACGAGGCCGGCCGTCACTCTCGTGTGGACCCCTGTGTACGAGTCCTTGCTCCTCCCGCGCCGTGTCAGTCGGCGACCCTGACCTCCGGATGCTGATTCGAAGTGGCTGTGAAAACCTTTTTTACGTTTCTCGGTTCTTATTACTCCGTTGTTGATTTTAGATGGTCACTTTCGGTCTCCTGTGAGAGTCATCGAATGTGAACTCGTGAGTGGACGACGTCGGACTCCCGTCTCTTTCGGTCCCTTCCGAGCCGTCCCTTCTTACCCTCTCCCTGTGGACCCACTCGCAGAAGTCAGGGTTCTACTCGGGACCGCGGGCGTCTTCCCCGACGAGGAAGGGATTCCCGTTCTCGAGGGAAGAACACAATTCTGTTGCGTCCCTGAGGTGGGGCGTGGGACAGAGAGGAGGACCGACGACCTGGTTATTGATGTCAATTCTTCGTTGTCCGGACCGACGGGCACGCGACCCGGTCGAGGTTTCTTCCGTCCTGTCGTGGTACGTCTTGTGCACACGGGCTCTGTCCTCCGGTTCCAGGGCCCGGTCCACCCCGTCCTGTGTCCAGACCTGTTTCCCGAAAGATTGACCCTACGAGCGGGTCCTGAGTCCGAAAGGAGTGGGACCGTCTCGGGGTCTCTACTGCATTTGTGTGCCGGTCGTCCCGCTGATCTCGTTTCCTTTTCGCTTCGCCCCGTCTCTACGGTTCTGCAAACTTCTGCCCTAACTTTTCGAGTTTCTCCCGGCTGGTCTCTCCTGTTTCGGTGTGTTCCGGTGTGGGTGGTCGGCTATCCACGAGGGACCTCGTGGCTCTCTGGTGGAGTGCCGGTTTCGGGTGTCCTGGTGCGACCAGCCCCGTCGTCGTCGCTCGAGCGGGTGACTGGTCGCGAGTGTCTCGTCCGCGGGGGTGGGGGCCGTGGTTCTTGACTCCCTCCACCCTCGTGGACCGGTCCTTGCGGTCCCTGCCCACACGTGTTCCTGGTGTCACTCGTCTTTTCGACCCCCCGCCGGTTCCCGGGTTGAGGGTCTTTATTGCTCTTACTACCGTGTATCGAAGGTCTCCGAGTTTTACTTGCCCGTCGGCCGTTCCCGTGACCTGGTTAGGAGTACTCCTTTTCTTTGGTTCTGTGATACTCGCCCTTCGACAGGTTACTTTCGAGTTCTCGGGACAGGTCGACGACCTGGACCCAGTCGACAGTCTGGACCTCCGGCGGGGGTACTACCGTCCTCGTCCGTCCGGGGTCCTCCTCACTGAGACTCTCCGTGTCTCTGGCTCGAGGGGCTACGGCGGGGGTCCCCATTTGCTCGTGACCTGAGTCCCTACCGCCCCTCTCCCGTCACGCCGACCCCCGGGTGTGTCGGGGTTCCGGACTCCGGCTCCCACTGACCTCAGGTCCCCATTTGCTCGTGACCTGAGTCCCTGCCGCCTCTCTCCCGTCCGCGTCGACCCCCGGGTGTGTCGGGGCTCCAGACACCGGTCCCCACCGGCCTCAGGACCGAGTTCAGACCGAGTTTCCTGGGTCGGTCACCGAGTGGAACGCCAATCCTCACTTTAGGACCGGACACCCGATACTCGGTAGTGTCACCCCTCCCAGTTCTTCTTCGGAGACTTGGACTGTGGAGAGAGAGAGGTAGTTTTATTTTCTACTTTTAATCTGATATGATCCCTCTCGCTGTCTATAGTTTTGTTAGGAATTTTTCGACTTCCTGTGCCCTCCCACAGATAGTACCGAGGTACCTTAAGTGGTTAGTCCGGGGACCTCTTTGGTCTGTCCAGGACCCCCTACTGGGACTCGGTCGTCGTTGGGTTTGTTCGTCGTCGGGGTCGGCGCGGGCCCACCTACCAAGAGACTATCTCGTCAATTACGTCGGAGAGCACGTCCCGAGTAGGTTCTCCTACACCGGTTGCACGAGAAAAGGTAGAGGTGGGTGTCTCCTGGTCTGCACGAGTGTCCGTGCATGACAACTGGTAAAACGGGGTTCTGGCACTATTGTGAGGACGAGTGACCGTGTTCTACCGCACTCATTTACCCCTGGCAGACCTGTGAGTCGTTTGGAGTGGGTCCGGGCGGCGCAGTTGCGGAAGTGCGGCTACTCTGCTGCGACCGTAGGGGTGCCGGACACCTCTGAGTCCTGGGTACCACGCCAGGTCGCACAGTCCTGCAGGGGAGGGCTCCCCTCCTACGTGAGAGAGGAGGACGGGAAGCGGCCCTCTCCACGGAGGGTGGACCGTCCGGAGTCGTCGAGTCCCGGCGTGTGGGGTGGGTCTGTGACCCGCTGTGCCCTCCGGCGGTCCCGACCCCCGGGCCCCGTCCCTTCCCGAGACCCGTCCCGGGGCTCTACGCGGGTGACTCCGGCACGTCGCGCATCGGGTGCCAGGTCCGTCGGGGTGCCGCCGCCCCCGTGGTCCCTGCGCCTCTACCGCGATCCACCTCACCCTGGCCGACACCGGAGACACCCGACGTGCTTCGAGACCGAAGGGTCCCCCGCGATCGCCAGTTCTTGGGTGGTCGGTCACGTCTACTGTCTCTGCGCCAAAGTTAGGGACCCAGCCCTTCTAGGGGTCCTCCTCCCGTATCGTTGGGTGAGGTCATAAGGACGGACCTCCTTATTAGGGTACTTCCCCACTCGGACCACCCGATGTCATGGACCCCAGTGGTTCTCAGCCTGTCCTACCTTCACTGACTCGCGCGCACGTGGCTTCGAGTCGAAGGCCGAGACGGGTTGGGCCGCGGTAGTAGGGGAGGGGGTGGACGGGGCGAGGAGTTCCCCCAATAGGGTTCTCCTGCGGGATTTTGTCCTTTGAATAAAAGGAGTTAGGGAATAGGGGATCCATACAGGAAATTTGTCTAAATGTGTTCAAAGGCAATTTATCAACTCTAAAATTTTTTAGCAAACTGCTGTAATGGTTGTTGAGTTCAGATAAAGTACTGTGGATAACATTTTCTTTGAGAGTTCGTCTAGGATTCACTTCGCGGAGGAGTCTAGTCTCTGGCTGTGGGGACGGTGTGTGTGAGTAGGAACGTCGCGTTTGGGCCCCGGTCGAGTGGTGGGACTCGGGTGGGCGGGCCGTGTAAATGGTGTCGGTGGCGCGGACAGGGGTTAGGACTGATTCTGCATGAACAACACTATTAGGGAAAATTATTTCTTACTTTGTACTCGCACTTTTGTTATTGGGTCCCTTCCAGTATATTTTTGGATGGACAAACAGACTTACGTAATCTTTTTGTGACATTTTTATACTACGACTTTTGTGACCATACGTAATAGTTCACAAGCGCTTCAAAAGTCTATTTGATCTTTCAACGTGAATTTGACAAAGAGTTTACAGAAAGGAGTAAATTATTTTCCTTTCCTTCTTTGGTCTTTAGTGCTGTTAACGCAACACACCAAATGGACTCTTTTGGGTGTATCTTGAGGGAGACTTGTCTCTCCCCAGTCGGTGCGCAGTATTCTGGCCGACGGGACCTTCAAATAAGGTTCGTACGACCTTCTTTAAAGTCCCTTGGTATATGACTGATAACACCCCATTATAGTCGATAATAAGTTGGACTACGAGACTTTACATGTCTAGTGAAGTTCCAGTAAATAAATGACTATCCCTTCTATGAGTTCCGTATCCTTTTTTCTGAATTTGTCTGTCTTTGTCCAGTATTTTATAATGGTTTTCTTTCTTTTTGGGGATTTTACCTCATAGGGTTCTGTCGTTTCTAGGTGTGACCTTTTCACTAGAATGACGTGGACTGAGTTTAATCAACGACTCTATCAGAAGACTGTCGGGTGTTGAGCGGGAGTGGACTGACTGTAGATTCCGTTCTTCGGTTCTACAATGAAGAGGTTTCCTTACCTCTTTGACTCGAGTATGGGTAAATGAAGGAGTTTCTCTTCGGTCCATTATTGTGTTCGCGTAGAAATTGCGGACCTCCATTACGGAGAAACCCTCGATGAGTTGAGGTGGTGACGTCACGTCTTCGTCGGAACCTACCCGTACCGACACAAGGTTATTTTGAAATAAATGTGTTCTCGACCATCTGGTGTCAGTGGGTTGTGCGGTATCAAACAACCGGAGGTGGTATTGTATTAAATTTTTTATGGTGGTTGTAGTGACGAATGGACCGGTTCCCGGAGGAGGTCTACGTGGAGATTTATAAGGCCACCATTTCTCCCTTATAAGTCTCTCCGAACACTTTCCCCCCCATGACTTGCCCATTCGCTCCGGAGTTTCAGACGTTAGTCTCATGAACTAACTGGTGACAAGTGACGTAAAACAAGGTTTTGAAGTCGTCGGAAAGGAGGTCTTAGTAGATTAGAGTCTTCAGGTTGAACACTAAGGTGCACATTATTAAGGCCGCAGTACCCCAGACAGGAGGCCCTCCGTACTCTACGGTAACACTCTCAAAGTAAGTACAGTGGAGAAGGAGACAAGTTGTCTTTTACGAAGAGCTCCCGCCGGGTCTCAGGTAATTAGGTACCGAGTTGGTGTTCAAGATTTGACTCAACATTTTTTTTATTCTTTTTTCTTTGTTTGTGAAATTCAAGAAGTAAATTTGTGTATTGTTACCCTATTACCCTCTTAGACAGGTGAACTGTCTTACGACACGTTGCCAGTCTTTGTAAGTGATACTTCCGATAAATCTTATGTTATCATTAGTTATTCATTAGTTTTTATGAATACTAAATCGATTTCTCGTTTTATAATGATACAATTAATCGTAACTCGATATTTTTTCATGCTTGTTCGTGTTTTCAGTCTGTTGTTTTTACATCTACTAAATCATTTTCCATTATTGTCCTCATACTAAGGTGAATTGAAGGATTTTATCTCCACTGTGATATTCTTCTACACCAAAATTTGTCCGTACGATTTAAGACTACTCCGATTGTCTTGTATGAGTTTTAGGTTCAGATGAGATTATTTACTATTAATAGTTTACGTGGTGGAAAAAAACGGATCAGTTAAACGACTAGAAACAAAGGATGTCTGATTCTATAGTGGTTCTTTGGTGAGGTCTAATTACGAGAAACTGATTATCGAGTTGGGAAGTTAGTAGGAAATCCTCTCGACTTAATTGGCATTCATGTGACATTTTATACGAGTAGATGACTGATGACCGACCTCTTCCTTTACCGTTGGGTGAGGTCATATGAACGGTCCTTTTAGGGTGCCTGTCTCCTCGGACCGTCTGATGTCAGGAACCCCAACGTTTTCTAGTTATTTCAAGGTTAAGTATCTCGATTCACTGTTCTCCTCTGTGTAAAATCTGGAGACAGAATGGCTCTGAAACCGATATTAAAGTAACATAAGTAAATGACAAGTGCACCGTGTATCAAGTCTCAAGCCACTGTGTCATGTAGGTAGGGAGTCCTTGTAAACCTTTTCGTTCGCATATTTTAATTACGGAGTTACTGTCGATGTAAATTTTGTGGTAAGAGTGTTGAGTCTTTATGATCATACCATTATGAGAATGTTCTTTCGAGTACGGGTGACTCATACGTGATATACCACCCGCAACAAGATTTTGTTGTTCAAAATAAGTAAGTAAATTACGAAGTTTCTTAGGATTTGTTATATATGACAATAATAGGTAAAGTGTTCCCCCCTGTGGTTCTGTGTTTTTCAAATTCATTAAACTGGACACGAAGTAGTAGTCATTCACTCCTTTTGGTTCCTAGACTTACGTCTATAAAATTGAGGTCAGATGTAAGAATTGGGGAAGTCACACCACCATGTCATTCGGTTCTACAGAGGAACTTTTATAAGATTAAAATCTTCTCATGAATCCAACGTTTAAAATCTCTACGTCCGACGACTTTATGTGTAACTTCTTAAAATTACCAGTCGCGTTATTTATTTGTCACTTCAGTTTTCGGAGACTTCATTTTATACTCAACTCGTTTTCCTTATTACCTAAATATTCGTAAATCGTAAATTTGTCGAGTGTGTCCTGTTATTTGTAAATTAGGGTTGTTCCAAAAAGCACCCCTTTTCTCGGGTTGTGTCGCTCTGTTTTGACTCTCCGTTGTCCGTTCCGTTCCACCACCTCGACAGTGGTATTCCCTGTACACGGGACCCCGTTACCCTTTTTTGAGCGTCGTAGTGTCGACGTCTTTTACTGCCTGCATACCTGAGTGTTTCCACTCAACGCCCGTTTGTGTTCACGGAGGTTGTACGGGCACGTTCCACCATATACGTCTTTTCGTGTCGGAAACGACTTGAACAGTACAACGTATTCGGGTCTAGGTCACCCACTCTAAATGCATTATGTGTCTCGGTCGTCCTTTTTTCTAGTTCACGTACGTACACGACAGTACTGTCTTGTTCCTGTTAAGTTATTCCAGAAACTCAAGTGTGCAATTCTCCTAAACATTCCGCCGTGTATCCCATTTTATGACTTGACATTTTTGTTCTTATTTAAGTACTTTGCCTTTAATATAAGGACCAACCGTCCCACCATTTACTGGTACTTCTGTCCCTTTCTCGCGGTTCCTCGGTCCCACGGTCCTTCCGGACACCGGGCGGAAGAGGTGCACATTGCGTGCCCGGCCCACGGGAGGTACCCCTCCAGGTCTCAGGTCAGTGATGGGACGTCCGTGTACGAGAGGTTCAAGGATTTCCTTTGTTACTGAAAACGTTTGTCGACGTGTGAAGGTTCGGACTCCATTGACATGACCCGATGGAAGGATCACAGAAGGTAATCGTCTGTGACTCTATCTGCTCCGTGAATTTTTTTTTTTTTTAAGTCGTTTTGTCTATTTAGTTCGAGACCTCCTAAAAGGAACCAGGGTTTTGATTTTATCCTGAAAGTTCTGACTTTCAATTACGATCAAGTTTTCACTTGGGGAAAACATTTGACTGGATGTAGTACATGTTTGTACCAAATGACCTTTACTGTCTCCATGTAACGAGAATGGGATGTGTCAGTAGGCGCACCGGTCACAGCATCTTTGCGACCCGAGGTTCGAGGACTTCCGCAAATAGTTAATGGAAGGGGGGCAATGTCTTCATGCACATAAGACTTAGTGGGTCTGGACCTCAGGTTTACCCAATAATCGTACGTCATTCCAAATTTAAATTGGTATATGTCTTCTCTCTTTGTGTTGTAAGTCTTCTTGTGGTAAGTTTCGAGAAGAACTACCTTGTCCTTCATTACACACCGAAGTATAAAAGAATAAAAAGGGAACTCCTTACGATTGATACGTTTGTCTTTGTTTTGTTCATGAAACCTGGTGACAATTGTCTTTACATAGAGTGTAAAAACAAAAGTACTTAGACACATTTTTATACCATTAGACGTATATTCCCAATCGTATGATTTACTCTCCCATTGTCCGTCCTTCCGGTCCCCAGAGGTTTGCCTCCTTTATCCGACGTTCACAGTCTGTGAAAAAGAGAGAGAGGGAGGTCGTCGTCCTCTTTTGTATGATCACAATTTACAAAAGGGGAAGAGATATGTTTAAATTTTTCTCCAAAGAGAATTTTAAGACACAACGGTACTCCTGTGGACCGAGGTGGTCTTGAATTGAAAAGAGTTTGGAACTCGATTGGTCACGCAAAAAGAACACCTTTATAAACAGAATTCGACACAATTACTTGATACATAAATGGAATCTGAGAACAGAAAGGAGAATCCTGAATCTTACTGTTCCCGAGTTGTTTGGACATACAAGATGAGTATGTAACAAGGGGATTAGATATTGACAATTAGTTTCATATATAAAAGAACCTTTGGAAAGAAGTTCTAAGTACAGTTAGCAAAATACCGGGCCCTACTGAGTGGACCACGGTTGCAATAGAGTTTTACGTACAACACCCACTCCCCGAGTAAGAGACTCAAAACCCTGTAGAGGAAAGAGATTAATCGTCGGACAACTGTCCATATGTTGTATGACGATTTCCGATCGCCCCCAACCCCCCCCTCCCCTGGGAAAGACAAGGGAAGACTACAGAAACAGTCTTCGGAAGAGATAGACAAATTATGAAATTATTTTGAAATAATGTATTTTCGAGACTCGTTAGTTCGGAGCAGTGACCGGGCCCTGACTTAAGAANATTGACAATTAGTTTCATATATAAAAGAACCTTTGGAAAGAAGTTCTAAGTACAGTTAGCAAAATGCCGGGCCCTACTGAGTGGACCACGGTTGCAATAGAGTTTTACGTACAACACCCACTCCCCGAGTAAGAGACTCAAAACCCTGTAGAGGAAAGAGATTAATCGTCGGACAACTGTCCATATGTTGTATGACGATTTCCGATCGTCCCCCACCCCCCCTCCCCTGAGAAAGACAAGGGAAGACTACAGATACAGTCTTCGGAAGAGATAGACAAATTATGAAATTGTTTTGAAATAATGTATTTTCGAGACTCGTTAGTTCGGAGCAGTGACCGGACCCTGACTTAAGAAGAGACCTCCGGTTCTTAGGGTCGCAGGAAGTACCAAATCGTTGTTGGAAACGACTTCTCGTTTGTCGGAAACGAGGAAAGTATTCTTGTATGTTGTAGACATAAAAGTCCGAAAAGACTAGGGTGACGTCCCAGACGTTTGATGTCGGACACCCGTTAATGGTAGGTAACAGAGACGTTTATTTCAAAATAACCTTGTGTCGGTCCAGGTTGACAAGTATGGAACAATTCCGTCGAAAGTTCGAGGTTGTCGTCTCTATTTATCAACAATCTATCTGGTCACTGAATACTTCAGATTTCATAAATGATAGACCAGGAAATATCTCAAATGACTGAGGATTAGATCTTGTTCTCGATGTA
This sequence comes from Capra ibex, assembly GCA_006410555.1. Taxonomy (NCBI): domain Eukaryota; kingdom Metazoa; phylum Chordata; class Mammalia; order Artiodactyla; family Bovidae; genus Capra; species Capra ibex. The sequence continues at coordinate 55,444,703 of SJYO01037955.1, forward strand.
GGTTTTGTGTTTGCTGGTAAATAAACGACAACGACACAACCATATAATTCTTAACGAAGACACAAAGGAGAATTCTTTACCTGATTGTGAAAGTATGAATCAACTTTTAAAATTTAATTCTCGAATTTAAAACGTGAACAAACAGAGGGACCTAAAAAGGATGTTCTTGTTCCATTCGTCAGGTAGCCACCCGGGTATGTGTCCGGTTTCTAACTGATTTTACCGGTCTGTCTGAAGTCAGAAAGGAAAATTTATTAAGACTTCTTAAAAATTTCGTTATACATGTACAAGTGAGAAGATTTATTTATTTAACCTTTTTGACTTAATTTTTCGATATGTGTAAGATTTTACGAGAGAACTTATGTGATGTGTGCTGTCTAGAGTCGGTCCGAGTAGTAGAGTTAGGGATAGGTCAACGAATAGTAGCGTCTAAGGTAGGAAAGATCTATGGGAGGGGTTTTGAGGAGAGTTTCTTCTTGTCTCTCACGCTCGGTCCGTTTACCTGGGACTTAAGGGAGAAACCACGTTGATAGAGTGACTCGACCAGGAAGACTCGGAAATTATAAAATTTCGACAAGAAGTGTCTCGGGATGGGATCCGGTCACGAAGAATTCAACCCCATGTGTCATCAGTGGACTCTCGAAATTTTTTGTGACCAGGGTCCTGGGATGAAGTCTTACTAATTCAGCCTTAGTGTCGCGCCACCCCCGCGGTGACTTTCGGTGCTGTAACCCTCCTTTTGAGGGTCGCCTACGATCACACGCCGGTCCGACCTCTTGGTCATAGGGTCCCCTTGTCGACAGACGATTCCTTCGACAGTGTACTCTTGAAACTCCCTTTTTTTGTGTTTTTTTGTGTCGTAAGGCCCAACGAGGAACCCAAAATCGTCTAAACCCCACCCCGGGTTGGTGATTGTAAAGCCTTCATAAAGGGTCAACTTAGACCATACGCGGACTCCAATTCTACGATAAACACCCGGAGGTCTCCTCGACGACCCCCCAGTATCGATCCTTTGTTGTGGAACGAATGGAAGTTTATAATATGTGTGTATTTTGAATAGTTTTGAGCTTTTCCTGTTTTAGATATGTTACCACGTGGTACCGAAACTTTTTGTGTAGGTCTATGATCGCGATGTCGGTCGTCATTGTAAGGTCATTGATGTGTTTTGTGTCAGGTGTGGATCATTAGGCATGGCGTCCACTCGGTCCTTCAGTCCGCCGTCGCAGAACAGGACATACCGAAATTGTTTGAACGCCCGACACAGTCCGCCCAGAGGCAACGGGCACCATCTTTGGTGGTAGTGTTCTCCCCGACAAAGTCAAAAGTCTAGTATGATATTTTGTTCCCACAATACAGTCTCTAGATGACGATACGTCTGTTGTGTGGTCGTTTTGTTAGTCGAAGTAAAAGGCAGGGTCGCAGACACAGTGTATGACCGTCTCTCCGTGTGCCTCGTAAAATTTACCGTTTCACTTTCACAATGAGGAGTCTCTAGTCCTTTGGATCGACAGTCCTTCCCGGACTGGCGGAGTCCCAAGGTCTCTCGGTTCTTTTACCTTATGACCCTAGTGACCACAAAGGTTCGGAATTTTAAGTGCAAAGGAATAAGATTAAGAGTCGATTTAAAGTTCAGGAGGGTTAATTCGTGAAGTGAGAGAGACAAGTGTTAGTACTCGAGATGATAGTGAGCCGAGGCTCCACAAGTGAAGTGCAAAGTACGACTGCTATTGTCCACTTCTAAACTCGATTGTAGAATGGTCCGCTGAGTTGCGAAGATCTTGTGTTGAGACGTTAAATGTCACTCACTGAAATGGAACTTTTTCTGCTGACTGACTCCTGTCTCTCGATAATCCAATTTCGACCTACTCCTTGTTGACCTCTTTGGGAAGTCGACTCCTCTCGTTTGTTGTACTGATGGCACCATAGTTTTTGTTGAGTGATGACTGAATTGAAAAGTTTCTCGACGACCGGGGTGACCCCAGTGACCGCTCCCCCGGCACAATCCCGATAAACGGACTACGACGGCTGAGACAGAGACCCCAATCATTGTCTAAACCTACCTCGAGGTAGGACACCGTGGTGCTGAGTGAGACTTGCACGACGTCCTAGTGTCTCGGGTACGGACCGTCACGGGGTCCTGGGAGGGTCGACCCACTGACCGAGGGGTGGTCCTCGGAGGACGGATCCACTCACCGAGGCAGCCCTGAGGCCGCCTCATCTTGATCACCGTAGTTCCTTGAGCCACCAAAGGGGAGATCCTCGACTCGAATATTAAGTGGAGACACCGACTGTCCGATCAGAAAGGCTGGTCTGTGCACCCTTCCTTGTCTCCTCCGACACTTGACCTCGCTCTCACGTACCGGCCCACGAAAAAGTTCATGACTCGACTTAAGTTCCTGAATCACCGACCGTGTAGTGGTACCCACAATCTTCTCGGGACGAGCACCGAGTTCGGACTCACTCACAATCAGTAAATCACCACAGGCTGAGAGACGTTGGGGTACCTGACATCGGGCGGTCCGAGGAGACAGGTACCCTAAGAGGTCTGTTCTTATGACTTCACCCGACGGTACGGGATTCCGGACTTTACGTACTCTGATATTGGACTTCCGGAGTCTGATCCATAAGATTCGTGTCTAGACAATTCTAGAGTACGTTTGTTGAGTCACTTGTGCTCAGACTCGTTTGAGACCCTCCATCATCTCCTGTCCCTCGGGACCGTGCGACGTCAGGTGCCCCAGTGGTAGTCTCGCTGTGCTGCATCGCCGACTTGTTGTTATTGTTGTTAGGATTCCACCCTTGAAGACGTCTCTGACTTATGTCTTTGAGTCCGTCAGGGGCTCCGAGGGCGTCTAGGATGTGGAAGCGAGATTAAAGACAGAAGTGTTTTCTGAAGTCACCAAGAAGTGAGTCTGCTTGAGACCGTGTTTACTGTTCCGGTAATAAAGTCCCTTCAAACATGTCCCGTGGTCCTAAGTACTCCACCTTTCGAGTGTACAAGAACACTTGTCTGTGTGGAGTAAACAAGGGTCCGTGGGTCACTCTTTTTGTTCCGTTTATATGATCAAGGTAAATATCAACTTTCACCAATCAGTAGGATCAAAAATTCTGGTACATCAAATTGTGTGTGTGTCTCTTTTTTTAACCGTCTTCAGAATCTTGTGTCAACTATTTTACTTACAGATTCACAAATTTTTTTGTTTTTTTCCTAGTACCACTGTAAATCCCAGGGTGAAGTAAAAAATTGTAGTTAAGGGTTGATTCTATGAAGTTTCGTACTTTGTGTCATTTTTGGTACTGAATGGAATAGGCTGAGTGATTATGTCACCTCTAGACGCCTTTTTGGTATGCATTGACGAAAAAGTGAATAGAGAAGCCGATACCGGAAACGAACAGGAGCAACACATCGTATCTCATTGTTTTTGGAGGAGTAGTGGAGTTCCGTATACGATATCGACATTATCAATGTGACATTCTGCCTTTCCCTTTTTCCCTAAAGAGAAAATTACCTCGTCATTGTTGGACGTACATAATTAAAAGAATTAATTTTTCCCTGACGTTGTTATAGGTCCCTATTGTATTTTGTCTGAATGATTCAAAAAATCGTAATTAAGAATTCCAGATTCTTTCTCTGATAAATAATTTAGTTCCGTTTAGGTTCCTTTCGAGATTACGGTGTCGAGTCTCTAGTCTAAGACCCCGGTCTGATGGTCCCGAACTTAGGTCGGTCCTCACTGGTAAGTGTCCTCCCCTTGAAGTCCGACCTGAGTCCGGATAACTGACCAGAGAACCAAAACGTGGAAATCTCCCCTCTATTACTGCCATGGATGGACTGTTTCTGTCGTCACAGGTTATTTAAAGTCTATGGAAACGAGAAAATTTTTTTCCATTTTAATTTTTAAGTGATTTTACCGTTTTTAAACTAACTAAGAATGAACTAGGGTTACGATTTATTTAGTGTCATGAGATCAATTATGGAAAGAATAAATTAAGTTAAAGTATATGTAGACGTACGTACACATCTGTATGTATGGATATTTGTCTCTTTTTGTGAAGATTAGGTGAGTGTAGAAAATGATCAAAATACAAAAAAGGACTTGTCTGTGGGCCCTCATTTTATTTCCCGAGTGTCTAAAAAGTGGTGTGGAGTTCACAGATTTAAACTCTATGAGTTATACATTCCTAAATCCGAAGGGTCCATCTTGATCACCATTTCTTGGGCGAACGGTTGTGTCCTCTATGTTCTCTGTGGACCAATCTAACGACCCAACCCTTCTAGGAGACCTCCCGTACCGTCGGGTGAGGTCATAAGAACGGACCTCTTAGGGTACCTGTCTCCTCGGACCGTCCGATGTCAGATGGCCCACCGTTCTCAGCCTGTGCTGAATCGTTGATTTGATGATGATGATCCGAGGAGACGGGTACTCTAAGACTCACCCAACGGTACGGACCGCCCGATGTTAGGTGCCCCAGTGTTTCTCATCCTGTGCTGACTTCGTTGAATTCGTGCGGACCGTTTGATTCCCTTCCTTGGCGTCTATGAAAAAACGAGTAGACCGATTAATCTAGACTCCTGTTGAATTTCGGTGCTTCCTTAATTTGCCATTTTCGTGTCATAATTATTCGTCCTACGATTTTTCGTCCCTTGTTGGACGCCTTGTCTTGTCCCGACCTATGTCGCCCATACGTTTTCCAATTGAGACCTAATTTTTTTTTTTTGTTTTTGTCTTTCGAAGGGCGTATCGAGTCAGCCATTTCGTAGCTCTGGGCCCAAGTTAACGACCCAGCGCTTCTAGGGGACCTCTTCACCTCACCGTTGGGTGAGGTCATAAGAACGGACCTCTTACAGTACCCGTCTCTTCGGACCGCCCGGTGTCAAGTACCCTAACGTTTTCGGCCTGTGCTGACTCGCGATAGGAGGAAGAAAGAAAGATTGAGATCTATTTGCCCATTCCCTTGCTGCACCTCTATGATGTGTGGCTCGACTAGGTCTTCGTGCTGTCGCGTCGCTACCTTTCCCGGAGCTGGTGATAGGTTCGGTTCCTGGACCCCGTGAAGCGTCCTCGGTGTACGTGGCAGGCTCTACGAGCGACGCACTCTGGGAACCGCGGAGTGGGTGGAACGCCTCGTCCGTGCAAACAGTCCCCCACCCCAGGGGTCCTCGGCGTCCTGTCCAGCCCCGCCTCTTGGTCGCACGCGTCGACCTGGGCCGCAGGCCTGGCCAGGCGCGGGGGGCGTAGGACCGGAGGGCGCAGGGAGGGGGATTGGGCTACGGGGTTGCGCGGAAAGCTGGGAGCAAATCCTCTTCACAAGCCTTGGTATCTGGGGCTGCCTCCTTCCCGGGCGTTCCTGGACGCCCTGGCCAAGGCGGAAAGACGTGCGGGGCGCCGCGGAGGCCCTCCGCTGCCACTCCCGCGTCCCGTCTCAGGGGCCGCGTCCGGCCTTAGGATTGGAGGAGGGGCGCGCGCAGGTCGGACCCGACCGTCCTCCCAGCACCTCCGGCGGTCGCCAGCGGGTCTAGGCCATCGCCGCCGACGCCCCGTGCGAGTGGACTTCATTAGGGAGGGCCGACGACTCCCTTTTCGAGTCCCTGTGTCCGGGGCCGAGGGCGCGGACGCGTGTGGCGGAGCTCGGACCCTGGTTATTTCTCCGAGCCCTTTTCCTCGAGTCCGGTTAGTGGCGCGCGACCTGCACCCCACGGGCGGGGAAGGACCACGTACGCGGCCTCCGGGGGAGACCACTTCCCGCTCGATGCCTCCGGCCGCCCCGACGCCTCGGCGCACCCAACGACCTTAGGGCCGCGTGCGCCTCAGGCCATCCATAGGTCTGCCCGACACCTGAACCGACAGGGACGGGCCGCACGCACCGGGTGCCGAAGCGACTCCGCGAGCGAGGGGCCGAGCGGCGGGCGAGAAGCCTTCACCAAGGGCGGGAAGGGCCACGCACTCGCATCCTAAGGCGCCGCGGGCAAAACCCCCGGGGGCCGGGCAGTCCAGGAAAGGGAGGTCTCTCCTGCGCCGAGGGGGAAGCCCCGCGGCGTAGGGGGCGACAGGGCGTGGGAGCACAAGGGCCCAGAGCGTGCCGCCCCGGCCGGGTGGAAAGGGGAAGCAACTATTCTCAAAATTAAAAAAAAAAAGGGAGGTAGACGTTTCGATCTGGAAGAACAAGGAGTCAGGATCGGTCTAGGATGAGCCCTTTAGCTAGGGAGCCTCCGGAACTTCGACGAGAAAAGTGCGAACGGCACACTTAATTACCAGTGAAGACAACACACAAACCTCTTGCAACCTGGTTCACGTCAAGAAAGGCAGTTGGTTGTGTATCCTCCGCACGCTTCCTTGGTCTGATGGGCTCCACTTCAGACCGAGTCGGCGAACGATCGACACACTTGACCTGTTGCACTCTAGAGACACGAAGCCAAAGGAGCAAAGATTCTACTGCAATTTCATGAATTAAGCAACACAACAACCCTCTTAATTTATATTGTAACGGACCGTTTACTATCGCTACTAATACTCCAGGTCGGAGATAAGACATTGGAGAACCTTTTAGAGGTGTGGAAGGGGTTTTATCTTATTAGGAGGGTGAGTAATCGCATACTTTAATGGGTCGGATATCTTTGATTGGTGTGGATTAAAGTGTCGGTCCAAGTGGGAGACGTTACTGGGTGTGAGACAGAGACAGACACCTCACACGAAGACAGACATAGACTCATTTGGGTGAAAAATGGATAGTGAAACAGAGTGACTTAAGTAGTCCTTGAACTGGAAGTAATCCAGGACTTTGGTCCATGACACCCAAAACCGACCCAAACTCAGGGTCGGTGCACCCAAGTTCAGGGTAAGTCCTAAAACCGACCCAAGGTCAGGGTCGGTACACCCAACTTTAGGGTTCGTCCCAAAACCGACCCAAGCTCAGGGTTAAACTCCATTTGTCAAAGTTAAGATTCGAGATCCCACGTCTCAGTGATAAGAAGATCATGAACCCGGAAAAACGACAACAAACAAAAGTAACCTCATATCAACAACGAAATGTTGATATAACATAATTAAATGTTGATATACAACACAAGCAAAGACCATATGTTCTTTCACTTAGTCTGCACACATACGTATGTAGGGGAGAAGAAACCTAAAGGAAGGGTAAATCCAGTGGTGTCTCGGGACTCAAGGAACACGACATGTCCTCCAAGAGTAAACAACAAAAGTCAGTGAGTCAGGACAGTCTGTGAAACACTGAGGTGCCTAACGTCGTCCAAAGGGGAAGGAAGTGGAAGAGGACCTCAAGTGAGTTTGAGTACAGGTGACTCAGCCACTACGGTAGGTTGGCAGAGTAGGAGACAGTAGGGGAAGAGGAAAATGGAAGTCAGAAAGGGTCGTAGTCCAAGAAAAGGTCACTCAACCGAAAAACGTAGTCCACCGGATTCCTAACCGTGAAGTCGAAGTCGTACTCAGAAAGGTTACTCATAAGTCCCAACTCAAGGAACTCCTAACTGACCAAACTAGAGGAACGACAGGTTTCCTTAGAGTTTCTCACAAGAGGTCGTGGTGTCAAGTTTTCGTAGTTAAGAAACCGTAAGTCGGAAGGACTTCCGACACCAGGTTGAGAGTGTAGGTGTGTACTGACGACCTTTTTGGTATCGAAATTGATATGTCTAGAAACAGTCGTTTCATTACAGAGACGAAAAATTATGTGACAGATCCAAACAGTATCGAAAAGAAGTTCCTCGTTCGCAGAAACTTAAAGTACCGACGTCAAGGACAGAAGTCAATAGATAACATATACATCATAGTCATCACAAATATACAGTTGGGGTTAGAGGGGTAGATAGGGCGGAGAAGAGGGCGGAACAAGGGATACAGACACAGAGACAAGGACGAAACGTTTATTCAAGCAGATATGGTAAAAAATTTAAGGAATATATACGTAATTATATCCTATAAACAAAAAGAGAGACTAAATGAAGTGAGACATATTGTCAGAAATCAAGGTAGGTTCATAGACGTTTACCGTGTTAAAGCAAGAAAAAAATGTAGACTCATTGTACCACGATCACAAACTCACCTTTTACAAATCACCCTTACTGGGGAAAACCCATGAATAGGAATCAAAGTATTCGTAACTACAACTTACTTGACACAAGATTATATAAACTGGTGAAAAAAAAAAAAAAAAAAAATCGGAAAATTGTATCAACATTGAGTTCTCCTCGACTCTGAGACTACCGTACCGAAATCAATGGAATGCCTCCTTGGAGATAGTGAATAGACTGAAAGCCTATGTGCCTCGAGACCGACGAGACTTTTGAGTCGTACATTTAGTACAAGTGTTCTGTCAGTTTCTTGTAGACACAGGTACCAAGACCAGCGACGTGGGACCCGGGTAGTCCCAGGCCAAGGTAGTACGGGTAACATTCTTCAAAGTAAGTCTTTTGCCTTTACTGGAGGTAGGTCAACCCCTCGGTCCCAAGAGAGTTCATGTGTTGACCCTGTCCAAACTTGTGTCACAATTTTTACACCTGCTTGTCTACAAAATGTCCTTTGATTTGTCGAAGTGAAGTAGTCCTCTTCAGAATGTAAAATATTCGTGTGACCTCTGAAACGGACTATGATACTACCGTCCTCGGAATGCAGCATAAACACTTCACCTTTCTTTTCTACCACTAGTTTCCAACGGTTTTCTTTATGACCTCTCATCACGGAAAGTTCGAAACACACTAGCTAAACCTGTCTTAGGGAGCCTAGACAGTTTACGCCCAAACCACTGACGAAAAGTTCGGAACTGAGACAACACACCCCTACGGGTCTCAGCGAACGACTACTTGGACCTCCGCCTTACGGTCGTAGCAGAACTTTCCCCGTCGGACCTACAAGTGTCAGAAACGTAAGACCCCCTTTGAGACTAATTTGACGTGCCAGGTCCGAAAAACTGTGATCTGGACTAGTATATAGTCGACGTTCCCCTTTCAAACCTTCGTAAATGGGGACTCCTATAACACTGGGAAATGTCTGATAATGTCCGTTCAGGACTTTTTCGCCTGGTTGTCGTCTTCAAGAATTTATTCTAGTTGGTGAAAAGAGATAGTGAGCAAAGGTTGGACTCAGGATTTAACTACTCGGTCTACGAGTGACGGGATCACCAGGAACTAGTCTGAGTTCGGGAAGGGGACCAATAGTTTGACTCATTTATGCAGCACGCCGTGTAGCGAGCGAAGTGATCACTTCTCGAGTCTTTTCAGAATCTCCGCAAGTATATGAAACCCGTGTCACTGTCTAAGAAATGTCTTTGGGACCTCGTCGTACAGCGAAGTGACACAGAGTGAGACCTAGGACTCGAACAGTCGTCTCAGTACCTCATGACGTCGTCTTTCGACTAAGAAAGTCTTGGGTAGAAGTTGCGTCACCGTCTTTGAAAACAAACAGTTCGTCTTTTTAAAAGTGGATCAGTCTGACGGTTCAATTAGCTCGGTAAACCTTTTGAGTTGATAGACGGTGGTTTACGAAGACGAAATAAATCCTTCGATCTTTTGTACGACAATTGGGTGAAGTTAGTAAAAGGGGGGTTTTGTGACGACTTTGAAGAGGTAAGCACAAGAGAATAACTCTCCGTAGGCCAGTTAAAATACCGGTTCTATAAGTCGGGTATAAAAGAAGTCGTCGACGTTCCACTCAACCAATACTGAAGACTCTCATCTTTTGAATAGCAAACTGGAACTACAAAAGTTCAGTGTATATATCGAAAAGAAAAAACCCCCCCTTTTCCTTTACCGTTCGGTGAGGTCATAAGAGCGGACTTTTTAGGGTGTCTGTTTCCTCAGACTGCCCGAGGAGAAGTTTCTCAACGTTTCTGAACTTGTGCTGACTCGTTGATTCGTGTGTATGTGTCGCACATGGAAAAAATAACTCGAAATAAAAAAAGAAGGTGATACTAGACTTCTTCTCTGGACTTCAACGTCTACGATTGTATTTGTGTCCCAATTTCTGGTCATCTTGTAACGAGCCTCTCTATTTTGTAAAACCCCATTTGTCTGAGACGATGGGATCGACTCTTTGACTTAGAAGAACATCTCTAGACCACTACTGTTACCGTCATAGTATTGTACAATCCTCGAAACTACTGTCGTCGACATAGTAAGAAAAAGGAAACAATTGACCGGTGTACACCTTGAAGGGACTGGTCCCTAGTTTGTGTACGGGGGACGTCACCTTCGTAACCCAGAATGGGTGAATTGGTGGTCCCTGCAGGACAGGAAAAAAACTCTCTACAAGTAGAATTAAGTTCTGGTGGGTTTAGACATTCTTAGATCTAGAGGTATCCATTTGCCTTAGGGGTGATTAAGATTAAGATTGAGATTGTACATAGACAGTGAAAATTAATATAAGAGGTTAATCCTCGAACGTAAGAACTTTCGGTCTTACTCTAAAGTAACTCTATTGTCCGTCCTTCCGTATTAATTAAGATTGTTCAATAAAGGGATCACAGCAAATTTCCATAGAATAATCTCACTTAATTAATTACAACACCAAGTCAACGAGTCAGCACAGGTTGAGAACCTCTGGGGTACCTCACGTCGTGCTGTCCAAAGGGACAGGCAGTGGTAGCGGACTTTAGACGAGTTCGAATACAGGCAACTCAGACACTACGATAGGTTGGTAGAGTAGGGGACAGTTGGGGAAGAGGAGGGTGGAAGTTAGAAAGGGTCGTAGTCCCAGAAAAGGTTCTTCTCAACCGAGAAGCGGAGTCGACCGGTTTCCTAACCTCGAAGTCGTAAGTTACTTACAAGTCCTGACTAGAGGAAATCCTACCTGATCAACCTAGAGGAACGTCAGGTTCCCTGAGAGTTCTCAGAAGAGGTCGTGGTGTCAAGTTTTCGTAGTCAAGAAGTCGCGAGTCACGAAGAAATACCAGTGTTAATTGCAACACGCAAGACCGACAAGAAAAGAGACTAATGTGTGTCGTTTTAAGTTTGAATTGAGACTGGTCCTACGAAACATAAAGTCCACTTCTCAGGATAAACCTGTCTGACTCGGATCGTGTTGACTGGGTTGAGAAGAATTGGAGTTAAGATCTTACGGGTAAGATGTTCCATTTTCAATTCAAGGAAGAGAAAACTCGACTCATTGGAGAAATTTTTTGTCAAAAGTAAGTGAACCTCAGTCAACGGTGGTCCATTTGAAAAGATTATTAAGGTGAGTAGTACCTATCTGAATGTCCGGAAAAGGTTATGAACAGAACTAGTCGGTACGACAGTATTTGTACGTATGTATGGGAAAGTATGACCTCGGGAAAACAACAAAATTAGATTTCTGATCTAAGGACTGGTACCCCACAACGACAAGTCAGCGAGTCAGTACAGACTGAGAAACGCTGGGGTACCTGACGTGGGGTCCGAAGGGACAGGAAGGGGTAGAGGGTCTCGAACGAGTCTGAGGACAGGTAACTCTGTCACTACGGCAGGTTGGTGGAGTAGGAGACCTACCGACCTAATTAAAAACCGTCTCTGACTGCCTAAGTAAAGGGGGATTATCAACATCTACAGAGTAAAGTGGTCGTCACTTACTTTCACTGACAGAGGGGGGTAAAGACAGCGTCATACAAGAATTACGGAAATTAAAACAGTAAACCGAGTTACTTTACAGTACAGTGTACGAAGTCAACGTAAAACTACTCGTCGTTACTTCAACTTGTATAAAAGTGCACAAATAACCAGTAAATGTAAACGAGACTTAACGGAGCAATACGGAATGAAGAATAAAGCATCTCAACAAACAGAAAAAACAAAACAAAAAACAGGATCACTTTCACTTTTAGGGAGTCAGCACAGGTCGAGAAACGTCGGGGCACCTGATATGTCAGGTACCTTAAGAGGTCCGGTCTTTGACCTCACCCATCGGAAAGGGAAGTTCCCTAGGAGGGTTGGGTCCCTAGTTTGGGTCCGGAGGGTGTAACGTCCGCCTAAGAAATGGTCGACTCGATAGTCCCTTCGGGATCTTGTGCAACATTTTCTGTAATTAATAATACACACAACGTACATACAAGAGGACCAAACAAAATTTAAACAAAGTAAAATTAAATTATAACAAATACGGAAAAACGACGTGTCTTTACAAACAAAAGATATCAGTTTAGTCAAGTAAAAAATACCGACGACCCAAAAGACACAAATACTTATAAAATACTGAGGATTCCATTATATTTATAAAATGACTTAAAATTTTTATGATAAAAGGATAATGCAAATCTAGAAATTAAATGGACTTCAATTCATATCAGACATTACACACCGTCTTGAGATCGAATCAAGAAAAGGTCTACCTATTGGTTAATGATCGTGGTAATAATGTATCGAAAGGAAAAGAATGATTTGACTTTACAGTCGAGATAGTGTAAAAGGTGATAATTTTTGAGTCAACCCACCGGAGTTCAGGGAATTTCGTCAAGATTCTCGAGATCCCTACAAAGAACTCGACCGAACGAAAGAAAGAGAAGGAAGGAAGGAAGGAAAAAAAGAAAAACGCTGGTGACTGATGTAAATTTTGTGCAAATTTTCCATAAAACCTAATAACCAGAACTTGATATTGTCCTTATAAACCGTAGCAGAGTAACCGTCGTTGTACCGACCTGGATCTCTCACGGTGTGACGCACATCAGTCCTCTCCACAGCGTACCGCCGGGAACACACACCGTAGGCTTTCTCTGTCACATTTACCCGACTGACCGTTTCGTCTCTGAGCCTCTTACTCGAATACCAACGGTTCCCCTTCCAATTCCCCTTCCCGATCAATCCCTCAAACTCAACCTCTACATGTGTGGCGACAGAAATTTTACCTATTGGTCGTTCCCCATCCTGTCCTTTGAGACGAGTCACAAGGTACCGTCGGACCTCCCACTCCCTCGAACCCCCTCTTACCTATGGATATACATGTACCGACTCAGAGAAAGGAGAAGTGGACTTTGATAGCTGATAGTAACAATTCAGTCGATATGGGGTCAAGTTTTATTTTGCAAAAAGTGTTTTTCTTATAAACCGTAACAGGAAAACTCTTTCTATAAACACGATTCAGAATTTCTGTGTATAACGGATATTTCATTAGAACCTAGTCTAAAAATATGTCGTAAGTAAAATAAGAGACTAAAACACAGACTAAAAGAAAGAGTGCAAACGTGTATGTAAAAATCCCAGGTTTTGAAGAAGGATTCAAAGTTCACTTTAGGAAAGAATGAGGTACGAGAAGGGACCTCTGGGGGTACCTAAAAGTGGAAATATTTAGACACTACTAACCTGATTAGCTGGACAATCCTCGTTCTGACATAAAACGAAGTTTTCACAATTGTGGAATAACGATGTGTTATCCATTCATCGTCCCTCAACACAACAATACGTCAGGAGACTACCTTGAACACCCGGAATTATCGGTGGTGTCCAGACCTTTGTCTCACCTCGACCAGGAAGACTTCCGTTTACCCTTGTCCCCACCCGTCACCCCAACTTCCCGGTCCTGCGACACCCACCTCAGGACGTCCAATCGGAGTACGTCGTCTTACAGAAACCCGTAGGAAGGCCCCGTAAGTAAGTTCTCCTTATCACTGGGTTTCATTTGTTTACTTCATCGAGTCTGATTATGGGTCCTGTGTCATTCACGAGTCATTAATAGTCGATAAGAATAGGCGAGCCCCGACGGGTCCGTCGAGTCTCCATTTCTTAGGACGGTTACGTCCTCTGCGTTCAGACTAGGGACTTAACCCTTCTAGGGGAACTTTTCCTTTACCGTTGGGTGAGGTCATAAGAACGGATCTTTTAAGGTGCGTTCCTGTCTCCTCGGACCACCCGAGGTCAGGGACCCTAGTGCTCCTCAGTCTGTGTTGACTCGTACACTTGTGAACAGGAGGTCCGATGACGAGAGGCCATGTCATCGGTGCGTATGATCAACGACAAATTTAAAATTAGTCAATGTTAACATTTTTAAATGTCAAGTCCAGGGGTCCACGCGATCGGTGGGAACTGCACGAGACATAGACCATGTTCACAAAGGTCGTAGCGACTTTCAAATCGACCTGCCGTGACGGATCTCTCAGTCTCCGGAAGACAAAAGTGTGATAACGCAGTTCATGTTAGTCGAGTTTCTCCTGTCACAAGGACCCGAAGGGTGCCAGTGCAGAGTGAGGGGAGGAAGTACTCGAGGGAAATGTCCCTTCCTGCCCCGCCGAGACGCGGGTCCCGGGTACACAGTCCCAAGACCGACAGAGTGGGCGGGGACCCCACGACCTCGAGTCCCTGCGAGCCCCGGTCGACACCCCCTAGCAGAAGTGACAAGGGTGGCGGACAACGGTCCTCTCACTTTCACACACACCAAGGGCGTCACAGGGTCCCTGGGCCTCCCGGGGGAGGAACAAGTCCACGTCCCCTCGGGAGTGTCAAATGGGACTACACCAACCCGTTTCGAGACTGATTTAATTTCAAGAGTGGTAACAGACCACACCAACAACGAAACGTCGGAAGACGGGTCAACTATTTGCGTCACGCCTTCTTTAGTTTTGTTGGTCTTCCCTTCCTTCGATCACAAACACTCCCATAGTGTGCTTCTGAAAAAGGAAAGAAGAGAGTGGTCTACAACTTTAATTTAATCTGCTTCTGCCTATACATAATGGTAAATGTTAACTACTTCTACATGTATTTTCCATTTCTTTTGGCAACACTAGATCTACAATGCTCTGAACAGGTCCAATTAGGTGTTCCTGAGAAAGAATCCTTTCACTTTTCCATCTGTGTCAGACCTCTATTTGTGATACCGCATGGTCAAAATCTTTAAGGAATGTGAAAAATACTTGAAATTACAACTATTTCAACTCACGAAAAAAGTAGTTTAGTAACCTACTGTCAGTACTCAGTAAACTTGTGTCATACCCGTGTTTTCGTATCGGTTTAGGGTTTATTTGAGACCTTTGATTTTGATATACTTATAAAACCTAACAATACTTTTACTTCAAAGAGAGAGAAGGCAAAAAATCTCACCGTGACACGTAACTACCAGGTTTTTCCAAAACAGACTTATCGTTGGTGAATGACCCCTTCCTCCGATGATTTGTCTCTGTGGACGCGAACGAGCCAATAGTTCAACAGGTCCATGCCAAAACGGAAAAAGCAAAGGGGTTTTCGGTAAAGATCAAGTATAAACGAAAAGGGTCCCAGGATTCGCCACACCGTCGGGTTACCTGGTTCTGATTACAGATCAATATGCAGTTGAAACAAGTAATGTGAACAGAGAACTAAACATAAAACTTTGTACCAAAAATTTGAACAAAAGGTTTTCACTCTGTAGGGATTTAACACACATTCGACACGAAATGAAACGAAAATCTTAACGATCTAATAATCTTACAGATAAAATTAAAGGGAACTACATCACTTATTTTACCTGTACTACCGGGTATTTCGGCCCCGGAAGTGCTGAGGACGCACATTCCGGGAGCGAACGGAAACGTGACTCCCGGTGATTGTCCGAGAAGGCACTCCTCAGCGGCACGCACAGCCCCAAAAAACAACGGGTTCGACAGATGGTGGGACGAGAGACGAAAGGACACATCAATGAAAAAAGGTGAGGTAGAACATGCGTGGGTCTAATTAAAAAGATTTTGTTTAGTAACGGTCACACGAGTCTTTGGAAAGAACAAAGGAATGGCGAATACCCTATTTCAGTTTGAGGAGACGGAGAGTCGTAAGGCCTACGAGGCACCAGACGGACGCCGGTCTGGTAGACGAGGCTCGCGTCGTCAGAGGGAAGACCGGAAAGGGGGAGCGGGTCCGGTGAGTCCACCCCAGGTGGAGAGCCTCACAGGGTCAAGAGCAGGAAGTATTGAGGGTCACTCCAGTTGGAGAGTGGGATTACATTTCACAGTCTTTGAGGGAGAGTTATGATTTCGTACTGAAAGTAAACACACAAGACGAATACAAAACATAAATAACGTGTAAAATTCAACTATGGACTAAACACTCGAGGGACCCCTGTTCCTAGTACAAATCGGAACACATCAGTGGGGGGCGTCGCGACCGTCACGGCGGCGTCCGAGACCCGAGTGTCCTACGCACTCGACCGACACTACAGGAGGACGGTCCTCGACTACGAGGTGGTACCCCTGCCCGTACTGTCTGCCTGTCCCGTGGGGGTTGCGGTTCCACTAAAGTCTAATACTTCCTAGTACTACCAAAAGAAAAGAAGAGAAGTGTCTATGGGATAATACTCTAACTCTACGATTTTAGTTCTGACCTTAATCACCTGATAAATGTTCCTTTTGATAAAAGAGTTTTGAGTCCACCAGTAACCATTATTCTTGCTTATGGCTGAAGACTTGAGTGTATCACTTTCTTGAACGTTTAATCGGTAAATAAATACCTTACTAGACCTTTCCCAGAGAGCAAAGGAATATGACACATATGTGAAAACGACACAGTGATTCCGCACAGACTAAGAAACGTTGGGCTACCTGACGTCGTGCGGTCCGAAGGGACAGGTAGTGGTTGAGGACCTCAAACGAGTTTGAATAACTCAGTCACTGCGGTAGTTTGGTAGAGTAGAAGACGACGGGGGAAGAGGAAGACGGGAGTTAGAAAGGGTCGTAGTTCTAGAAAAGGTTACTCGGTCAAGAAGTGTAGTCCACCGGTTTCATAACGTCAAAGTCGTAGTCAGGAGGGGCACTTATAAGTCTCACCTAAAAGGAACTCCTACCTGACCAACCTAGAGGAACGTCAGGTTCCCTGAGAGTTCTCGGAAGAGGTTGTGGTGTTAAGCTTTCGTAGTTAAGAAGCCACGAGTCGAAAGAAATATCAGGTCGACAGTGTAGGTCTGTGCTGATGACCTTTTTGGTGTCGAAACTGTCATACCTGGAAACAGTCGTTCCACTACAGAAACGAAACATTATGCGACAGATCCAAACAGTATCAAAAGGAAGGTCCTTCGTTCGCAGAAAATTAAAGCACCGACGACAGTCGTAGGTGTCACTAAAACCTCGGGTTCTTTTATCTCAGACGGTGACAAAGGAAAAAAAGGGGAAGACAAACGGTACTTCACTACTTTGGACTACGACACTAGAATCAAAAAACTTACAACTCAAAATTCGTGAATGGTCATCGTTTAAATTTTCATTAGAAATAAATTGCGATCATAGTATCCATGAAAATATGTAGTTTGTCTCGACTGGTTCATATTATTTCCTCATTTACAGTAATAAACAAAAATTCAGAACTCAGAACACTACCAGTAGACGATTGACTTTTATATAAGAACTCTCTGAAAACGAACGAGAAGATTGTTTACATTCTTTAAAATAGAGGATAAAAAAGAAAACATAAAATAATCTCCTTCATTATATACCATTTTTTTTTTGTCGTTCCTTTTATCCAAACGTATACTTGCATATCTTAATATGTCTGCATATCTTAAATGTGTCTGCATCAGGAAATCAATTATTTAAACATAACCATACCCTCGAAAGAATAAGTATTTCCATATTTCCACACTTTTTCCGTTGGATTCGTCCCAACCCCCCACAACCTCCCTCTTTGGAGATTTAGCTCGGACCGAAGTCTGACGGGTCGAGTGACACACACGAGGTGACAGGGTAATACCGCTCAACTTTCAAAGCCCCTACTCTTTCCAAGACGTGGGTTAATCTCACACACGCAGCCGGTTCCCCATCCCCCAACCCTAGAGGTGTGTGGAGGTTCGATACGAGGTCGTGGGTGACTTCCAGGATGTTAACTTGAGGCAAGACTGTCACAGACGGACCTCTCTCGAGGTCTAGGGTGTCCACCTTCCGAGTCCGTGTGGGAACACTGTCAACGGTGTACTGGACTGGTTGACAGATATCCAGTCTCCGAAGTTATAGGGGGGAGGAAGTCAAGTCAAGTCAAGGCAGTGATTCAATTACAGGCTGAAAAACGTTGGGGTACCTGACGTCGTACGATCCAAGGTGACAGGTGATAGAGGACCTCGAACGAGTTTGAGTAAGGGTAACTCAACCACTACGGTAGGTTGGTAGAGTAGGAGACAGTAGGGGAAGAGGGTGGAACTTAGAAAGGGTCGTAGTCCGAGAAAAGGTTACTCAGTCGAGAAACGTAGTCTACCGGTTTCATAACCTTAATGTCGAAGTGGTAGTCAGAAAGGTTACTTATAAGTCCTGACTAGAAATCCTACCTGACCAACCCAGGGGAACGTCAGGTTTCCTGAGAGTTCTCAGAAGTTGTGGTGTCAAGTTTTCACAGTCAAGAAACCGAGAGTCGGAAGAAAGACCAGGTCGAGAGTTGTAGGTATGTACTGATGACCTTTTTGGTAGCGAAACTGATCTATAGACCTGGAAACAACCGTTTCATTACTACTGCGGGAGGAACCCAAGGTAGTTAAACGACCTCGTCGACTGTGTTGAGTCCCTTTACAAAATGACTGGTCTTACATCCAACTAATATTTTCCTACATTGAGTCCTTGTCGGTCTCTCATTTCTACGAACCCGTTCCTTACCCCTCCCAACACCCCAATGGGACGGGAGAGGTTCGTGGTGAGAGGGGATTCTAGGTAGACAAGTGGTTGGACTTTTGAGACTTAGACTAGGAACGCCCAAAAATACCTTCGAAGTCATCAATGTCATCAATCTTCAATGTCATCAAACAATATATACGATCCTTTTTCGTCGTCTCGGATTTTGAAAGAAGTAGATGGAAAAGACAAATGGACTTAAGGGTAGGTAACCCTGAAAATAAGGAATAAAAAGACTAGCTTTACTCTGTGACCAAGACGTGACAATCATCATTGTGCGAGACAGCTCGGAAACAGAGTGACCCGAGAGGGAATGGGACAAGTAAGTAAGTAAGTGAGTGGTTTGTAAGCAATTTCTCGGGACTATTACGACCCGAGGGTGACTTGTAGTCTCGAGGCCTCCCTTCGTCGTTTCTCGGGGTCGGACCTCTCCGAGGCGCACCCCTCTCTGTTTGCTCCTCCACTAATATCACTACTCGGGCGACCGTCAGGACTTCGTCCTCGTCCTGAGACCTTTCGTCTAAAGTCCGGACGGACCCCCCTCTCTTCTCCGAAGAACCTCGTTAAACACTCGACTTAAGTCTCCTGCCTCCGTCCGAAGACTAACGGTACGGGTCTCGTGGGTCGTGTTTCGTCTGTCCCAACGGTGTCCTTTACCTTCACTTTCACTTTCAGCGAGTCAGGACAGGTTGAGAAACGCTGAGGTACCTGACTTAAGAGGTCAGGTCTTATGACCTCACCCATCGGAAAGGGAAGAGGTCCCCTAGAAGGACTGGGTCCTTAGTTGACCTAAGAGGACGTAACATCCGTCTAAGAAATGGTTGACTCGAGAGTCCAAACTTTGATTTACTGTGAAACAAAATTTCTGTTAAAATTAGGACTTTTACACACCCCTATACAATCCTTTTATCAAATCCGATTGTTTATCTATACTCTAACGACTAAAGTGGTTAACCTCAATTTACACTGTTGGAGGTATTCTAATATTTCGGTACACACGAATATTTGACTTAGGAGTCCTCCTAATTTTAGATGGATATTACCGTTGGGTGAGGTCACAAGAACGGACCTCTTAGGGTCCCTGTCCCTTCGGACCACCCGACGGCAGATACCCCAACGTGTCTCAGCCTGTACTGATTTCGCTGAAACGTCGTCGTCGTCGTCGTACATTTGTTACTACACTTAAAAGAACAACCTTAATGTATATGTCACACTATCTGGTAACACGGTACATAATTATTGCAAAAATTTATTCTGTATTAGAACTACTAAAAAAAATTTTCATTTCGTTTCCCCTTTTTTCATTTCGGTTCTTTTTTTATCCACTTTTTTCAATTGAACGTTCGGATAAGGGACTTTCGTTGTCACTAATAGAAGTCTGGTCTGTGATCTCCCGTCGTTTCCAAGCCTGTAAATAACCCGAAGCCGCTTCTCAACTGAGTAACCTTTTCTGACTACGACCCTCCCTAACCCCCGTCCTCCTCTTCCCCTGCTGTCTCCTACTCTACCGACCTACCGTAGTGGCTGAGCTACCGGTACTCAAACTCACTTGAGACCCTCAACCACTACCTGTCCCTCCGGACCGCACGACGCTAAGTGTCCCAGCGTTTCTCAGCCTGCGCTAACTCACTGACTTGACTTGACTTGACTTACCTTGATATTTTGTTCACCTCTCAGCTTTTTAACTACGAAAACTTGACGCCACAACCTCTTCTGAGAACTCGCAGGGAACCTGACGTTCCTCTAGGTTGATCAAGTAGGATTTCCTCTAGTCAGGACTTATAAGTAACCTTCCTGACTACGGCTTCGACTTTGAGGTTATGGAACGGTGGACTACGTTTCTTGACTGAGTAACCTTTTCTCGGACTACGACCCTTTCTAACTTCCACCCTCCTCTTCCCTTACTGTCTCCTACTCTATGAACCTACCGTAGTGGCTGAGTTAGCCGTACTCAAACTCGTTCGAGGTCCTCAACCACTACTTGTCCCTCCGGACCACACGATGTCAGGTACCCCAGCGTTTCTCAGTTTGTGCTGACTCGTTGACTTGACTGACTTACCCTGGCCTACAAGGGACCATGTACACACATAGCGTCCGGTCTCGACACCTTCCCACTGTCGAAACGGACTTATTTTACGTCAAAAGAATTGGAGCTAGATTTCTTCCTTACGTGAAACCGACTTGGTCCGGATAGTCTTCTCCCATCCACCATAGAACCCTACTTCTCTACGGCCGACCAAAGAACTTCCGTTCCTAGGACGGATGTCTCAAAGACATGTGGACCCATATATGTCTATGAAGGATTCATAATCCACCTTCTTTTTGATCCTTCCTCGCCCTGACTCGTATAAATTATCTTAAGGTCCTCGTCCTCCTCTAGTCAAGGGAGTTTTTTTTTTCTTTAAGACCTCGGTGACCTTCTGACACATGTTTAAGTTCCTCCCTCAGGACCGAGGTACCACGACTCAATTGGAGACTTTCGACTTTCAAGGGGTCGACCTTTGTATAGGTCTAGGTGAACCTTAGACTAGTACATCACATCCCAACAGTGGTTTGGTTTGAACCCAGACGAGTGGACGTGTTTTTTCGGTTAGCCGACTGTGACCCAACACGACTTCCCTTCATGTCCTAAATAATGTCCCGTGGTCCGTTCCTCAGGTTCGTCGATCGCGAAGTTTCTGGACTTGAGACTACCTGAAGTCGTCAAGTCAAGTCAAGTAAAGTCAAGTCAATAAGTCAACACAGGCTGAGAAACTCTGGGGCACCTGACGTCGTGCGGTCCGGAGGGACAAGTAGTGGTTGAGGACCTCAAATGAGTTTGAGTATAGGTAACTCAACCACTACGGTAGGTTGGTAGAATAGGAGACAGTAGGGGAAGAGGAGGGTGGAAGTTAGAAAGGGTCGTAGTCCGAGAAAAGGTTACTCAGTCGAGAAACGTAGTCCACCTGTTTATGACCTCAAAGTCGAAGTCGTAGTCAGGAAGGTTACTTGTGGGTCTTGACTAGAGGAAACCCTACCTGACCAACTTAGAGGAACGTCAGGTTCCCTGAGAGTTCTCAGAAGAGGTTGTAGTGTCAAGTTTTCGTAGTTAAGAAACCTGAAGTCGTTTCGCAAAAATTTTCGGTTCACTCCCTCTCCCCGAGCGTCCTCGACACTAGTCGAGTACGTGTTAAGACACGAACCGACTACGTCTGTATTTCCCCGGAACAACGTCCCCAATTGCCTTAGTTAGGAGTCCGCGGTCATCCAGACCCCCGACTCACGAGTCCCAGTAGTCCACCGATTAAAGAAGGTAAACCACCACCAAAGTCGTAGACATTTAGTTGAGTCCCTCACACGTAGTCTACGATAATAGATCCGTGAAGTCTCTCCTCGGTGTCGTCTCCCACACCCCCCCTCCCAGACAGGGTCCTTCCGGGGAATCCCAGGACGGGTCAAAGTCCTAGTACTTTATTCTGCAAGGAACAGTCGACATACTGTCCTTGACCTTTTGTCATTTAGGGGTCACTCGGTACGTCCGAAAACAATAATCATACACTCAATACCACTTCAGTCTGGAGGGACAATGTCGACGTCTTTACCTCGGGCAGTCTCTGAGGGTTGTTCTTCGTTATGGTTTCTCCTTTTCACTTTTAAAAATGTATTGGAGGACGAGCAGGACGGAGACATCGAGTCGAACGAGAAATGTTTAAGACCTAGTGCATCCAGTCCATCAGGGTCTTTCACCCTGAATGTTACGATCCTAGACCTCAAAAAGAGTGAGTGGGAGCAGGACGTTAAAGGGCCGGGGACGTTTGGACGAATTAGTACGGACAGGCACAGTTCCAGTCCGTAAGGGGAGGGGCAGAACTGACGATAAGGGCACGCACTTTGGGGAATCAATTTTGGTCGTATACCGTCGATCGTCACGGGTGATAACAGACAGATATTTTTGAGACATTGGAGAAACAAACCCGAAGTCTCGAACTCACAATTGTGGAGAGGACGGTCGCATTAATTGGACTCAAGAGGTTGAGAGGACCACACCACGAACCAAAGAGTTAACGACCAAAGACGGTTGTCATGACGAGGGGGTGTTCTTTCTCGGGTGCCGGTGACGAAAACGCCGTACGATCTGTAGCACGACTCTTTGGACCAAGATATTTTGGAGACGACATTATTCTTACCTTACGTGGTGCCACCGGACGAGGTAGTATTCTAGTAAACGGAATTGCACGAACTTTAGGGTAGAGTCTCTTCGGGTTTGTAGAGAGAGGTACTGAGGAACTTCAGAGATCGTATATCCTGTGTGAGAACCACAGAACTTGAACAGAAGATCCTAGATTGTAAACGTTCTTCGTTGTAGAGTTACTAAGATGACACTGAAAATAACACCTTTTGTGACTCACGTGTATTCGAATCCTTCTCCCGAAGGGTCCGTCCGGCGAGTCACCACTTCTTAAGCGGACAACTACGTCCTCTGAACTCAAACGAGGGACCCGGTCCTTCTAGACCTCATCTTTACCGTTGGGTGAGGTGATAAGAGCGGACCTTTTAAAGTATCTGTCTCCTCGGACCATCCGATATGTCAGGTACCCTAGTGCTTCTCAGTCCGTGCTGACTCGTTTACTTGTGTGTAAGCTCTAATCTTTCTGACCGCATTACCCAAGTGCACTCAAAGAAATTAGTAGTACGTTTTTTATGAGCATAAAAGGTTAGGACAAAGTAGAGAAATAAGAATAAGAAAAAGAAAGAAAAGGATATAACCTTACAAAGACATTTTTAGGTTTGATAGTAGATCAAAATAGGATTTGTGAAGTCCTACTCAGGTATTGGTTGGTTGAAAAAAAAAGAAAAAATAAATAAGACGGTAATAATGTTGTTTGTTTTGACTGTTAAGAACGGGTACCAGTAAATTATAGACCAGATATAAGGTCCCAAAGATACGACGGAGTCTTTATAAAAAATTTAAATAAAGACCATAACTTCTTATCAACTAAATCTTACAACCCAATTAAAGATGCCATGTCGATTCGCTGAGTCAATATGGATATACGTAAGAAAAAATACAAGAAAAGGTCCTACGAAATGGGGTCCTATGACTGAAATAACATCAAGGATACGATATTTCATCCTGGTAACATCCATCTTATCAAGCATAGATGATTAGGGTTTGAGGGTTAGGTAGAGAGGATATGGAGAGAGGGAGAACCGTTGGAGTTCAGATACTCGGCCAAAGAGAAAACGTCTGTCCAGGTAAACACGGTATAAAATCTAAGGTGTTCATTCGCCATAGTATACCGTAAACAGAAAGTTTTTATAAAAAATTTACAACTGAGGAAACTTAGTCCTAGACTTGTTTCTGGTGTATGATTAAAATCCACAATTTGGAGATTCAGAATTTAGAGTGTAGACATAACGGGGGGGAGGGAGTGGATCCAAGGTACAGTACTTAAATAACCTCTTCAGTCTAGTTAACGGGACCTTTTACAGGGTGCCGTAACTGAACTGTAAAAGATTGATCAAGGAGACGACTTAAAGGACAATTTACTTTTCTAGGTCTCCGAACGAATCTAAGTCGAATTGAAAAAGCGTTCCGACGAAGTCTCCTCCATGACACATAAACAAAACGTAGTATGGTATTACAGGACAATGGGAGAATCACTATAATACTAACTATCACCCAAGGACCGAGTGGTGGTCGGACTACGGAGGTGAGATCAGGGGTAGTTGGACAGTGGACTCCCGAAATCGTAGACAATTACTGGTAACGGACCTGAGCAAGAAGGTTATCCACAAATTTTTTTCTAAAGGAGTGAGACTATAAGGAAGATGAAAATAGACGACCATAAGTAGACATTTCTTCTTTCAAGACGGTAGTTGATAACCACTTGAGATTTTATTCCAAACCCGAAGGGACCACCGAGTCTGCCACTTCTTAGGTGGACGTTACGTCCTCTGGACCCAAGCTAGGGACCTAACCCTTCTAGAGGACCTCTTCCCTTTCCGAGGGGTGAGGTCATAAGAACGGACCTCTTAGGGGTACCTGTCTCCTCGGACCGCCTGATGTCAGGCGTACCAGTGTTTTTCAACCTGTTCTGACTCATTCCCGTTTTATTCCAAATATGTGTTTCAATAGGATGGCCCCCTTTCCCTTCCTCCCTTTTTGACCCTCTAACCTTAACTGTATATATATGGTGATGAGATACATTTTTAACTATTGGATCACATGTTACGTCCACAGCTGATTTTTATTATGTGTGTGGGAGTTCTAACTCTCCAAAATAAACCACCCTCACAATCCTGAACTCAGGTCCTCTGTCATCGAGTCCACTGAGGTTCTCTCGACTGAGACTCCTCCACCGTCTCCCCGGTCTGATATATACTAAAAAGTCGGTCCCCGTCCATTAGACTTATACACTTCTAATGACAATTAGTTCTCTTTTGTTTTAGAAGATGTACTTCTCTAAATCGCTAGAAGATACATACCCTTCTACGTTCGTAGACCCGAACGACTTTAGTAAAGAAAGTATTCGGAGATCGGTAGACCCCGGTTAGGACGAAAGAAATAACAAGTGTATGATTAAGGAACACATGACATTCTCTACCGTTTACACTACCTACCGACGGAGATTTATAGGGGGTCAAAGAGTCGCGAATGGTCCCTCCTTTCATCGATTACCAAAGGTTTATCGACCGATACAAAGTGGACCCGAGTATTTAAACGTAAACCTTTTCCGAACAAATGACCGTTTCGTATTTCGTCTTTTGTAAAGTAAAGTGTGTCCATCGAGAAGAGGTAGGAGAAATTACTGGGTATACCCGTTTCTTAGATTTGTTCTCATCTATGTACATATGTATGCCTATACACATATTTACTAAGTGAATCGACATGTCGTCTTTGATTGTGTAGACTGTAGTTGAAATGAGGTTATTTTTTAAAATTTACTACTTAATATGTCTTTTTAGTTCTACTGACACAGAAAACAAAGTAGTCCAAAATCTTATCTCTCGACCAACGGACCAGTCACAAAACGAACAACAACAAATCCGATAGACACTTAAGTACTGCAAAATAGACGAACTACACGAGGTTAGGCAATGTCAGTAGAAAACCTACAAATGGAACATAAAATCTGACCACCACAATGTCTCAGGTTCGAGCGAGCCGAGCGGTGTGTCACCCGGCTACTTCGGCTCTCTCCTCTACAACCCCGTTCCTTCTCTGAAATTAGCCCCTCGGTCGTCGGAGTATTCTACCGTCCGATCCCGGAGTTTTATTGGCAGAATAACCCCGGACCTACCGTCAAACAAAGTATCCAGTCTTTCTTTCTTCGTTCCTCCTCGACTTCAGTTTTCCGTCTTCCCTCTCCTTCTGTGTCACCCCTTCATTTCACTTTCCTAGAAGTCAGAACATTTCGTAGAGGTTCCCTTGTAGGTCGGAAGTCTTCCCACACAATAGGGAGGAACTCGACTTGTTTCCGTGAATTCAGATGTCAGTTCGTCTCCCCGTCCCAGGGAGGTCCGTTCGGTAACTCATATTATTATTTATTATTAAAAATTTTTCCGAAGGGAACACCGAGTCGTCCATTTCTTAGGTGGACATTACACCCTCTGGACCCAATTAAGGACCCAACCCTTCTAGGGGACCATCCCTTCCCTTTCCGATGGGTGAGGTCATAAGACCGGACCTCTTAAGGTACCTAACATACCTGTACTGACTCTCACACGAATAATAAGTGTTATTATTTTCGGTCAGTTTCTTTGTCAAAGGTTGTATTTCAGTCGGGACCGAAGGAGGGACGGTGTCACCTATGGGAAGTACAACTAGACAGATAGGAAAACTGGACCTTATGAGTACAAACTTTTAAAGAACCGTCTTCTCCCACAGGGTCCGAGTGAGTGGGAGAGGACAGAGTCGGAACCCCAGTCGGGAGAGATTCCTCGGACCAAGACTGTCCGCCAGAACGAGTGACGATCTCAGTACCTATAACCC
This sequence comes from Capra ibex, assembly GCA_006410555.1. NCBI lineage: Eukaryota > Metazoa > Chordata > Mammalia > Artiodactyla > Bovidae > Capra > Capra ibex. The sequence continues at coordinate 55,471,203 of SJYO01037955.1, forward strand.
CTAAAACGTAAACCCCGTAGATACTTTAGTATAGGTAAAACTAAAGTTTTAGTTGGTCCCCTTGTTTAGTGTTAATTTAAATGTGAATGTACGGAACTTTACATTCAAACTACGCATTTCCCTGAGTGTCCCTGAGGTAGTTAACTTGCTCAGTCGGAGGTCCTTTTTGCATTACCGTTCGTACAAAAGATTCAGATGACTATCATAGGATGTCCCTCCCCTTAACCGGACTGGAGAAATGGTCCCTCCTCCACAGCTTATTCTAATTCCGAACAATAGGGTGGTGCGTAGTGACGGACATGGGGTGTAGACGACTTCCACTAGACCTCTTACCCGACTCCGAGGGGACAACTACCTCGGTTCCAATATTAAAATAAGACAGTTTGTAAACCTTTACACACCGTCCTCGTAAGACGGTATAGGGAACTCAGGTATTATTGGAAATTTAAACGACCTATGTGTCTGGGTCACCCCTCGCCGTCCGTCGGCTCCAGGACCACCGAGGCGTCTCGTCCGACGGATTTGTCATATAAAATCGGTCTGGTCTCGTTTCAGTAGTGGGTCACAGTCGAGACCCGTGACCACATCTAAGACACTACCACCTTACCCTAAACCTCTCATCTGTACGGTCAGTTAGGATTTCCTTTAACTGGGACTTATAAGTAGTCCTCCTGACTACGACTTCGACTTCGAGATTATGAGTAACCTTTTCTGGGACTCCGACCCTATCAAACTCCCGTCCTTCTCTTCCCCCGTCGTCTCCTACTCTACCAACCCGCCGTAGTGACTGAGTTACCTGTCCTCAAACTTGTTTGAGACCCTCTGTCACTTCCTGTCCCTCCGGACCGGACGACGTCAAGTACCCCAGTGTTTCTCAGCTTGTGCTGATTCACTCACTTGTTGTTGTAGGGTCTAATGGCTCCAACAGTTGACGTTGTTTCGATAGACTAGACGTCAATGAGTACGAGTCGGACGAACACCCATGATAATAGGGTGAATAAAATTCTCGTTCCAAAAACAAGGAAATAGGAAGGAAAGGGAGTGTATCCTGAAACGTTCATGTTCAGTGTCTGTGTTCCCTGAATTTATGTAATCTGAAAAACTGGAACATAAGGTGAGTGCATGGACCTTATACATTATCCTAGTATATCCTTTCATAAAAATTTTTTAGTTGATTTTAGAGAATTATTATCTTTGGTCTTTTCAAGTAGAACAGATGACAAAGGAGGTGGAGGCCAAGGACGGCATGTCCTACACTTAAGTGAGGGTCGCACCACCGGCAAGGTGTCCCGAGGTGGTGGAGGACTGGTGCGTAGTGTGGAGTTCACTACGACCTCTGAAAGTGTCAGTCCGGGGGTCCGGAGACACTGTGGTCCGTCTGGGTGTCCCCGCGACTCCGTCGTGACCCGACCCCAGTGTGTTCCAGTGTATTCCTTCCTTCAGAGTGGGGTCCTCCTGCCCCTCACCCTTAATTTTCCACGGAGGTACCACTTGACGTCCACTAAGACTCTCCGACGAGGTGCGAGGAGTCTCTCAGGACCCGTTCCAGTTCGAGGTCAACGGGACTCCTCACGGGAACTCTTAAGCCGGAATATACCTGAAGGGACGACGGGAGTGACCAGACTACGGAACGAGGACTAGGGACCTTAATGGAGGGTTTATTTCGTTCTCGTAGGTTCAGGAAGGGGAAGTACCTAGTGACGGAACAGTACCTCTTCCCCGAACACATTGACTTTCTCAGTTAAGGATCCATCCAACTATTCTTCAGGTCCCAGGGGCTCCTCCTCTCTCCCCAGGCTCCGAGAACTCCTCCTCTATCCCCAGACCTTAAGAGTTCCTTCTCTTTTCCTGTGGAATCAGGATCAGTGTCTTTTGAAAAAAAAGAAATTAGGACCTCGACTACTATCGTGTTGCTTTGTTGAGTCGAATTTGAGACGTGACTCCTAATAGATTGTTGTTACATAGGACGAACTCCAGTCAAAGAGGAAGAACTTTTGGAAGACTGGTTAGGGCAATAGAATTTTATATATAATACCATCACCCAGACGATTCTTGAAAGATAACAATCAAGATTAGGACAGTAGAATTTTACATTTAACACCTCACCCAGATCATTCTGGAAATGTTGGCACTCTGTAGAAAACTAAATAACATTATTGGTTACCTTTTTCATTGAGGGAAATTCTGACCGCTCACACCCCCGTGAGAGGCGGAGGAAGACTGTAGACACAGTCGTCGAAAGAGACAGGGAAAAAGTGAAATTACTTTGAGACGATGTGTTTTCGAGAACTCACTAGTTTGGACCAGGGACCAGGGCTTCGATTGAGAAGAAGCCTCTAGTGCTTAGACTGTAGCAAGTGGTATTCGATAGTATTCAGTTATTCCATTCTCAATACGGTACGTACCGGTGGGTTCTGCCTACCCAGCGTCACCTCTGGGATTGTTTTGCACCCGGTGACCTCCTCCCCCACCGTGTGGGGAGGTCATAAAACCGGCACTCTTGGGGTGCTTGTCATATTTTTTGTTTTCCTATACTATGACTTTATACTCAGGAGGGTCCAGCCTTCCACAGACTACACGAGGACCCCTTCTACCCTCCCGTTAAGTCACCTGTACTTGAACTCGTTTGACGGACTCTACCAATCCCCGTCTCTCCGGACCGCACGACGTAGGTACCCCAGTGTCTCAACCTGTGCTTGTTGTTGTCCAGGTTCAGGGAACGGGGTCCGAGTGGAAACCTTCCTTGGGTTCGGTCATACGGTTGACATCACGAGATGACTTAGTGGTTCATAGACACCTCACTCGGGGATGAGACACGGTCTGACTGGTAATCCCTCCCACGTACACGTCGTCGCGGGAGATTCGACAGTCAGTTCGTGTCTTCCCTAGGCTCCCCTTCGCCTTCGATTGACTGCGTGGAGGTGTATCGACGTGTTTTCCTAAAAGGTTGTTTTGCTAAAGCCAGAGTCAAAATCGACTCAAGAGTTCTGTTGACTATAGTTGACGAGGGTAAAGTGTTTTACACAATAGTCTAGTGGATACGTTCCGACACTGCCGAGGACTGGTAATCGACTGGAGGACACAGGGTAGAAATTTTCTCGAAACTCTCCAACTCCCTCCATGAACTAATCTTCTCGAAAGAGAGAGAGAGAGAGAGGACCACTAAAATACTCCTGGGGACGGATCCCGAAGGTTCCCCCGCGACCACCATTTCTTGAGTGTACTGTTTCGACCTCTGTGTCTCTTTCCTCCCGAGGTAGGGACCCACCCCTTTTAGGTTTTGTGTCTTCGTTATAACATTGTCTAAGTTATTTTTGAAAATTTTTACCAGGCGTAGGTTTTTGTTGTTGTTGTTGATTTTTTTTTTTCAGTTAAGTCAAGTCAGCGAGTCAATACAGGCTAACCAAAGTTTTTTTTTGTTGATTTTTTTTTTTGGTTTTAGTCAAGTCAAGTCTAGTAAAGTCAGCGAGTCAGCACAGGCTGAGAAAAACTGGGGTACTTGACGTCGTGCGGTCCGGCGGGACAGGTAGTGGTTGAGGACCTCAAGTGAGTTTGAGTGCAGGTAGGTTCTTTACTAGAAGGATTGTAACCTCAGGAGACATGAATTTTCGAAGGGTCGACCGTGTCACCATTTCTTAGGTGGACTGTTACGTCCTCTGTGATCTCTACGTCCAAACTAGGGACCCAGTCCTCTTAGAGGGACCTCCTCCTTTACCGTTGAGTGAGGTCATAAGAACGGACCTTTTAGGCTACCTGTCTCCTCGGACCGCCCGATGTCAGGTACCCCAGTATTTCTCAGTCTGTGCTGCCTCGAGTGTATGCCGACGGATCTCTTCCCACTCTCACACCAAAGGTCTTTCAAAATTTGATGTCCACGCGGAGACACGAGGCTGGGAGAACTTAGTGAACAGTAAAGTGTAGCTAGGGCAGAAACAGTGGTGCGACAGTCTAGGGTCGCCTGTTAGGCGAACCAAGTCCCGAGTAGGGTCCGAGGCCATGTGTCCTCCACGTTCCAGTAGTCAACGGGTTGGTTGTACCAGAGTCCTTCCCTGTCTGACGTGAGTCTTTCCCTGTCTGACGTGAGTCTTTCCACTCGTCCAGCCTTTCACTCCTAGAGTCTCCGTGGAGGGCCAGGGTCCGGGGTCGTCGCCCGCACTCGTCTAACCCGAGGAGTAACAGGGTTCGTCCTTGACCCCCCGCCTCAACGGTCCCCGTACCCCCGCCCAGACGGGACGGGATCGGGGCGGGAAGGGTCTGATCGCGCCGCGCCGGCGGCAAAGGTCCGTTGTCGTGTTGGGGCCGCGGACCGTCGGACTCCGACCTCCCGACGTGGGTCCGGGTGCTGCCCGCCTGTCTCGAGCCGCCGGTTTACCTCCTGCTGCTCCTCCTCTAGTGCCGGCGGCGCGACGCCCCGTTCGGGGCCGGCGACGGGTAGAGCCGCGACAGGCGGAAGTCGATGCAGGGAGGCGCCGCGGTCCTAGGGTTCCTCGTGTCGATGATGATGGCGGTCCCGACCCACTCGGCCCCACCCTACCCCCCCTCCCTCCCCACCCTACCCCCTCCCCCGCCCCACGAACTCCCGGCCCTGCCTCCTGACCTACGACGACCCCCGACGCCCCTAGTTCCTGCCCCGACGTAACTCCCCTCCCCACCCTCCCGACTACCCCCGCCCTGATGTTCAGGTCCCTCCATTGGGCCCAACCCCCTCTTATCCCCGCCCCAATGTGACGGACCCACCTTATTTCCCCGCACAAACCCCGCCCCGACGTGCAGGTCCCTTGCTCTACCCCCGCCACAAAGTGACTCCCCCGACCAGGACCCCCTCGAAGACGGGTTAGCCCTTCCTCAGACCCCCTCCCCCAAGTCTCCCTCTTCTTTGTCCCACTCTGTTGTGTCTCTGTAATGAAACGACTAGTTTCAGGCAGATCAGTTCCGATACCAAAAAGGTCACCAGTACATACCTAAATTCTCAACCTGGTATGTCTTTCGACTCGCGGCTTCTTAGCTACAAAAACTTGACACCACAACCTCTTCTGAGAACTCTCAGGGAACCTGACGTTCCTCTAGGTTGGTCAGGTAGGATTTCCTTCAGTCAGGACTTACAACTAACCTTCCTGACTACGACTTCGACTTTGAGGTTATGATACCGGTGGACTATACTTCTTGACTAAGTAACCTTTTCTGGGACTACGACCCTTCCTAACTTCCGTCCTCCTCTTCCCCGACTGTCTCCTACTCTACCAACCTACCGTAGTGGCTGAACTACCTGTACTCAAACTCGTTCGAGGTCCTCAACCACTACCTGTCCCTCCGGACCTCAAGACGTCAGATACCCCAGCGTTTCTGAGCCTGTACTGACTACCTGACTTGACTCGTGACGCTTCCTCCCACGACCCCCGCCCTAATGTGACGACCACTCCCAAAGACCCCTGTACCTACGTCCTGCCCCACCCCGACGTTACAGTCCAATCCTCAGACCCCTACCCCGATGTTTTTCCGACCCCACCCGAACTCGTCGTGTCGGACATTCTCCAAGCTCCATCCTCCCCCCGCAACCCCAGTGTCCCCACCCTCCCATCATCTCTCCGGAGAGAGACCCCAAGAATCTGGGGTCTCTTGGCGCCGATTCTGGTGGTCTCATTCCGCCTGGGGGTGAGGGGCGGTGGCTCCCCGACCTGTCCCCGCCTCGGCCCCCAGCCCCCTGCCGCCTACGCCTACCCAAGTCGACAAGTCAGCACCAGCTGAGAAACGTTGGGGGTCCGAAGGGACAGGTAGTGGTTGAGGACCTCGAACAAGTTTGAGTACAAGTAGTTCAACCACTACGGTAGGCTGGTAGTCCCAGAAAAGGTTACTCAGGTAAGAAGAGTAGTTCATCGGTTTCATAACCTCAAAGTCGAAGTCGTAGTCAGGAAGGTTACTTATAAGTTCTGACTAAAGGAAATCCTACCTGACCAACCTAGAGGAACGTCAGGTTCCCTGATAGTTCTCAGAAGAAGTTGTGGTGTCAAGTTTTCGTAGTTAAAAAACCACGAGTCGAAAGAAGTGTCAGGTTGAGAGTGTAGGCATGTACTGATGACCTTTTTGGTGTCGAGACTGATCTCGCTGGAAACAACCGTTTCATTACAGAGACGAAAAACCGTGGGGTAAGGTCATGAGAACGGACCTTTTAGGGTACCCACCTCCTCGGACCACCCGACGTCAGGTACCCCAGCNCTGCCGCCTACGCCTACCCAAGTCGACAAGTCAGCACCAGCTGAGAAACGTTGGGGGTCCGAAGGGACAGGTAGTGGTTGAGGACCTCGAACAAGTTTGAGTACAAGTAGTTCAACCACTACGGTAGGCTGGTAGTCCCAGAAAAGGTTACTCAGGTAAGAAGAGTAGTTCATCGGTTTCATAACCTCAAAGTCGAAGTCGTAGTCAGGAAGGTTACTTATAAGTTCTGACTAAAGGAAATCCTACCTGACCAACCTAGAGGAACGTCAGGTTCCCTGATAGTTCTCAGAAGAAGTTGTGGTGTCAAGTTTTCGTAGTTAAAAAACCACGAGTCGAAAGAAGTGTCAGGTTGAGAGTGTAGGTATGTACTGATGACCTTTTTGGTGTCGAGACTGATCTCGCTGGAAACAACCGTTTCATTACAGAGACGAAAAACCGTGGGGTAAGGTCATGAGAACGGACCTTTTAGGGTACCCACCTCCTCGGACCACCCGACGTCAGGTACCCCAGCGTGTCTCAGCCTGTGCTGACTTCGCTGAATCGTCGTCGTCGTCGTCCAATCAGTATCGAAAAGGAGGTTCCTCGTTCGTAGAATTAAAGTTCCGACATCAGTGGTAGACGTCACTAAAACCTTGGGTTCTTTTATTTGAGAGAGTGACAAAGGTAACAAGGGGTAGACAGACGGTACTTCATCCCCACTCCCTTCCTCGTGCATGTGGACCTTCTCCTCAACCCCCCCTTGACCCGGACGCCCCCACCCCATCCGGTCTGCGAGTCGGTCACGAGGGTCGGAAAACCCCCACCCAATCCCGACTCACGAGAGACCCTTTCGCTCCCATCAGCGGTCCAGGGCTGACGAAGATGACCTCGTCGTTCGATTGACCCACGGGTCCTAGACCTCCTTCCAACCCTCGACCTCAGGTGGCGACCTGCTCCGAGGGAGACCCCAGACTGACGTCGTCCGAACCGACTGAGCCAAATAAGAGGGACTTAAGTGGTCAGTCTGTGCCCCGAGGTGGAAAGACCCCGGTTTAGTTGGTTCGTCGTCTCTCTACGGGTTCACTTGTCTGGTCCAGAGGTACGGACCTCCCTCTAGTTTTCACTCGCTCTTTGCAACAAGTTTATGTGGGGCGGTGGACGAAATTCTTTCGAAATAACTTTGTGTCAACGTTCGAGGACACAAATCACAACAGTCACCGTTGGAGCTTCTCAACTCATCGACGTTGGTTCTGTCCCCCTGCCCGTTTCGGATTTTGCTACTACCAGACAGGGAAGTGTCTTTTGTGAAGGTCGTAGACGAGGCTACAGAATGACGGGGCCCTTCCATCCCTACCCGGAATCTTTTTCATTACGTTTATCTAACATTCCCCTTTTTTTGTGCTTTTTGAGTCATGACAACTAGTGACCCAGTATCCGTTTAAGTTCAGGACTTCGGAAATCACAGTATCCCCCTTTTTTTTTTTTCTGGGTCCTCTTTCCAATTGTGATTTATTTTTTCGGAAGTTCCGACGTTCTTGGTGTTTTCTGTAAAGTTTCAGGAAAGCGTTCGGTTGAGGGTCACCATTACTTCAGGAACACACTTCACCATAAATTAGTCGACGTTCTGAGGTCTTCGACTAGGAGACTGGAACTCTCGTAAACCTGATTTCTCCTACTTCACACATAGTGTCCAAACGACCCCCTGGGTCGACGGGGATTTAAGAAACATTTATTAAGGTTCGAGGTCAGTTTCGACTCTTCTTTATAACTCTTTGGTCGAGAAGTCAGTTAGAGACCCACAGTGGGAGTGGCCAATCAAGGAATCCTCGAGTCCTCAGGACCCACTTTTATGACACACACACACACACACACACACACACACAATCAGTAAGTCAGCACAACTGAGAAACACTGGGGTCCCTGACATCGGGAGGTCCGAGCAGACAGGTACCCTAAGAGGTCCGTTCTTATGACCTCACCCAACGGTACGGGAGGAGGTCCCCTAGAAGGACTGGGTCCCTAACTTGGGTCGAGACGGTGTAACGTCCGTCCAAGAAGTGGTAGACTCGGTGGTCCCTTTCACTTCAGCGAGTCGGTACGGGCTGAGAAACGCTGGGGTACCTTTCATCGGACGTGGTTCGAGGAGGTAGGCACCCTAAAAGGTCCGTTCTCATGACCTCACCCAACGGTAAAGGAAGAGGTCCCTTAGAAGGGCTGGGTCCCTAACTTGGGTCCAGAGGGAGTAACATCTGTCTGTGAAATGGCAGACTCGGTGGTCCCTTCTCGACCCATTTGATGACTGAGACACAATTAATCGAGTTCAGTGTCTCGTTGGTGACTCAGTGTGGAACGGACAGAGACTTAGTCTCTAGTTTGTCTCGGTTGACGCACCTCGAGAACACTCTTAATTAAAGTAATCCCCCATCTTTCACCGTGTGCCATTCGGGTCACACTCGTCTGGAGAAGACTAATAATAGTAAAAATAAACAAGTAGAATCACTACTAATCTCAAAGGAAAGTGACTTCCGACCCAGAGCCCCGGACAGAAATAGGGAGTGGGAACAAGTGTCAACCTTTAATTGTCTCCACTCCGTCCATCAGACTCACAACTACATAGTTAGACAACCAAGGATTTAAGATTCCGTAGAGGGGACACCCTCGAGTTTCAGTTTAGAGAGTATTATCGTGTGGATAAGTTTCGGGCACCGAGTCCACCATTTCTTAGACGGACGGGACGTCCTCTGGGCCCAAGCTAGGGACCCAACCCTTCTAGGGGACCTCTTCCTTTATCGGTGGATGAGGTCATGACGGACCTCTTACGGTGCCTGTCTCCTCGGATCGCCTGATATCTGGTACCTTATCGTCTCTCAGACTATTTTCACTCGGTGACTGTGAATCTGAAAGTTACGGTACCTAGAATTCTGTTTAGATAGGAGATTTCGACGGTCGTTTTTACGATAGTCAAGGACAGAGCGAGGGCTTCTCCGGCGATCGTCACACACGAAAAGGGTATCCAAGTCAAGTTACCATAAATTTTTACTGAAAAGAAGAAGACGGAGTCGGTGTAAAGTCGGAGACTTTACGTTTCCGATTCAGTCTCCTCTTACTGGAAAGTACTTCCAAAACTAATTTAAAAAGTTTCAGATTCTCGACGTGACTCTTTTTTTTTATTTGAATCCGTCACAATCTTATACGAAAGACAGTACGATTACACTTAACACCTATCGAGACAACACTCCCTTCGAAACGAGGTTTCGGGACAGAGTCGAAACCACCCTAATCGGTTGAAAGGAACAACCAAACACCGTCTCTGTGTCTCCGTTCCCCAACTTACAAAGAAACGGGAGGACTATGACTTAAAGGGAAACGGTTCACGCCGGTTGTTGAACCATTTTTTCTACTACCCAAACTGGCACGTCTCCACTTTTCCCCATAGAGACTTCCCGGACACGGTCGTAGGTCCTACGTCCTTCACAAGTCAGAGTCGAGGTGCTCGGGGAGGACTCACCTCGTCGGCAATCCGTGGTGTGTGCGGACGGCGTGGAGCCGGTGTGGATCAAGACAACGACCGGGCGCAAATCCTAGATCTGTCCAAAGAGACAATAGGTCACCTGAGAGCGTGGGTGTGAGGCAGGTCAGAGTCCCACATGATCGGTTTACGTCCATACGGGGGACACTCTGTATGAAGACAAGGGTGAGGACGGACTAAAAGAGGAACCGTAGATGATGACAGATTGGATGATTTATAAAAGGAATCAAAAGGACAACCCCGAAAAAAAAAAAAAGAGAGGATAATTATCCTCCCGTCCCTGAATAAGTATACGCAGGACACAGGAGTTGTTAACTTTTTTACGGGCACCAGAGTGTCAACCACACAGTATTTATGGACGACTACTTAGCCATTCCTACTTATTTGCCTACGTCTAAAAAATTTTGTTTCACTGTTCAGTGGTTGACTGTTCGAATCGGAGAATCTGATTTGTCTCCAAAGGAAAACCTAATAGACGACAAACCCAATAGGAACTGGAACGAGAACAGGATCTCCCTGGTTTTAACCCTCACCTGACACCAACGGAGAGAGACGGACCCGACCGACGTGAACGAGACGAGTCACTAGACAGGGACCTTTGAATTCCGGGCCTCCCCACCCCGACTCACAGAAGGAGGTCGAATCCTTCCCCGTTCAGTGGTTCTTTGCTCCTGCCTCACTCGACTCCCCAGTACACACAAGAAGATCACCTTCAGGAGGACCTTCCTTTGTGGTCCTCCCCCTTCTTCGCAAGGGTTGTCAGTACTGGCGGTGCACTTGTGTACCACTTCCAGAAAGACACACAAATACTGACACTAGTACACGCAGTTTGAAGAATTTGATTATTGTACAAGCGTGTACTAGTGTGTTGATACACATATATGAACGTCGTGTGAGAAAAGCAAATTGTGATGTACAGTCTGAGAAAGTTTTAGTAGGGGAAAATTCTTCATGTTGTTAGTTTATTATGTACTTTTCATAATCAGTGAGTCAACACAGAACTGATAAACACTGGGGTACCTGACATCCCCCGAGGAGACAGGTATCCCAAAAGGTCCTTTCTTATGGTCTCCCCCACGGTAAAGGAAGAAGTCGTCCAGAGGGACTGGATGTCTAACTTGGACCCAGAGTTCCCGAGGTTTTAGTGACGTCTACCACTAACGTCGGTACTTTAATTTTCTGCGAATCAGGAACCTTCCTTTCAATACTGGTTGGATCTATCGTATAAGTTTTCGTCTCTGTAATGAAACGGTTGTTTCCAGGTAGATCAGTTCCGATACCAAAAGGGTCACCAGTACATACCTACACTCTCAGCCTGACACTTCTTTCGACTCGCGACTTCTTAACTACGAAAACTTGACACCACAACCTCTTCTGAGAACTCTCAGGGAACCTGACGTTTCTCTAGGTTGGTCAGGTAAGATTTTTACTAGTCAGGACCCACAAGAAACCTTCCTGACTACAACTTCGACTTCGAGGTTATGAAACCGGTGGAGTACGCTTCTCAACTGAGTAACCTTTTCTGAGACTACGACCCTCCCTAACACCCGTCCTCCTCTTCCCCTGCTGTCTCCTACTCTACCGACCTACCGTAGTAGCTGAGCTACCTTCACTCAAACTCACTTGAGGCCCTCAACCACTATCTGTACCTCCGGACCTCACAACGTCAAGTACCCCAACGTTTCTTAACCTGTACTGACTCGTTGACTTGACTTGAGGACGTAATGTCCGTTTGTCGTGAAAGGGGTTATATAAATTCGGAGAATCCGTGTACATTCTAATCTGAGTCCAAAGTCGGGTGTACCTACCGAAAAAGAAGGTCCTACACTTAACGACGCCTGTCCCCCACCCCCCTACTTACCCCTCGACTATAGTCACCTTCTCTCTTCCGTTGACCGCGGTGAGAACAATTTAACTGTTTTATAAGTCTAATAAACCTTTCAATACTTTTAAAGGGGTTGAACCCTAGATTTGAGTGGTTTCTCCTTTGTCAGAAACGGTCCTTGGTTTCTCTATCAACTCATAACAAGAAAATTTTTACAATTCCAACACAGGAACTACTCGAGGTCAAGAAGACTCTATATCTTAAAACTTGTTACAATTTTAATTACTTTTGTTGGAGGAGTTCGAAGTAGGGTTCCTCTTCACGACTTTCATAGTCTTCCTTTTTACTTAGAGAATTCTGAGTTTCTTTTGATGAAAGCCAGTGGAACCCTTAAAGGTCAAAACTTTCATCCAGTGTGTCGAGACCCATCCGTCCGTCAAGACTTTCGGACGTCCACTGTCCATCGCCCCGGTGCCGGGAACTCCTTTCCTCTACTTACATCAGGGCAGTATTGGAAGAATCAGTTCCACCCGACCCTGCACGACGCGTACGTTTACCCGAGGTTTGGGACTCTCAGAATTGATCACCACAGTTTCGGACTGGTATGACTGCTTTCCCCTAAATCGTAAAGAGGACCTGAGACGTAAGTAAATTTTCGGACTTTAACGGTACTACCCGTATGATATGGAGTCTTTACTAGTTTGCAATGTTTTAACAAAAAAAGAAAGGGGGTCTCTTGTCCAACAATTGTGTTCGGGTGGTGACCGGAGTTTGTATATTTGTATTCCTTTATATCGGGTTGTGCATACAAAGTGGGGACCCGTCGAGAAGACTTACATCACTGAACCTTTTGACCCGAAGAGGTAAAATCAACGAGGTAATAACGGTTCCGGACCCTTAGAAACACCGAAACATCTGGAAGGAACCTAGGAAATTAAACGACCGGTAACTCGTTCCACTCTTAACTACAAAAGTTTGACCCCACGACCTCTTCTGAGAACTCTCAGGGAACCCGTCGTGTTTCTAGTTTGGTCAGTGAGGATTTCTTTGAGTTCGAACTTATAACTAACCTTCCTGACTACGACTCCGAGGTTATGAAACAGGTGGACTATATTTCTCTATTGAGTAACCCTTTCGGGGACTACGACCCTTTGTAACCCCCGTCCTCCTATTTCACTACTGTTGTCTCCTACTCTACCAACCTACCGTAGTGACTGAGTTACGTGTACTCAAACTCGTTTGAGACCCTCTATCACTTCCTGTCCCTTCGGACCACACGACGTACCCTAACGTTTCTCAGTCTGCACTGAATCGCTGACTTGTTATTGTTGCTCGTCCCACCCTCTCATACCTCCGGACGACGTCTCAAAGAACCCCTGATCCGGATCTTCCACTACAGGTGACTAAAGTGGGAGTAAGGGACCGGTCTCGACATAGGGTCGACGGGACCTATTAATACTACCCTTGACCTTTAACGTCAGAAGACAAACACGACTTTCTTTTTTCCACAAACCACCCGTGAGTCATCATGGGAACTGTGTCACCTTTTTATACAAACAAAGGAAAGAGAACAAAGAAGAAACGTCTCAACTAGATCAAATTTCAAAGTTACCTCTCACATAAATGTAAGTCTTACCAGACTTTCCCTCCTCTTTTATTTCCTGAACCTGGAGTTACACGAGTCTTAGAATGGGGTTGATAAACACACTCTTAAACACATTGAAGACCCTCCTCCTCTCGAAGGTTCTAACCCTCCTCCGTGACCCGTATTATTTTGGGTGTCGCGATCTCCTCTACCGGGGATCCTAGGGACGACGAGCGGAGGAGAGACCGGATCCAAGAGGCCCACGTCTTCCCCTGTGGACACCGGTGGGGGTCGACGAGGACCAGGATCCCTTTATCCAGTAAGCCAACGTGACATCCAAGAGGGACTTTGTGTGGATAAAGTACCCAGTCGACCGGGCCTCCCTAAGGTCACTGCTACTCTGTAAATCTAATACTGGTTCTCGGGTCTGACATAATGACACATTTACCTCCACTACCTGAAATTTCAATGACAGAGACGGACGGAAACCCGAAGATGACCCCGACCGGACATCGAGACTTGGGATTTCCCTTACCAGGTGTAACGTCATTGAGGGAATGTCTTCCGTCCGTACGAATAAAACTCTTGGACGGAGGGTGGTAGGGTCGTCTCACTCACCGTCCGTAGGAACTCGAAGACTACATAAAGACGTCCCGGGTGACCGGACCCCTAATAATTTTGTTTTTCTTTAAACGACGTTCTACATTTTCTCTCGTGGGTCGGTTGGGGTGGTCGAAGACGTGTGTAGGATGAGTAACTACAATTTCTGTTGACTCTAAAACACGAAGGGACCTTCAGGTCACTAACTGAGGTGTGAAGATTACGTCCCCCCACACTCAAACTAGGGACCAACCCGTTACTTCTAGATTGTACGGTACGACACACCGTTTTTTTTTTTTTTTTTTCTCGGATATTTTTTTCTATAACTCCAAAGAAATAGTAAAGGATTTCCAAAAATTTCAAACTTAAAATACACTATTCGTCAACAGACTAAAATATACCAGTCTCACCACCCATAAGAGAAACACCACAAAGGGGAAAACGAAAATACGGATCCTCCGGGGAATACCGAAAAGAAAAGTTGATAAAGTGATTAGGTAGGACTCAAATGAAAACGGGCATCACACTATACTTCTGGATTCAAAGTAAAAGAAAAGAGGGGTTCGTCGATCGGTTACAAGTACCGTGCTTTTAGACTTATTACACAGTGGAGAGGTAACTAAACCCAGAAACCGAAAGAAATAGACACACTCATGTTCCAACCTGAAGGGATCACCAGGTCACCAATTCTGAGACACAAAGGTTACGTCCCCCGTCCCCAAGTCGGGGACCAGTCCCTTTATTCTAGGGTGTACGGTGAATTGTACCAGTACATACCTACACTCTCATCCTGATATTTCTTTCGACTCGCGACTTCTTAACTACGAAAACTTAACACCACAACCTCTTCTGAGAACCTTCAGGGAACTTGATATTCCTCTAGATTGGCCAGGTAGGATTTCCTTTAGTCAGGACTTATAAGTAACCTTCCTGACTACGCAAGAGGTCAGGCACCCCAACGTTTCTCAGTCTGCACTGAATCGTCGGTTTGTTGTTGTTTCTCGTCCCACCCTCTCACACCTCCGGACGTTGTCTCAAAGAACCCCTGATCCAGATCTTCCACCACAGGTGACTAAAGTGGGAGTAAGGGACCGGTCTCGACATGGGGTGGACGGGACCTATTAATACTACGACTTCGACTTTGAGGTTATGAAACCGATGGACGGCACTTCTTAACTGAGTAACCTTTTCTGGGACTACGACCCTCTCTAACTTCCGTCCTCCTCTTCCCCTGCTGTCTCCTACTCTACCGACCTACCATAGTGACTGAGCTACCTGTACTCAAACTCGTTCGAGGCCCTCAACCCCTACCTGTCCCTTCGGACCGCACGACGTCAGGTACCCCAGAGTTAGCCTGTGCTGACTCACTGACTTGACTTGACTCATGTTCCAACGGAAGTCCTCCGATATCCAACGGAAGTCCTTCCCACTTTCAGTCCCGGCCGGTTTGGTCCCGTACGTGTCTGGGTCGTCGACTCACGCTCTCTGTTCCGTCACGGCTCTTCTTCGAGGACGTTCCGCTGGAGTAAGGTGCGGGAGACCCCTCCTCTTCGGTGGTCCTCTTCGGTGTCGAGGGGGAGATCGTGCACCTCACTGAGTCTTACGTCCGTCCAGTCGTGAGGTCGTAGTGACTTAGTCACAGAATATATACCACGGAGACTTTGAAACTTCTTGGACTCTTATTACAAAGATTTTCTATCGGAACAAAAAGACAACGACGACGACGACGATTCAGGGAAGTCAACACAAAAGGACTGATCTACCAATTACCACAACGTCCCTTCTCGGTTTTACCGAGGTACAACCTTGACACAACTGAACGAGAGACAACGAAGACAATAATATTATTGAGTATCACCAGACGGAGTCTCCCGGGACGGGGAGACGGACTGATAACTCTTTTTCACGGAAACAAGTCCTGGGACAGGTGGACACCTACTGTCTTCCCTTCTTTAACCGGGGGAGACGGACTCCGGTAAGATCTCTGTCAACGTTCCAATTACCGGAAAAGTGAAACAGTGGAGGGGGTGGGGGGTGGGAGGTTAGAGAGAAGATATTTTCTTGGACCGTAGAGCTGGGACTACTCTACCAATAAAATTCTACAATCAAACGGTAGAGGAACCAGTCGACTGATTGAACTACCGAGTTGTGGGGTAGAGAACCTAAGTAACCGGATAGCACGAAACTCGTCTCGTTCGGATCCGAGGCATCGTGACCATGGTCCTGTCGTCGGTGCAGACCCAATAGAAGTCTGGAAGGACTCGTCCTCGCCTGCCTACTACACACTTCCTGCCTACTACACACTTCCTGCTACTACACACTTCCGTAAAGTTCCGACCCGACTTCGATACAGTGTGAGGTCGGTAAAGGTGAAAACGACCTTCGGGACTCAAGGACGTGACTCTCAGACTCCCTACACTAAAGGTAGTCTACCACGTGTGTGTAGTACGTAGGAAAAGTGACACTGGAAGATGGAGGTACAGGACGTCAACCTCCCCCAGTAAGATCGTACTTATGATCTTACTTATGATCTAAAAAGGGGGGATCTTATGATCCCTTTTTTTTATGCGTCCGAGTCCAAGGTCTGGGACACTAGGGTTAAGGTCACTCTACCGGGTAGACTCAAGTGACGACCTCCTAACTTCCGTCCACCAAAAACATCAATAATTCAGTGATTCAGTACAGACTAAGAAACTGAGGTACCTGACGTCGTACGGTCCGAAAGGACAGGAAGTGACAGAGGACCTCAAACGAGTTTGAGTAGAGGTGACTCAGCCACTACGGTAGGTTGGTAGGGTAGGAGACAGTAGGGGAAGAGGAGGGTGCAAGTTAGAAAGGGTCGTAGTCCCAGAAAGGGGTACTCAGTCAAGAAACGTAGTCCACCGGTTTCATAACCTCAAAGTTGAAATCGTAGTCAGAAAGGTTACTTATAAGTCCCAACTAAAGGAAGTCCTAACTGACCAAACTAGAGGAATGAAAGGTTCCCTGAGAGTCCTCAGAATAGGTCGTGGTGTTAAGCTTTCGTAGTCAAGAAGTCACGAGTCGGAAGAAATACCAGGTTGAGAGTGTAGACATGTACTGATGACGTTTGTGGTATCGAAACTGATATGTCTGGAAACAGTCGTGAACCGACCTCCTTGTATTTACTGTCCGGACTGAATGTCCCACCTTTAATTCTCTAGCCGACTGTGTACCCAAAGAAGAAAACGACAACGATTCAACGAAGTCAGCACGGGCTGGGACACGCTGGGGTATCTGCCCCCGGGTGGTCCGAGGCGGTAGGGACCCTAAGAGGTCCGTTCTTGCGACCTCACCCAACGGTAAAGGAAGAGGTCACGTACTTTTCACTTTTCACTTTCACTTCAGCGAGTCAGCACTGACTGAGAAACCCTGGGGTACCTGACGTCGGATGGTCCGAGGAGGTAGGTACCCTAAAAGGTCCGTCAAAATAAAAACATCATTCTTTTTAACCCCTAATTTTAATGCCTCTACAATGTCTACCATCGAGACAATTGTCCTAGTAAAAGATTGTGTAGTCCCGAGATACACACAAAATATGCATACAAACGATATACATATTTCATGTACTTATTAAATGTACATATATATTACATACGGTTTATATATATACAAGTGTGTATATACTTAATGTCGAAAATATCGACGACATATACTAATTTTATAAAGACAGAGAGACTTCTTCCTCTTGTAGAGAAACCTATATAACAGGATCATAAGTCTCTAACAAACGAAAAGTTTCAACATGTTCGGATAATCTCTTTTAAACTCTTTAAGTCCTCTTCGTCTTTACTTCCTCTTTTGTGTCTATAGTTTGTCTAATAATAATAAAATTCCAAACTCGAGGTCCTACCTCAGTCCCTCTCACTCCTCGGAGAAGACCCTTCTTCCCCCAGACATTGTTCACCTCTTTTTAACGGGGACCTTTGTAGAAATGAGGCAACCCCGGAGAACCCTTGGTCTCCGGACCGGAGGGACGAGAGAAGAGACGGGTGCGCTACTGGAAGAGATGTGCAAACAACGGCACTCCTCAGAGATATGCAATAGAGATGAGAGGTAGTCCCTCTCAAGTCCGGAAAGTTCGGGGGACTTTGAAGGTGCTGAGTCGGGGACTTATTTGGGTACCGAACGAAAGAGAAAAATAAGGGTCTGACCTTAGTAAAGGGACATACTGACACAAAAATTCTCCCTAGGTCCAATATTAGTCTTCAATGTGGCTCTACTGTCTCTTGTGCGGTTTTCGGACCCTGAGGTGTAATTACTCCTCCATTATCGTTCTCCCATAGTGGCCCACACTTGTCTAAAAGACACACGCACAAATGGTAACACAGGTCAACCGACGTGCTTTGAGAGGGCAGAAGGACACGGCCCTTCTCTGCTGACTCGACTCCAGTGACAGTGAGCCAAGACGGGAAATTTGTCAAGTAAAAACACTGACAACCAATCAGAACACTTTCACTTTCACACTCAGCGAGTCAGCACAGGCTGAGAAACACTGGTGTACCTGACATCGTACGGTCCGAGGAGACAGGTACCTTAAGAGGTAAGTGACCTCACCTAACGGTAAGGGAAGAGGTCCCCTAGAAGGGTTTAGTCCCTAGTTTGGACCCAAAGGACATAACGTCTGTCTAAGAAATACTGGTCCCTTCGGATCGGGTCAGGATATCTTAAATTGTTAAGGTACTGTCGTTTTGAGTCTTCAAGAAAGACTGTCTATTTGTCCAGAAACGACTTGGAGACTCCGGACCATAGTCCCAAAGTCCCCGGAACCGGAAGGCCCTTACTTTCGTGTGTCCGTTTTGTCTAATAAAGAACTCAATGACCCAGCGACATACGTGGTATATACCAAGTCAAGGAGACAAATAGACTTATCAAAAGACTTTCCTCGACTGTTCCCACCCACCATTGGTTGGTTCCCTTGGTCTGAAGGTCCCACTCTTCCAGTCCGAGTGTCGTCTACGGACCCCACCTCCTTCCTCCTCCTCCGACACGTAGGGGATCCGTCCCAGTCCTGGTAGACGGGTGACCCAATCTGGGGTGAAGGTGTGATCTTGTAACAGAGGTATTTTAGACTGCACTCCTGTCATACAAATAATTTTAAGTACACGACGTGATTATAGTAGTAGAAACATGTTATGTGTCTTTAGTCGTACATTCTCGAAGACCACCCTGACGAAAAACTAGTCTCCTAAAAACGGACGGCGACAATTACAAAATCTTACAGTGGTACAGTCAAAGGTACTTTGAACATTGACTGCACCTCAACCCACTACCTTCACGATTCTCCACAGCGACGAATTCAGTGTCTGTACTTGTCAAAACCACGACACAACGACAATAAGTCACCGATTCAGTACAGGGTGAGAAACGCTGGGGGTACCTGTCGTGAAGGGACAGGAAGTGACAGAGGGTCTCGGACGAGTTTGAGTACAGCCAGCTCAGCCACGGTGGCAGGTTGGTAGAGTAGGAGACCACGGGGGAAGAGGAACACACGAGTCAATGAGGGTCGTAGTCCCAGAAAAGGTTACTCAGACAACAAAACCCGAACATAATTAAGTAAGGGACAATCATCACTTCAATCACGAAAACCGAATGTTCATGCCTGAAGGGACCACCGAGTCTGTCACTTCACAGACGGATGTTACGCCCTCTGGGCCCAAGTTACGGACCCAGTCCTTCTAGAGGGCCTCTTCCTTTACCGTTGGGTGAGGTCATAAGAACAGACCTTTTGGGGTACCTGCCTCCTCGGACCACCTGATGTCAGTGTTTCTCAGCCTGTACTGACTCACTGAAGTGAAAGGGAAAAGAGTGTTCATATGTACGGATCGTACTGAGTTTCAGTCAGTCTGTAAAACTCGTGGAGGGTATACGGCAACTCATATTTCCCTCGTTTTGTCCTCACAGACGGGAGTATCTCGACTTTAAGGGTGTTCCTCTGTCTGCTTATTTTTGGGTCATTTCCTACTTGACTTAAGGTCCGTCACTATTCACCATACGGAAGTGACAGAGGGTCTCGAACGAGTTTGAGTACAGCCAGCTCACCCACGACGGCAGGTTGGTGGAGTAGGAGACCACGGGGGAAAATTCCCCTACGCCTGTTACTTTCCCTACTCCTCCAGACCCCTACACTACCCCCGACCCCTCTACTCCTCAACCCCTCTACACACAGACCCTCTTCCTCCCCTTGTCTCCTGGCCGCCCTCCTCGTCGTCCCTCTTCCCTTCTCTGCCTCCTTGCGCTAGGGGTTCCGTCACCCATGGACCGCGGGGGACGTTCTAGAACCTGACAGGAGACTTGCAGAACTCCTGTGACCACCGGGCCTCGTCTCCCCTGTCTTAGACTGGACCAACTTCTCGTGGGGGGTGGGGTGGGGCCGCAGTCACACCAGAATTTGGCCGAGGAAGCCCCGACGCTACCAAGTAAACGTCCAAAGAAGACGGGGCTCTTCGGGCCACCTCCGCCCTCCGCCCACACCCTGTGCGTCCGTCCCTGTCCACTCTTGCGAGAAGAGGAGGATGTCCTCGCGCTCTCCGGCCACCCCCACGACAGCAGAAGTCAGATACCCGCCGCGTAGGTGGTCGGGCACCTCGGAGACTTGGCGCTGGTGCCGGCGCGCCCGGTGCACTTCCGGCTGAAGATGGCCTTCTTGCTGTAGTGGTCATAGTTCCGCGGGCCGAAGCCCGTGTAGAGAGGGCGGACTCGAGGAAGGTACCGGGCTTCCCGCGTGCCCTCTCTCACCACCGTGCCCGCCCCGTCCTCCCTCCCGTCGCGACCCCTGCGAGCCTCCCGGAGGACCCCGGCCGCCCGCGGGTACTACGCGGGACCTACGCGCGACCCAGCGCCCCTTCCTGGTTCCTGGTGCGTCCCGACGAACGGACACACAAAGGACCCGCTGGTCGGACCGGTTTCCGGACGCTAAGAATCCCACCTGTCGACCATCCTGCAAAAAGGTGACCTTGGCTAAAGTTCTCCTTTACTACGACCTCTGACTAGGTGACGCCCGTAGACTTATTTTACTTTTGAAACAAGGAAGAACTGGCGCCAACCAAAGCGAAAGACAAGCGAGGAGACTTCCAAACGCGCAGAGGAACCGCCTCCGCGAGTATCGTTACCACGCGTCCACAAAAAGAATGGCCAATACCCTTGACGATGGCAGACTACCGTGTTTATTGTGAATTACCCTGTATGTTATTTTAACGGAAAACCGTGTTAATCTCAGATCTAAGATGTTCGCGGGGGAAGGGGCGGTCTCCAGATTCCGTGTTTAGTGTCTTAAAACGTATTGATTCCTCTTTTCGCGGGACGTCCTGCTCACCGGTCACTTGTCCCGTTATGAGGAGGTCCGCCGCGCGCCCGAAGAGTGACGCTGCCGAAGAGTGACGACTGCCGAAGAGGCCGACGCCTCGGACCCGAGATCCCGGGGACCGAATCAACGGGATCCTGTACACTTTAGAAGGGGTTGGTCCCTAGCTTGGGCACAGGCGACGTAACATTCCCCTAAGAATTGGTCACCTGGTGGTCCCTTCGGGGTAGAAATTTCACCCTCACGGTTCGGAAATTCTCCAACACACCTTTAGTTCCCCGGTGACCTCACACCAGAAGCGAGTGAGGTATCCCCGTCACTGCCAAGTAAACATCAAAAGAAAATCCTTCGTCGACGACGAAAATTGCTTTCAACCTTTACAAATAAGACCTCTACTAAACTTTGAATTAAGTTCACAATTCTACAATCGATACCAAATTTACTTACCTAGAGAACCTTCTTTAGTGGGGAGTAGATAACGCTAATTTAAAGGGTGCCGAATCGTCAATTACTCGTCCACTAATTAATTAAAGTTACGACTAAGGAGGTGACGAGGAACATAACAAGATTCCTGAAATACTGTGACACACAAGAACCGTTAAAGTTCCAACCCGCCGAGAATTTATAAAGAAATATGAAAACTTTTACAAAAAAGTGATACTTTTCACTTTCACTTCAGCGAGTCAGACAGACTGAGAAACGTTGGGGTACCTAACATCGGATGGTGTGAGGAGGCAGGTACCCTAAAAGGTCCGTTGTCATGAAAGTGATGTCGACTGAAATTTTTCCAAAAAAAAAAAGTTTGTTGATCGTCAAATAAACCTTACGGAAATCCACGCAATCGATGTAAATATTATTATAGTATGTTTCATATGTTTCAAACCCAACATCTTTAAAAACATTTAATGTGAAAAAAGTCAGAACTAATAGTTCTTTCTGTTCCGTAGAGTTTCTTTACGGAAGTAGACTTTCATCGACGTCATTTAATTGTCTGATCTAATGAAAGTCAATGGAATTCAGTCTGGGATGAGGGAATGGGAAGGTGATGAAAATTTTTTCGTCCGGAACGTGACCCGTTCTAAAGTTTTTGAGTGTAAACAATCCGTCGTTCCCTTTTAATTTACATAAATAAAACGGTAGAACTGAAAATGTGAAGTTTCTGTTAGTTACTTACGGACAATCAGTTGAAATAGTTTCTCTTTGCATATAATTTTCCTAAACAAAGCTGGATAGTTCAAAAGTGGTGCTCAGTCACAAAAAATTTTCGTCTCACAACGACAGAAATCCTTTCGCGACGACGTGACCCTTTTTCTTTTTGTACCTTCTAACTACTATTACATCTGAAGAAATTTGTCCGCATAGCTTTTAAGACGTCTTAATTCCCCTGACCTAAGTGTCGTAAAAAGTACTCTCCCCTTAAGGATGTTCTGAACCTCCAAAGAGTCTTCTCGAAACTCTTCAGAATGCACAACAGTCACAGCGTCCGTACTACCGACTACCTGCACCTACTGTCCAGGAGAGTAAACGTACTAGACGAGAACCGTTACAGACCTCAACGGGTTTGACTCCCCCGGAACTGGGACTCAGTGTTGAAAGTCTAAGTCCTTTGTTCATCGAAAGGCAAAATAGAGTAGAACCAGCAGACCCTTTGAACCCCGTTCCGGGGTCTGGAGAGACGTGGGGAAAAGGAGAGAACGTTTTACGTCCCCCAGAGTCCGAACGGACACCTAGTTTTAGTACACCTCGACAAGAGGATTCGTGTCGCTCGCACGAGGGGGTGACGGGTGGTCCTAAAGGTTGAACCGTCCAGACTCAACCCCGGACTTCGTACACGTAAAGCTTGTGCAAGGGTCCAGTACAACTACGACGACAGACCCTTGGAGTGAAACTCTCTGGGTCCATACGTGTCTGGAAACTCTCCACCTGAGACTATTACTGAGTAACGAAATTTTTCAGAGGACAAACTATTCTGACCTCTATGTCGGAACCACCCCCACCCCCACCCCCTCCCCCCCTAAAGGGAAACGTACGGTCCCGTCCCCAACTCCCCCTTGTAAATTCTCACGGACCGTCTCTGAAGGGACCACTAGGTCACCGATTCTGAGGCTCGAGGGTTACGTCCCCCGGGTACAAGTTAGGGACCAGTCCCTTAATCTAGGGTATACGGTGTTTATTTTCAAGTTTACGGTATTAATTCTGGGTCGTGTCGGTTATTTATTTATAAAATATTTTCTCTCGAGAACCCACATGTACACAGGGAGGACAAGGCTTGAGGGGAGGATGGAGGGAGGGGTAGGTGGGTACCGACTAAGTACAGTTGCATACCGTTTTGGGTGGTATTATAACATTTCATTAATCGGAGGTTAATTTTATTTAATTTTTTTTTTTTCTCGAGAATCACTTATTGAGTAGACGACCACAGAAAAAATTTCCCGTCCACTGTACCCTCGGGATCCCACCGACGACATCCGACATTCCCTTCTTCTTGGGTGTCCACAGTAGACTTCAGTGACTTGGATCCCGCAGGATCGGGTCAATAGTGAATGTCACGTCTGTTTACGGGAATATGGTAAAAAGAGGAAAGTGAGTGGAAAGATCTCTTAATCTATATAATTCCGGTTACGACTCAACGTTAATATCCTAGTTTTTAAAGACTGACTCCGTCTGTTTACCTGTTCAATACGACATAGGGGTGATACTCTACTTCCGACCAATAATTAAAACTATTCGTGAAAAACGGCTCATACTCGGTGTCAGGACCGTCCCGCCGGTGCAACTAGAACGTTACGTGAGCGTCCTCGTTCCGGGCCCGCGCGCGGTCGGAGAGAGTGCCGGCAATCGAGACAATTAGTGTGAACTGGGGTACTCGACGTTTACTCCTGCTATGAGGCTTCTCTTTGACTTTACACACAAGTTTCAGAGTGTCGATCGTTTTGTGGTCTCCGTCCCTAGTTTAGCTCCCGAAAGGACGAAGTTCGGGTTCAAGGGTCGGCGAAGGATCACCTAGTGACCCCAGGAGATAGCAGATGTCTCCGGATGGGACTCGATGCCAGACGGGTCGGGCCGACCGCAAACGTCGGGACGAAAATCTGTAAGGTAATACGTACTGGACCCAACCGGTTTTTCAAAACAAACCTAACAGAGTACCGTCGAATGACTTTTTGGGCTTGCCCGAAAAACCGGTTGGACGATAAATGAGGAGAGAAACCAGTTCATAACCTGAAGGGACCTCCGAGTCTGCCATTTCTTAGACGGATGTTGGGTTCAAGTTAGGGACCCAACCCTTCTCGAGGACCTCTTCCTTTACCGTTGGGTGAGGTCATAAGGACGGACCTTTTAGGGTACCTACCTCCTCGGACCATCCGATGTCAAGTACTCAAACGTTTCTCAGCCTGTGGTGACTCTTTGAAGTGAAAGTGAAACCATTTCATACTATAGAAATACATTTCCTTCTATGGTTTTGAAGTCACAACCTAAATGTTTTTGTGCGAAAAGGTCCCAAGGAGAGAAGTCGTCGCGTATCTGCAACGGAAAAACGGCAGAATTCAGAGGAGTCTGTATTGGCCGTTGGGTACCCCAAAACCGTAGAAGAGAGTAATCAAGTTTACTGACCCTACGACTACATGTCTTAAGGTTTAATAAGACACAGAGAGTCGAGATGACTTCATAATGGTATCTAGTCTCATACACCTGTCTCACACACGACTACGATCGTCTCTTAGTAAGATGCTCATTTTATAAAAAGGGACATTTAGAAGACACAACAACAACAACTCATCGATTCAGTACGGGTTCAGAAGACACTGGGGTACCTGACATCGAGTGGTCCAAAGAGACAGGTACCCGGAAAGGTCCATTCTTATGACCTCACCCAACGGTAAAGGAAGAGGTCTCCTAGAAGAACTGGGTCTCTAGCTTGGGTGTAGAGGACTCTTACGAGATATCTCTCCAGTTCTACCTTGAGCACACTGTGAAAGGTCTCACGACGTATCAGTCACTGGTCGTGGGGTTCGAGACAGACGTAGATTCAATGAGGTCCACCCGAGTTGTTAGAGTCCCTGAAGGGACCACCGAGTCACGAAACCTTAGGAGGGACGTCTCGTCCCCTGCACCCAAAGGAGGGACCAGCCCCTTGATCCTAGGGTGCACAGAACCCCTTTGGTTCGGACTCGTCGTTGATGACTCGAACACCCGGTGTTGACCTCTCTGGTACGAGACGCTGCATTCCAGGTGGTACTACGTTGCTGCTAGGGTCCACGACGTTGATTCTGGGCTACGTCGGTTTATTTATTTGACGTCCCCTTCTTTTTCCTATCGAGGTGAAGACGAGGTCTCTCAGGGAAGCCTTTGTCGAGACAGGTCCCCTCTTCTGCGCCTTTTGGTTGAGTTAAGACCTTTCCCCCGCCCCCCACCCCACCCCTTCTGTGTCTGCTAGTTGGTTTCATGTATTTTGAAAATTACTTAATTGGAATGTTTTCTGTTACCGTAGTTTTGTAGTCTGCGCAGACCATGTTTTGATCAGGATCCATCATTCTTGATTAAGACCACTGCCTACCGCTCCACAGTGACCGTGTTCTGTCCTGTCTCGTCCCACCGCCCCGGGGGCCCAGGGTCGACCCGGGCACCTGTCAGTGACGTTACTCTGTGCACCCGCTTGTGCAGTCTAAGGTCCACCCCGCTGTCTCAGTTGAATCAGTGTTTATGACACACAAAATCGTAGTCTGATCGCCTACGCCAACCGCTCGATGGTATAAAGGGTCTTCTCTTGTACGTGGCCTTCTCTTATATGTCGGGGGGTGGGGATCAAAATAACGGAATTCTTAAAAACAAACAAAGTGGAGAGGGGAGAAACAGTCAAAGCGACTTCCGAGAAGACGCCATCGCGCGCGAGGAAAGGGAAGACGATCCTCATTCGTGTCACGTTCACCGTCCCGCTGGAACCGTGTGCAGTCTGTGGCTTGCCGTCCGGTGGTCCAGTGTCCTTCCTCAGACGTCTCCGAGGCCTCCTGTCTTGTCTCGTGTGTGTGTGGTGTCTGCGCCCTGTGCTCACCGTCAGTCTTTCACGTAACCGTAGCAGGACTTCCATGTCAGGAGAGCGACTTTGTTTCCGCTCCGAAGTCCTCCAGTCCAACGAGACTCTTTCCCTGGCACTGTAGAGGCACAACTGCTTCATCCAGAAGTCCAGAGGGAAAGGAAAGTGCAACTACTAAGGGGCTGTGCACGTGCACATCGGGTCCCAGACATCCTACTACGAGCAGAGGAGACAGTGGACCTTTTCGTGTCACTGTCCACTCCTTCGCGAACCACGGGTGCACCTGTGCTGGGAGAGTCCCTCCACAAACTGATGTTCCTACTTCCACTTTCACTTCAGCGAGTCAGCACAGGCTGAGAAACACTGGTGTACCTGACATCGGATGGTCCGAGGAGACAGGTACCCTAAAAGGTCTATTCTTATGACCACCGAGTCTGCCAATTCGCAGACGGATGTTACGCCCTCTGGACTCAAGTCAGGGACCCACCCCTTCTAGAGGACCTCTTCCTTTACCGTTGGGTGAGGTCATAAGAACAGACCTTTTACGGTACCTACCTCCTCGGACGACCCGATTTCAGGTACCCCATTCTTTCTCAGCCTGTGCTGACTCGTTGAAGTGATGTTCCTACTTCTCGAGGGTTTACGAGTACTGAAGTGACGTTCCTACTTCTCGAGGGTCTACGAATACGAGAAAACTAAGTAAGTAAGGTGAGGACTCTTTGGTCATTTTCTCTCTTATTAGGTACTCTTCTCTTGGAAAGATTCCTGTTACGAACAAGAAAAAATTAAATTAATTTTTTAAAATTTTAACCTCAGAGCGGCGAAATGTTACAACGCACAAAGACGACATGTTGCACCCACTCGGTATACATACGTATATGGGGGAAGTCCAGTATCGTCTCGAGGACCCGAGATTCCGTCGAAGGGCGAGCACTGTGCCTTCACGCATACACAGTCACGAGGCGAGGGTCAAACAGGGGGTAGGAGGAGAGCGACCTAGGCGTTCGGACAAGAGACTCAGACGTAGAGATAAGGACGGGACGTTCATCCAAGCAGACATGGTCAAAGAGTCTAACGTATACATACGTAATTATATACTATCCACAAAAAAGAGAAAGAACGAAGTGTGACATACTGTCTGAGATCATCGTGGGTGCAGTGACGTCTATTGAGTTAGACAGAGGAGCCCGTGCGCCCTCTGTGTGCACGCGACCTGCCCGGTGTGGCAAAACAAAGACCACACCTACGACAGCCCCCCACCACGTCACTCTCCGGGCCCCTTGCGTAGACAGCACTGTCTACGACAGTAGTCTTGGTCTCCTCCCCCTGAAGGGGACACCAGGTCACCGCTTCTGCGGCTTGAGGGTCCCGCCCCGGGTCCAAGCTAGGGACCAGCCCCTTGATCTAGGGTGTCCGGAGTTGATTCTCAGACGTACGGTGCTGATATCTAGTCCGTACGACGTTGCTCTAGTTTCAAGGGCTCACATGCTGATTCTGCGTCGTGTCGGTTTATTTAATGTTTTGTTTTGTTTTAGGGCCTCCTCCTACCCCGAAGGTCTCGGGTCCTGTCATAGACCCCAGTGGTCTTCTTTCCGACTTCCCGTACTACACTCCTACAGTTCCCGGTCAATTCCCTTCTCGATCTCTTTAGACAGAAGACAGTGCACTAGGTCACCGACCGGCGAGCGTTTCCCCGGTTTCCCACCCAGAAAACTTCATCTAGTCCTCTTCTCCCCCTGCGTCTTCGGTCTATGAGTGTAAGACGGGAGGGGACCGGCCCGGGTTCAAGGTCCCCTCCTATGTATATCGAGTCCTTATAGTCTATTCTTGACTTTTTTTATACCTCCATCCGTTCTTTGAGTCTACTGTTTATACGAGAGAACTAATCTGAAGAATGCCGTTAGTTTTAATCTCTTACGATGTCTGTAATCCCTACAGGGTCCATCGAACCACCATTTCTTGGACGCATGGTTGCGTATTCTATACCCAAACTAGGGACCCAGCCCTTTTAGGGGACCTCTTCCTTTACCGATGGGAGAAGTCATAGGAACGGACCTCTTAGGGTGCCTGTCTCCTCGGACCACTCAATGTCAGGTACGCCAGTGTTTCTCAGTCTGTGCTGACTCGCACTTGAGTACTTAAGAGGAAAGGATAGGAGTGGAAGTGTGTGTGTGTGTGTGTGTGTGTGTCTGTATGTGTCTGTGTGTGTGCGTGTGTGTACGTGTGAACTACAGACCAGAAGTGTGTCTCTTGGATGTGTAACAGACTTCAGACCGTCCAATTAAAACGTCAACTCCGACCACGATCCGTACGGAAACCGGTTGAAAACTTGACCAGTAACCTTAGACATCGTGGTTGGTGTATTAATAGTACCAGCCCTCCTTCTTCGGTAGTAGAACTAATGGGGTCGGTAGTCCACCGAGTCAGTATTTCACAGACGGACGGGTACGTCCTCTACACCCTCTGTGCCTAAACTTGAGACCCAACCCTTCTAGGCGACCTTCTCCCTTACCGTTGAGTAAGGTCATAAGAACGGACCTCTTAGGGCACCTGTCTCCTCGGACCGCCCGGTATCAGGTGTCCCCACGTTCCTCTACCTGTACTGACTCGTACGCGCGTACGTAATAAGGAGGCTCAGGTCCCCGTCGGACCGACCCACTACTCCCCGAAAGATGAGTCCGTGTCTTTCGTATAAGAGACATTATTTTTCGTAGACAAGGTGTCCGGGTCCCCTTCGAAAATTATAAGAGACGTAGTAAAAAATATAAAGAACCGTCGAGTGATGACGATTCTTCGATCACGTCGACATCCCTCGTTGTGGGAGTCCTCTTCTTTTGGATGGGTCTCCACCTGGGAGGTCGACGACTCGACTCACCTGTGTGTCTGCCCGGACACCTGGCTAGGGAACGAGACCTGTTTGTCCGTAGACAGCATAAAGGAGGGGCCCGAGTCTCGTGTACCTTCGTCAGGTCCTCCGACGTGACGTGATTTAGTGTGTTTCAAAATTCTCCGGGTCGTAGGAGAGTCTCCCTAAAAGGTCCACCGCGACCACCATTTCTTGGACGGACGGTTGCGTCCTCTGTGTCTCTGCGCCCAAGGTAGGGACCCAGCCCTTCTAGGGGGCCTCCTCCCGTACCGTCGGGTGAGGGCATAAGAACGGACCTCTTAGGGTACGTGTCTCCTCGGACCGTCCGACGTGAGGTCCCCCAGCGTGTCTCAGCCTGTTGACCTCACTTCTTTCTTTCACAGGTGACATAAACGTCCCCCGGTCCTATAAACTCTTACAGCCGGTTCGACTCTACGTCTTGTCCCTGAGTACCTCAAGAGACTTCTCCTGTGTTTTGACTTTAGACACGAGTCACTAAAAGTATGTCTAAACGTAGACCGTCCTTTCATAGAAGGTCTATTTGAGGACAACATTGTTTCGACTCCACTTTACACCTTGTGACGAAGAACTCATGCTACTTTTGTTTCTATGCTTATCTGTGTGTCCATACGTGTGTGTCTGTGTGTGTGTGTCTGTGTGTGTCTGTGTGTGTGTGTCTGTGTGTGTGTGTCTGTGTGTGTGTGTGTGTGTGTGTGTCTGTGTGTGTGTGTCTGTGTGTGTGTGTCTGTGTGTGTGTGTGTCTGTGTGTGTGTGTCTGTGTGTGTGTGTGTGTCTGTGTGTGTGTGTCTGTGTGTGTGTGTGTCTGTGTGTGTCTCTGTGTGTGTGTCTGTGTGTGTGTGTCTGTGTGTGTGTCTGTGTGTGTGTCTGTGTGTGTGTCTGTGTGTGT